>OX596280.1:20474987-21074987 GCA_951394225.1 Harpalus rufipes
AACACAGCGATAATAAAAAAAGCGGTTAACATCACCACTTTTGATCGACTTTGACGTCCTTTTTTTCGGTTTCGGCTCAGTTGGAAGGTACACGTGTTTTTGATAAAGTCGATTCACCGTAAGCCATCGGCACACGAAATTCCATTTGCAACGCAAAATTTGAGACAGATTCTTTGTTCGATATTTTTATCCATTGTAAATATCGTAAAACACACTTGAGATGAACTGACAAATGGAGCACTGTAAACAAACTACATGACAGATGGCGCTCAAACTCCGCGTGAACATAGAGGACAGTTGTGCCAACGTAGCGACAAAAATAATTTCGACACTCCCTTTAAGCGGGCTTTTTTACTTCCTTGTACGTAAGTAAAGTATTGTAATCGTGAAAAATTTCGGTTTTCAGATTTCAGCGGAAATATCCATTTTGATCATCCCTGAATCCATTTTGACTAATTTCGTCGTGACGTCTGTATACGTACGTACGTACGTACGTACGTATCTCGCATAACTCAAAAACGGTAAGCCGTAGAAAGTTAAAATTTGGATTTAGGACTCCTATAACATCTAGTTGTGCACCTCCCTTTCTGGTTATTACACAATTTCCAGAAGTGGCACTTTACTTGAAGCCTATAATAGATTTTAATGAAAAACTGTTTTAAAATATAATCCAAAACTTTTCAAATTTGGTATACAAGTCTTTTATGTCAATCGAAATAACATAATAGATTTTGGTTAAAATAGGCTAACCGGAAGTGGTACATTACTTGAAGTTGTTAACAGTTTTTCTTGAATAAAATGATTTTATTTTGATTTTAGAAATAAAAGTTTTAGAGAATTAATTTCTGCGTCTAGCACATCAAGTATTATTAAATTAGCCCTTTGTATAAGCGAGATATGTAAATTTAAAAATTATATACTTTTTTGTTTTTGTAATAAAGCTTGCTATGAATTAGGACAAAAAAATAAAAAAAAAATGTTCATGTCAAATTACGTTAAATACGTGTAATTTTGTGATTCGTACAATAACAAATATTATATTTTTATTGTGAAATTAGTCATATTCATTGTTGTAATCAAATATTTCTTTGTTGTAATCCAAACTCTCTTTAAAAAGAACCGGTTTAGATTATGGTCGCTATATATCTTACCGTTTTGAAGTTAAAATTAATATTTTGTAATTTAGTTATTAAAAAAATATGTATAGTTTAATAATCGTACAAGGAAGTCGTGTGGTGTCCACATCAGATTTTTTTTATATACAATGCCCGGTATTTTCTTGACAGAATATATATATTTTATGAATAAATTTATAAAATTATCTATAATTTTAATCCTGGAGCTACACTTTAAACACAACTCCATGGTTACATAGTACATACGAGGTTTGACAATTAAGTAATGAGACTGATTTTTTTCCGCGGTTGTGGTAACACTGCAGCTTTGAATTTTTTTACTTATTATTTTGGCATCCCTGCCCTATCGATTGATGTGTTAACCACCCCGGTACGACCATTAGTGCATCAGCTGTGTCGTGTTTTGAAGAAGTCTGTTAGTGGTGCTCGTCACGAAAATGGAAAAGCGTTATTTAGAGCAACGTGTAGCGATCAAATTTTGCGCAAAACTGGGCGATTCGGCTACGGAAACGTACGGTAAAATACTTAAAGTGTATGGTGGTGATTCTCTCAGTCGTACACAAGTGTTTCGTTGGCACAAAGAATTCAAAGATTGCCCTCGTAAGTCCAAGACGAAAACCATGCTCATCTGCTTCTTCGACAGCCGCGGGGTGGTCCATAGGGAGTTCGTTTCACCTGGATAGACTGTTACCCAGATCTACTACCGCGAAATACTCGATAGACTTCGAAAAAGGGTCAACAGAGTGGCAAGATAATAAAAATATATATCATCACGGCATATTACCCATTGCTTGGTGAGCCAGTCTGCTTTGTACACAGATGTCAGTAATATGATGACATATTTGTACCGTGCGGGCGAATCTGGGGAACCGATTTCGATTCCAATCGACGCCAAATGTAATAGAATTTTAAATGGCACAAAATTGACCCTGGGTGGTGCACTCTCCACGCCAGCAATGAATATATAAATAAATAAAATAAATATATCATCACGGCATATTACACATTGCTGGGTCTGCCAATCTGCTTTGTACACAGATTTCGGTAAAAATGACATATTTTGTACTGTGCGGGCGTTGACCAGGTCTCACCTCACGAGCACGTATTGCTGGCTTGGAGAGTGTAACACAGTGGTCATTTCTGTGCCATTTAAAATTCGAAATATTTGGCGTCGGTCGGGATCGAACCCGGTATTTAAATTTAATTTAAATATACGTATTTACATGAATAAAAATTTAATTAAACGGGAGGTATTGTGTTGGCCACATCAGATTTTTATTATTAAAATACTTTTGTAACATTTTTACCTCTCGCTAAGAGAGGTATTGGATTCATGCTAAAAATCGCAAATCCAGATTTTATTGAATAAGCACGTTTTAAGGTCCCTACAATCCGATTTTAACATTTTTACGATGATGTCTGTGTATGTGTGTGTGTATGTATGTAGGATGTTGGAAGGACTATTACTCAAAAACTATAAGACTTTATATTTGTTTAACTACGTATTTCCTAATCGGACATTCATGGAAAGATCTGAAAAGGTTTTGGTAACAATTGGACAACCGGAAGTAGAAGATTCTTGAAAAAAAAAATTTCTAAATATTATTTTTTGAAATTTTTTTTTGGTAATGTTAAAAAAATTAAATTCTCTATCTGATACATTAAAATATTTTATTATATATTCTATAGATTTAGAGATAAAAGAAATATTATATATAAAATAATCTGTTGTAATAAATTTTACAGCCGAAAGAATGCCATGGAAAATGGTTGATAATTTAATATGTTTGTAATTGACAGATAAATGTCAGTGTCAGAAATCCGAAGACATTACTGAAGATTTTTTCTGGGAAGTACATACATTATATTATTTCTTCTTGTATTAATAGTTAAATATTTAATATTATAGGTATATTACACACACCCTTCAGAAATACTGTTACTTGCGACAATAAATTGGAAACATCTCGAAAAATTAGAAGAGTAGGACAAAGTTTCTTCATAGAATGAATTTAAATTTAAAAAATCTAAATGTAAAGAATAGATATAAGCAAGAATACAGCTGGAAGGAAGACGATATTTGAATGTTATAAACACAAGATGAAAGTGAAGATGGTCTTCACTCTGCAACGTAAAATACAGAAAAATTATATCTCATCGAAATAATGAGTAATGAAAGAAAAATGTACTTGGAGAATCTCTTAATTCTTGATCTGTGACTATTATGGAGGTGACAAGTATAGGTTAAAGAACTTAAATTTGTTTGAAACATTATGGGACAATGTACACCAACACTGTAGACTAGAGTAACATTGCACTGCGAAAAAGCTATCAAATTCTTCTCAAGTAAGATGTAAATATTGACAAAATTATACATCGTTATACGAATAATCGAAGTACAATCTATCCATCACTTTATTAAAGGGAATTAATGTGTTATTTAGATACAACATGTATGAAAAAATAAAATGTTAAAGAAGATATGTAAGAATAGAATTATTTTACGTTGAGACATGCTCTTATTGAATAATAAAGAAGTTTATACGTCATAGACTTATATGAATATATTATTTGTGTTTCTAAAAATATTCTTTGCTTTATGCATACAGTAGTTAAAATATACGGTGAGAGGTTATGTGCTGGCCACATCAGATTTTTTTTTATGTTATCACTTTTAGTTTTTGAGCGACAATTTGCGGCAAAATGTCTCTGTCGATTACAATCTGATGCAATGCTTCTGTTTGTTATAATTTTTATTTGTGAGTTTACTGTAGAGTGCAGCTTCACATGAATTTTTTGATCGGATATACACTTCATATTTTGCAATAAATCTGCTTTTACTGCACCAGCAGTAATCGGTATTCCGGAGCTTTCCAGCCCTATTATCATTAGCTTATACTCTTCCTGGAGCCCTGCCAGTAGTAAAGTTCCTATTCGTTCTTCTGTAATATCAAAGCTAATATCTCGGAGACGCTGTGCTGTTGGTATCATTTTGTTGACATATTCTTCTATTGAGCCGCAATCATCTAAACGAGTTAATATTAATTGACGAAGAAACCTAAATTTTCTTGTAAGTCCAGAGCCTTCAAATAACATCGATATCTTACAATCTTCAGTATAGTGGATTATGTCGTTTCCACTAATAGTGGAATTTTGGACAGTGCTTTTCGATCTTTTTCTTTGGCTTCTTCTACTGGAGCGGTACCTTGAACGACGTCGCATTGATCATCAATTGCAATAGAGCCTTCTCTCGAAATTTCCATGATGCGTAATTCTCACGGCCTTTCAATTTTTCGATAAAAGATAGTGCTGAATTCGACAATCTGAATATATGTCCCACTGTCGATTCACCGACATAAAATGTTTGTAATATTCGCGTTCGTGACTCGAAATCACTTAGCAAGATACTAATTACACCGCTAAATATATCTGACGGCCCATAACTACTGTTGGTAATAAAATAAAATAATACAGAAACGCAATAACGTTTATTAATAGATACAATTAAACATTGGGTATGACAGAATAAGAAAAGGTTCAAGTTCCCGTTCCTGAACATCCTGCTGAGCTATCTATCCGCATTATGAATCGTAACAATGACTCAAACAATATGTCATATCTTGTAGCAGATAATATTCAACCACTTACTCCAGAGGAAGCTCTCACAATTCCATAAGCCCTAAAATAGAAAGAAGCTATGAATGAAGAACTGGCATCTTTCTTATCAATGAAACCAAGAACGAACAGACCTACTAAAACGTAAAAATGCACTTGGAACAAAATGGGTGTTTAAAGTTTAAAGTAAAAGATTCCGAGTCCAAATATCCAAAGACTTGTAGTTAAAGGTTGCGAAATCGACTATGAAGAAACCTTTTCTCCAGTCACTAAGTATTTCTTCTTCTTTTCGCGTTAGCAGTGAAAAAATACATGAACATAACGCACATGGACGTAAAAGCAGCATATCTCCATGGTTATTTAGAAGAAGAAATTTATGTACTACTCCTTTCAGAAGACGAAGAAAAGCAATCTGGAAAAAAATGGCACTTGAGGAAGGCTATGTATGGCCTCAGGTAGAGCGAGAGATGTTAGAATCATCGTTTGTACCAAGTCCTAATCGAAATGGGTCTTGAACAATTAAAATCAGATCGTTATACATATAAACCGAGGTATCATCGTAGTTGCTATACATGTCGATGATATCCTAATCATTATTAAAGAACCACGTTTAAAGAAGACTGTTCAATGAAAATTAGAATCTGAATTTCGTATGAAAACCTAGGCGAAGTTAAAATTTGTTTATAGACATATAGATCATCAGGGACAGAAAATATGGAAAACTTCATATCAACCAGTCAAAATTTTGCACAAGTTTAAGATGTCAGGCTCTGAGCCTGTCTCGACCCCGATGGAAGCTAGTTGGAAATTAAAAGATTCGTCTGAAATTTAATGATTCTGTATCTCATTAACAAGCTGTAGGTAGTCTTTTATATCTTTCACAAATATCCAGATCACATATTTCTTATTCTGTCAATTGCGTCAGTCATGCAGACGGGGGGTAATGAAAACAATAATAGAAATTCTATCACTGGCAGTAATTTAAAATTTATGAGTGATTTGATTTCTTGGTTCAGCAATAAGCAAATAACAGTTGCCTTAAGTACTGTCGAAGCAGAATACATGGCACTTAGTTTTACCATTTAACAAATTTTATGGCTTCGAATATTAATTAGTGAACTGCGACCTGATGTTAAACTCAAAGAATTCATTATTTATTATGACAACAAAGAAGCAATACATGTGGCAAAAAATAATGTTACGAGCCAGAGTTCTAAACATATAGATATCAGGGATATCTGTATATGATTTTGACGTTTAAAGCTGAGGTGACAGAAGAAGGTCAACTTGTTAAAATGGATAAGACAATAGAGCTTGTTTCTGTAGTATATAATTTCATATATTTCTATCAGAAATTGTTCCATGTGGTCATTTTTTTGTTCAAAGTAACTCATAAAACTTCACAAAGTGCGAAATGCCATAATTTCTTTAGAACTTGCTATAGTACTGCAATGTTTATAATCAGAAACATTTAAATAAATACATTTTCTGAAACACAAATATTTACAATTTTAAATTTGCGCGCTAAATCTGTACTAACCCTGCGCAAGGATCAGGGTTGAAAATTTTGTTCGGATCGCTCGGTCTGACTGATCGGAGTGAGTCTACGAACGCTTCAGATTACATTGGATCAATCCGATGGACTTTACGAAAACGCTTAAAAATTCATATTTCCATCAGAATTATAGTAAATATACCGTGAGTATTTTTTAACATGAAACATGAGATTTGTCATATCCATGGTTACGATTTGACATTATTTGATTGACAGCAATGTACGAGTATTTGCCTGTCTCATTTAAAATGAAACATAGGGGATGAATTTGACAAAAGTATTATATTTAAATATTGAGCAGTAATATTCACGTTAATAAAAAATGGCTCAATAATGTGGGTTCCTATTATGCCACCCCAAACGTTAACTTTCTCGGGTCGTTGAGTCCTCGTACTACGATACAAATGTAGATTTTCCCTGGACCAATACCGACAATTTTGTGAATTTACCTCGCTATGTAAATAAAAAGTTGCTTTGTTCGTAAAAAGTATATTTTGCAGCAAATCTGAATTGTTATTAACGTTTTCAAACATTCTTTCACAAAAATTTATTCTTCGTCTCGTATCGTCAATAACTAACTCCTGGTGATTTTGGAAATGGTATGATCTGTAATGCTCCTTTTTAAATAGTTTGTGTACAGTAGCTTTGCTTACAACAGTAGCTTGCCCAATCTCTCTTCATGTTAATCTATTCTTATTTTGTATTTGTATATGTCAGAACTTCATGTTTTTTCTGCGCAGTTAATATATTACAGGATCTATTCCTACTGTTATGTGCAGGCTGGACGCAACCATTTCCTCTAAAGGTATGCACTATTCTTAAAATTGTTGCTGCACTTGGTGTAGCCCTGTCAGGAAATGAAGCGCGGATTAAAGCGGATTAAAATTCGAATAATACCACGTAATAATCTGCACCTCCTATTCCACAGTATAAACCATTGTATTTCAAATTGGTTTTTTGACACTGACAGAGTAGACAAATGTCAAAATTGTCCCCTATGTTTTATTTTAAATGAGACAGGCAAATACATTGCTGTCAATCAAATCGTAACCATGGATATGACAAATCCCATGTTTCATGTTAAAAAATACTCACTGTATTGTTTTTACCTCTCGCTAAGAGAGGTATTGGATTCATGCTAAAAATCGCATATCCAGATTTTATTGAATAAGCACGTTTTAAGGTCCCTACAATCCGATTTTAACATTTTTACGATGATGTCTGTGTGTGTGTGTGTGTGTGTGTGGATGTGTGTGTGTGTGTGTGTGTGTGTGTGGGATGTTGGAAGGACGGTTACTCAAAAACTATAAGACTTAAAATTTGTTTAACAACGTATTTCCCAATCGGACATTCATGGGAAGATCTGAAAAGGTTTTGGTAATAATTGGACAACCGGAAGTAGAAGATTCTTGAAAAAAAATCTTCTAAATATTATTTTTTGAAATTTTTTCGTGGTAATATTAAAGAAAATGAAATTCTCTATCTGATACATTTAAATATTTTATTATATATTCCATAGATTTAGAGATAAAAGAAGTATAATATATAAAATAATCTGTTGTAATAAATTTGACAGCCGAAAGAATGCCATGAAAATTGTTTGTAACTGACAGATAAATGTCAGTGTCAGAAATCCGGAGACATTACTGAACACTTTTTCTGGTAAGTACATACATTATATTATATCTAAATGCATTAATAGTTAAATATTTATAGCTATATTACACATACCCTTCATATCATGGAATTGTTATGGAATTTTATGAATTGTGTTTTGTGTTGTTATTATTGTTTTTATATTTGATGCGTCAACTTTGGCTTCCCTGCAAGAAATGTATTAGAAGAAAGACTATTTTCGGCCTTTTGTGGAAGATGTTTTATTGATGTTTTACAATAGTTTATACATTCAGACATATGGTACTATAATTTCTGACAATGAATTGGAATCATCTCGAGAAAGAAGGGTAGGACAAAATTTCTTCATTGAATGACTCTCATTCTAAATTTAATGATTTTCCAATTCCATGTGGTTTATTTTCCTCGACAAGTAAATTCCACACTCCTGATGACAAATTAACTACGTGAATTTAGAAAATTTTGAAATTTTTAATGAAAAGTTCTGACATTTATGTACATAATTAATAATTATCATTCTGAAACGGGCCCCCACGTCTGCTTGTCAAGGCCAACAATGAAACATGACTGTTCGCGCCCTATACTTATGTAATAAAAAAAAAAACAGTGGCGAGAGGTATTGTGCTGGCCACAACAGATTTTTTCAGTGTATAAATCTGCAGTATAAGTTTTTCTACAGGTTTTCCATTTCTACGCAATGGTATTTAACTTTCTATTTTTGAATGGAACAGCCTATATGTATACTCAAAAGTACATGAAATTTAATATGCAATGGCACAAAAACAATAATATGTTATATTATTAAAAAATGCAATGGCGAATGAATTAAATATTACATTTTTTATTAAATACAGCTTTTGCATTTCATTATTTTTACATTACGCCTTTCAAATTTAAAGAAACTTAATATAATTAAATATTTCATATATTTCATTTCAATATTCCATTATTATTATCCTTTTATTTAATATTATCGGGGCTTTAATTCAAAAAATATTATTGCAGTCTCTTGTATATAATAAAAATGTAATATATTAATCATTCGTCATTGTATTTTTTAATAATATAACATATGATTGTTTTTATTCTATTGGATTGCCGAATTTTTTGACCAAAATAATACCTCCTTTACTTGATGAAGAAACTACGGAAGCCAAAAGTGGGTATTTAGATAATATTTAAGTTTAAATTAATTTTTTTCACTATATATTTTATGTAACACATCACTTACAGCAGTAATAAATTTATTTTTGTAAAAATTATTACATACGCCCTTGCACACATGCAGTTATGTTATATTTAATCAGAATATTATATTTAATGTTTAAATATATTAATATATTACATTTGAGGTATCCTAAATTTTATGGACTAATTTATAATTATATCTACGAATATCTCTATCGAAGAGTGTTTATGTTTTATGTGATTGATCCATCTAATTAATAACTAATTCGAAATATAGATAGAAAAGAAATAACAAATTATATACAATATTGACAAAATGATATGTAATGTGATTCAATAATAAACAATATGTCACAAATAAAGAATCACATGCACACATTAATGTACACGATATTCCGATATTAACAGATATTTTTGTCTATTTTTTCTGTCACTCATTGCAATCAATGTAATATTTATTTGAAAAACATCTTTTTGCCTACTTTGACTCAACTTTATTGTGGGATATGTAAATTTTATTTGTAAAAAAATTCTATATATTCCTATTCACATTCAATTACAAAAACTTGCACATATAACAAATAAATTATTCAAGGCCGTAAATGATGATGTTGACTTTTTTTTAGTAAAATGATAAAATATTGAGAGTAATATATGTTTTTTATTATTACCATACAGTTTTATTTATAAAATTGAATACTTATACAAATGAATGATATAAAATTGGCGCACATGTTTTAGAAAATACGAGTATTACAGAAAAAACATTTAAAGTATATCTGTTAACTCGTCCTTTGTAAAACATGGACTCGTGTAATTACAGGCCTTATGAAACATGTTTTTTATACTATTTTTGTATTGAGGTAATTTTATAATTTTATTACATTTTTAAAAAATTCGACGTAAACATTTAACTTAGTGTTTTATCAGTTGTGTTGGTAGCGCTTCGCGCTAAAAATTAAGACTAACTTACCGTTCGGGCTGTGGAGGCGGTAAGTAAATAAAGACAATGATCAAAGTTTACTTTCAGAATGACAAGTGAGTTTATCGTGCAAACAACGTAATAAGCATTGCGGTCAGTATGTGCTCTTCTACTGATATCAGATATGTTATATACGATAGAATCTAAAACCCCAATAAATATACAAAAATAATTTTACTTATGAATTAGGATCACAATACTAATTAGCAGTTTACCATGATAACAAAATATACATCCTAATTTTTACAAATTTAGAATATTTAAAAATTGAATAACTTGTTGCTCAGCAACTCATAGCTAATGATATTTTGCTACTAGACAACCATTTTTCAAACGTAAAACTGACAACTAAACCTCAACTATACGCACTATCATAGATACATAATATTAATGACTTCGTTAATGTATAGCATATAAATTCTATCTAAAATTTGTGAAATGCACAGAAGCGCCCATTCTCTCTTTATATCTATATTTGGTTGATGGTCCATGGACCTTGCCCATCTCCTATTTACTAAAATATGCAGATTCATGTTTGATTTTGGTCAAAAGGACTAGCGTATGCTTGTAGTATATTTATCAATTTCAGCATAAATATCTAAAATTTTAATCAAGAAATATTCAAAAAATATTCATAATAAATTAAAATTGACACAAGTGTAAAAAATATATTTTATTTATGTATATTACGTAGATTGGTAGAAATATAAATAATGCAATTGTAAAAATACATATAGTGTACATATACATTAAAAATGTATGACATGTTTCATCCCTCATACATCTTCTGCCGTTATTATACGCATGCGTCCTCTATCTCACTTCACCACCGACGCCGCTTAGTCAGTTTCATCTCGCGCGTCGCGAGCGTTTCGACGCCTGTGGTTGTTCCTCGTCCTCTTGTGTTTACATTCACAGCATTGGGCTCTGGACACTGACGTGACATTAGTTAGAGTTTGCTCGCGCGCGGATTAAATTGTTTAGTACATCTGCACCTGTTAATCTGTGAACTGTGAACTAAAGCAAAGTAGTGAATGTGTGGTGAAGTGTTGTGCTAAACGAATGGATTTGAGGGATTGAAGAGCGAAGGTAAGGAAAAGAAATGATAGATATAGTGTGTAACGAATGTTTGTTTGTTTATTTGAAGAATGTTAAGTTATTAACTTTTGTTTCATAACTTAAAATAAATTGTGTTTTATTATAACATTATGAAGTGTTCCATGTTAACATACACAAGTACAATATGAAAAAAACATATTTGAGATCATTACTAGAATACTTTGTAACATATTATTTAATACAAGCATCCACAAAGTTTGAAACTATCATATTCGTGCGGAAATTTCTATCTACTTTGCTATGAGGAAAACAATTGAATGTAAAGTAATATTTTATGTAAGTAATATTATTGCTTGTGATACCCCCACTTAATTTGCAATCTTTGAAATTTCCATCCTTTATTCTGTTAAAAATAAAACTTCTACATTTTTGATGTTTCCAAATTCCAAGGATGTTTTTTTGTTCTTGCGTCAATACACCTTCTGCACTTTAGGTGATTCTCAATCGCTTTCAACTCTATCGAAAATTGTGTTCTAAAAAATGACGGTGTATCTTATTCGTACATCATCTTTTCATAGATAATTTGTGTTCCATTGTACTCTATTCTATACTCGTAATAAGATGTTCACTGCTTTTCTTCAAATACTTTCTCCCACACAAAACTAAAGAATACACAAAACTTTTTGAATTTGAAAAAAAAAACAAAATAATTAAAGAGACAAAAATGTCACAGCAACTTGGTAGCAAAAATTGCGACACTTGTTATTTTTTAATGGCTAGGTAGATAGACTACATAAAAATATATTCTCATCAGACAGTTATTATCTCGGTTATTACTGTTCTGATAGTTAAAGTGCGCCTAAAATTAGAAATTATTTATTGTCAGAATATTTACTTCTAGTAATATACCCGGGAAAACTAGATTATCCATAACTAAAAATATTCTGTAATTGAAGGAATCACACGTTTACTGTACCAAGTCTAATTCTGAGGTGTGTTATTTGGTTATTATTTTTTCCATTTATTGGTATAGTATGTATATTGAGGAATGGCTTGAAGGTTGGGAACTATTATACACATATAGAATTTAATTGCTATCGCGTCGCCGACTCTAGGGTCCATATCGCATACATTAGATAGGAATTATGTATTAAAAAACAATTTTTATACGAGTACTCTTTTCTGCTAAAAGCAGTCTTTTTCGTAAGTTTGTTTATTCATCTGTTGCAAAGGCAGTTTTGAACTGACAACAAAATATATTCATACGAAACAAAAATTTAGTTATTATACGAGCATGATAGGACTTGAATAGGTTTTAATCATCTCTAACTCATAACGATTATTTATATTTTTATAATAGGCGTAGATAAACTAAACACCTCAAACAAAAAGAAATTTAAATACTTGTTCTCCCTTTAAGATTCAAAATTCTATCATTTATTAATAATTTCCATAGAAATTACTGAATTCACAGTTTCTGCAAAATCGCAAATAGGCAAAAGTTAGACTTCTAAATGCAGTGGACGGGTCAAGAGACTTATCGTGGACTGACCCGAATCAAATCTTAGCAGCATTTTTTTTTCCATACCTATTTATAAAAATACAATTTATTAATAACATCTCATCACCCAAGTAAGTTTCTAATGATGAAGATAAAAACATAAAAATTACGTTAATTGCTAATTCAAATTTATTTCTACTATTTTTTAATAATTCTCAAATCAAATGATATCTTCAATTTTAGTTAAGAAGGGTTTTAACAGCAGGCGTGTAAATTTTACAGTAATTGTATTTTTTTCCCAAGAGTATTATAATATGCAGATTAAGCTGCTGTACACACGCTATGGAAGATATTCATTATCGTGCTAGTAAAATAATGTTGTTCGTTGTTGAACGACTAAAATAATGTTAGCATCTTAGTTCACCACTGCGGGTAGCAGTCGCCGCAGCAACACAGACGATATTGAAAATTGTTATTTGACAGTTGCATCGTTTGTGTTTTATAGTGTACACCGCCAGCTTTGGCTGAACTATACAATGAAACCAATTACAACAAAACATAAAAAATCTGATGTGGCCAGCACAATACCTTCCGTCAATCCTGTGTATTATGTACAAATTCATTACATAAATTTTCTTGCAAAAGATTAAATTTTTTTGGTATTTTATGATTCCCTTTCTCGGCAACTGAATTCCATACTCCTGATAACAAACATACAACATCAAAGAAGAAAATCATGAAATTTTGAATGAAAAATTATGGCACTTGTCAGTTATAGACATAATTAATTGCTGTCATTTTGACACGGGCCCCCATATCTGCTTGCCAAAGTCAGCAAAGTCACGTCACTGCACGCGCCCTATACATAAATGTTCTTGCAAAAGATCTTATATTTCCAGTAAAATTATTTCATAAACAAACTATGCAAATTGCACTTGACACTGACATCTTCTTTTTCTTTAGTTTATACCATTTGTTAGGGGTCGCTATTTTTATTTTCTTCTTCCACTCGTTTTTGTTTTGCGTGTCTTCCTCATTCAGTTCCTTTTCTCTTAAGTCTTCCGAAACACAGTCCTTCCATCTTATATTTGGTATTCCTATCTTTCTTCCACCTTCTATTACTAAACTATTCATTTTTCTTCCAATATATTCATCCTCATGACATGTTCAAACAAATGTAATCGTCTCTCTTATATCTTTCTAGAATCATTAGAGTTATTTCCCTTATTCTTTCATTCATTTACTTTTTATTGATACTGATATCTGTCAATTTGAATTACGTGAATATGTAAGCAGTTTCCATGGTTAAGTTAGCATAGCTGGCTGATTTATGAAATTTATTATCTTTATAATTCTTTATCTATACGAGTATATCTGTTCAATATGAAATATAAAATGCAATCAAATCGTATAGAGAATAATATATTCTTTTACTGTTAAAATCTTCATATGAGGACACTTCCGGTTGACCAATTATAACCAAAATCTAATGAAGTCTGCATATGGTTGTAAGAAAGAGCAATACGCAATAATTGTAATTTTGGAATTCTAGTATTGGAGATATCGCGGCCGAAACCGCGGTCACACACAAACGAACACACACCCACACACACACACACACACACACACACACACACACACACACACACACACACACACACACACACACACGCACACACCCATATATACAGACATTATCGTAAAATTATTAAAATCGTATTGTAAAGATCCTAAAAAACGTGCTTATTCAATGAAAACTCACCATCGAATTTTTTGACCAAAGACAATACCTTCCTTACCTAGAGGTAACGGTAGGTAAAAAGGAAAAAATCATCAAAGTTTTCTTTGAAACACTTGAAGAAAAAATAATGTCATTCAGAGTAGAACGCCCCAATTTGCCTGGCCTCGGCTAACGTCGCGGCCGCAATAGCTGGTCAAAATAAATAGACCGCTTTCTACTTTTGATAGCGTAATATAGGTACTATTTAATTATTAGTTCCGTACCTACTTAGTTTCAAATTTAATTATAATTAGTGTATTTAGTTTAAATACACTAATTTGGGATATACATACATTTATTTAACAACACTTTCAGCATTTCTAATATACTTATTATCCAGACTGCGTGGAAATATTTTAAAACCAAAAGGAAATAAGTAAATTATAGGGTATATTGTTTCTATAGATATTATTATAGTATTAAACAAAAGTGCATAATACCTATAAAACATACATAATTGTGTTAAATGTCATTTTCCAATTGTAGTTCAAAAATACCTTGAAAGTGCGTGTAATTAAAATACATACGTCCCTCGAGAGTAGACATTTTATCAGTTTGCAGAAAATGACAAATCAACTAATACCTCAGGTGCTAAACATTCCTGTTAATGACAAAATATGTTTGTAATTTTTACCGTAAATAAATACGAGTACATTTTTACCTTCCGTCACCTCTAGATAAGGAAAGTATTGTCTTTGGTCAAAAAATTCAGTGGTGAGTTTTCATTAAATAAGCACGTATTATGGTCTTTACAATACGATTTTACTATTTTTACGATGATGTCTGTATGTGTGTGTGTGTGTGTGTATATGTGTGTGTGTGTGTGTGTGTGTGTGTGTGTGTGCGTGTGTCCGTGTGTATGTGTGTATGTGACCGCGGTTTCGGCCACGATATCTCCAATACTAGAATTCCAAAAATTACAATTCTTGCGTATTCCTCTTCCTTACAACCATATGCAGACTTGATTAGATTTTGGTTATAATTGGTCAACCGGAGGTATCTTCATTTGAAGATTTTAACAGTTTTTCTTAAAAACTAAGTTAAATTTAATTATAACTTAAAGAACATATTATTCTCTTTATGATTTGATTGCATTTTATATTTCATATTCAACAGATATAAAGTTAAAGAATTATAAAGATAATAAATTTCATAAATCAGCCAGCTAAATATTCAGGTAATTCAAATTGACATATGCCAGTATCAATAAAAAGTAAATGAATGAAAGAATAAGGGAAATAACTCGTATGGGGCGTTTCTAGAAAGATATAAGAGAGACGATTACATTGGTTTGAACATGTCATGAGGAGAAATGAGTATATTGGAAGAATGAATAGCTTATAACAGAAGGTAGAAGAAACATAGGAAGACCAAATAAAAGATGAAAGGAGAGAAAAGAAACTGAATGAGGACGACACGCAAAACATAAATTAATGGAAGAAGAAAATAAAAAATAGCGACCCTTTAACGAATGGGAAAAACTAAAGAAGAATAAGATGATAGTGACAAGTGCAATTTGCATAGTTTGTTTATGAAATAATTTAACTGGAAATATAGGATCTTTTGCAAAAAAATTGATGTGTAGGGCGCGTGCAGTGACGTGACTTTGCTGACTTTGGCAAGCAGATATGTGGACCCTTATCAAAATGACAGTTATTAATTACGTCCATAACTGACAAATGTCATAATTTTTCATTCAAAATTTCATGTGGTTTATTTATTATGAGGGGTATGGAATTCAGTTGCCGTGAAAAGTAATTATAAGATACCAAAAAATTAAATTATGAATGAAAAATTTTGACATGAGGATGACCCACAAAACAGAAATGAATGGAAGAAGAAAATAAAAAATAGCGACCCCTAACGAATGGGAAAAGCTAAAGATGAAGATGTCAGTGTCAAGTGCCATTTGCATGAAATAATTTTACTGGAAATTTAGAATCTTTTGCAAGAAAATTTATGTATGGAATTTGTACATAATACACAGAATTGACGGAAGGTATTGTGCTGGCCACATCAGATTTTTTTTATATAATTTTGACAAAATTTGTTTATACATATAAAATATACATACACTTATTTTTATGGTAAAAATTATTCTGTTGTCGAAATTACAGACAAAAATGTAACAAGTTGAATACAACAACATTATTGGATTGCAATACAATCAAATATTTATTTAAATCTCAACAACTGGTTACGAATGACGCTTTGGTCGTTGGATTTAAATAAATTTGTGATTGAGATTCAGCAACGTTTCTTTCCAATTCACCCAACACAGTTAAACATCCCTTTAATTTAAATATAGATTGATGTTTTTTACGAAGTAATAGATCATAGAATTTTTAAGCTTTTAATTATTATTTTAGAAAGTATATGTATTAAAAAGAAATTTAGAAAATATAGCTAAAGGTAATCTATTCATCTGGTTCTGGGTTCAACTCCAAGGAACGATATGATCATTTCCAACCTGTCAATCATTTCTTTCGGATGCATATTGCCATTGCAAGTAGTCCCTGTTCACAAACTAAAAGTAAAATGTGAACTCATATCAGTATATCCATAATTAACTAAACTCTATAATCATAAGTTTAGACAGGTCCTGGGATGGATTTAAACTAAAAACATTCACGACAGTCCACGATAATAACTGAAAGCAACCCATGTTTCAGATTTTGTCTTTGTAATTTTTAATGTTGTAGTTTACATTTTTGCATATATATATATATATATATATATATATATATATATATATATATATATATATATATATATATAGGTTAAACAAAGTTTGAATTCATTTTTTTTACATCAATTGCTACGGAACAGTCATTAGTTCCAGAAATAATGGTACAATATAAAATATTTCATTTTGTTAAGTGCGAGTATATTATTTAAACTGGGTGGTTTTAATAAAAATAAGTAAATACTTATAAGTAAGTACTTATAAGGACAAGCATTTACTTATAAATGTCAAAAAAGATTTACAAGTAAATACTTAATTTTATATTAATATCCAATTGCTTATACTTACAAGTAAATACTTACTTATAAGCATGTACTTACATATGAAATGCAGTAGTAAGCCATGTGTTTGTAAAAGAAATAATGTAAATTTTGACATTTGTTTAACAGTTCAGTTATATTTATTTATTGGAAGTTAACAAACTAATCTGAAATTCAGTTCTATATAAACTTTAAGATTGTTTAGCTGTGAAAAAATATGATTTGGCCAATACTTAATTTTTATTAATTTAAATACATACCTACATATTTACTTACGCTGGAAACTGCAATGAGTTCCTTTCTATATAACTACTATTCTATTTACTATTTTCTTTTTAAAACATTACTGTCATTAATTTGAAGTAATTAGTTTTTTGACAGTGACATTTATCCATTAGTTACATACATTTGAGATCTGAACTGTGTAACGAAGGACTTGTGTTTAAATTGTAGGCTCCGGGATTTAAATTATAGATAATTTTACAAATTTATCCATAAAATATATAGAAAAACTATTAAGCAAACCTGTAGAAAATTTAATAATATTTAATTTTTGTAATACCATAAATCTCGATAACATAACATGCGTGCGTGTGCGTGTGGATGTATGTGTTTTGTGTGTGTGTGTGTGTGTGTGTGTGTGTGTGTGTGTGTGTGTGCGTGAGTGATGTGAGGACGATTTCTCAAAAACTATAAGACTTAATATCTGTTTAACTATTTATGTATTTCTCAATCGGACATGAATGGAAAGAGTTGAAAAGATTTTGGTAGCAATTGAACATATGGAATAGCTAATTTTAAAAATACTTCTTCTACATATTATTTTTTGAAAAAAATTATGCAAATATTAAAGAACATTCAATTCTCTACCTGACACAATTAAATATTTTATTATATCTCTAATTGATTTAGAGATAAAAGAGTACAATACATCAAATAATCTGTTGCAGTAAATTTCACAGTCCAAATAATGCCATGGAAACCAATTGAAAAATTAAAATATTTGTAACTGACAAATAAATGTCAGTGTCAGAAATCCGGAGACATTACTGAAGATTTTTTTTCTGGGAAGTACATACATATATTATTTATTATTGCATTAATAGTTAAATGTTTAAAATTATAGGTATATTACATATGCCCTTCAGAAATATTATCAATCCCTACAATGAATTGGAAACATCTCGAAAAATTAGAAGAGTAGGACAAAATTTCTTCATGGAATGAGTTTGAAATTAAAAAATCTAAATACAAAGAACAGGTATAAATAGAAATTTTGTTGTAGAGTGTAGGTACACAAGAAATGTTATATACAATACGTATAAAACAAAAAACCGAAGTAGCGAGAGGTATTGTGCTGGCCACAACAGATTTTTTTACTTCGCCACTGCCTACATAAATTTTTTATTAAAAATAATGAATTATCTAATTACGCAACAATCGAAATAATGAAGAATTAATTTATATCCTATTCAATGTGTGTTACGTATTTAAATAATTCATTATTTTTAATAAAAAGTTCATGAAGGCAGTGTCGCACGGAAAAAGAATTAAATGAAAAATAAGAAATAATTTTCCGAATTCTTTTTAATTGACAATCAGCATATCGAATTATATGTATAGAGATGTCCCAAATTAATTGGGTCACCATTGGGAACTCGGAAACTATAAGAGCTACGAGGTCGGTTAAATGGGCAATGTTCTGCAGTTTTGAATGCTCATTTAGATGCCGTTGAAAAAAATTAAAATTCCGACCTGAAAATCGTGATTTTTAAATAAGACAAATAACTCCGTAATTATAAAAGATATATGAAAGTATTTCTTATAAAAGTTATAGGATATGATAAGGCAAACTTAAAAGTGTTGTCAGAATAAAATTCAAGATGGCGGTTTCCAAGATATTAATAGCAACTTCCTTATTTTAAATGGGCGCTATATTGTATTTTTACATTATTAAATAGAACTATTTTTTCTCTTTTCAACCATGTGTATCAAAGCATGTTTGAATTAAAATTTAATAAAAAAATATAATTAATTTTAAATCAAATCAAATAGTTTAAAAAAAATATAGGTGAATAACAAACAATAAAAAAAAAATATTATAACGACGAACTGTCGTAATTAAATTTGTAGATATTTGTTTATTGAATTTAATAATTGGTGAATTTATATTACGATTACATATTTCAAATTTTATAATGCCGACGTTTTCAACTTTAGAAGAATATGATATGTTTTGTACATACATCAAATGTTACAAAAACGCCCGTCTTGCAGCAGAAACTTATTTCGATAACTTTCCTGAGAGAAGGCAACCCAATGATAAAGTATTTAGAAGATTGGATAGAAATATGCAGCAACATGGATGTTTAAGAAAACCCAATCGTAACGCAAATATTGAAGTATTAATCGAAATACATTGTGGAGTGTAACTGGAAATGTTGCAAAACGTTGTCAGTTATGTTTAGTTAATAATAGTCATTTATTTTGAGCATTTGTTATAATTTATTGTTATATTAGTATCTAGTTGTTTTGTTTTTGATTTATTTGTTTCCAAGGTTAAATTCACCTACATTTGTTTTTAAGCCTATTTGATTTGATTTAAAATTGAAATAATTAAATTTTTTTATTAAATTTTAATTCAAATATACTTTGTCACACAACGTTGAAAAGAGAAAAAATCTAATGTGACCAACACAATACCTCCCGCCATTTACCTAGGGTCTCGTTGCCGCGTGCCTGATGTCTGGTCGCGAATCTGGGGAATCCGATTCGATCCCGATCAAAGCCAAATAATTCGAATTTTAAATGGCATAAAATTAACCCTTGTGGTAAACGCCCGCACAATACAAATATGTCATCGTGATTACCGAAATGTGTGTACAAACCAGATTAATATACCCAGCAATGGATAATATGCCGTGATAATATATTTATTTATTTTTTTATTTAAATACATACCTGCATATTTACTAATGCTACAAATTATTTATATTAAGTTCATTTCCATAAAATTATTGTTCTATTTATAATTTTCTTTTAAAACGTTACTATTATTAATTTGAAGTGATTATTTTTTTGATAGTGACATTTATCTGTCAGTTATATACATTTGAGATGAACTATGTAACAATGGAGATGTGTTTAAAGGATAAGCTCCGAGATATAATTTTTATATTACTTTACAAATTTATCCATAAAATATATAGAAAAAGTATTAAAGCAAACCTGTAGAAAATGGAATAATATTTAATTTTTATAATAACAAATTGCGAAAAAATAACATGTAATGGTATTTTTTGAAGAAAAACCATCTTGAGCTTCAAGTAAACTGTCATTTCCGGTTATACGATTGCCACCAAAATCTAATGGCTTCTTTCCACATTAGAATAAGGTAGTATTTGTTGATTTGTTGCTCATGTTCATTCCTGAAGAAAGCAATAGTTTATATTGCCGAAACGTCGTTATTTAAATAAATATAACAGAATTTAAACTAAAAAATGGTTGTATCATTCTTATAGAAATACATGGTTTCAAAACTCTCTGAGTGATAGTATTTGAGTTAGAGTTAGTAACAAGGGAAATCAGTATTTCCGTGCACATCCCTCCCCTAATTATTTTAGACAAAAAGTTTCAAATGGATGTTGCAAAGAAAAAATTTCTACATCCGAATAAAAAAAAAATATTTTGGCTACTTCATAACTGCAGAAATAAAATTTGAAAATTCAGGGAAATATTTATTTTGACAATTATTAATCTGACACTGACGTAAGAAACCGTTACGCTTTAGTTCGTCTCTTGTTTCTAATTCCATGGCTAATACTAATAGTATTAAACTAGCGAAAACTCGGCTACGCCGAGCTTCCCCTAGGTGGATAGTGTTTTATGATTGTTTATATGCATTCCTAAATTATAATAGTTTAACATTTATAAAAAGTGCTACCGCCGTTGTCTTCAGCATTTTATGACTGTTTACACGCATTTCCACATTGGAAACGTGCATAAGCTATACAGAGTGCTAACGTCGCAGGCCCTCTTATGATATCCACAAGAATTAACATTCTTTAAATCAATACATTTACTATCTTACAGACCGACCAGATTGTATGAATTAATTTTCCGTCGCATATTGTTAGACAAATAACATTAGAACTGTTTGGTTCCACCGTAAAACCATTTGTCTGCACAGTAGAATTAGTAATCATATTTTCTGGTATTGAATGCTTGCGGGGATAGGTCAGATGATAACATTGTAAATTAAAACAAAAGTGGGACGCGTAGTATAACGCCGGTTATTTAGCTTGAATAGTTTTAAAAAAAAAGAAAAACAACAATAACCTCACCTTATGTACAAAAGTTACGCTTGGAAAATTCGGGCATGTTTTGTGCATTAGATTATTTTATTGTTGTTATATTTGGAAAAATATAACATTTTTGTTTCTGATTCCACACGACACGATTATAGAGTTCCTTGAGGTTGACACCAAGACCGACTCGACCAATCCACATATTTTCAAAAGCATTGATTAAGTATAGAAGAAATCACAATTTTTTGACGTACATTTAAGGGAGTTTCTTTTAAAAGTTCTGGCAGATTATTTTGTAAAAATACATAATTTTCAGCATTTAATTAATCTAGCAACGAAAAGGGGTCAATCGACTGTGAATTTAGTAAATCGGCCCATATGTTCACAGATAATCTGCATTTTTTAAATAATATAACATATTGTTTTCGCACTGTTAAATAGCAAGTTTCATGTACTTTTCAAATTTGAAAAAATATATAGCATGTTTTATTTGAAAATATAAAGTTACATATCATTGCGTAAAAATGGAACACCCGTAGAAAAACTTATACTGCATATTTATACACAAACTTTGTTTGAACAATTTTCTATAATATTTAAAATAATCGAGTTATTAAAAGAAAACAGACCGAATAATCATCCTGTATTAATAAATAAATAAAACTTAACTATTATGTAAATAAAGATACCGGGTATTTATTTTTGTGGACTATAAGAAATACAATGGTAAAATTTTTATATGGCTGTAATTTCTGCCCTATTAAATTAAAAACAAAAGTATAAATAGGTACGTAAAATATTTAGAAATTTAAAAACTGCATGAAATGAGCTTAAATTTGTTGATATAATTGGTTTTTGTCATGAGAAAACCATAAAATAAAATAGCCGTTACAAAATTTTAAAAAAGAAATAAAAAATATCCTATAACTTTTAATTATAGTATTCATACTACAGTTCTAAATCGCAAAGAAAATACTAAAGACCTCGAAGTGACTTTTAACACTAAATTTAGTTTTTCACAACATATTAATAATATTTATGAGTCCAATCGATTGCTAGGTTTTATTATCCGTAATACCAAAGATTTTATCAGTATCACGCCCATCATAACACTATATTACAGTTCCATTCGTTCCAAAATGGAATATTGCTCATTAATATGGAACCCAACTTATGAGAGTCATCAAGATCATCTCGAAAGAATTCAAAAAAAGTTTTTGAAATACCTGTATTTCAAAATAAATAAAATTTACCCGGACTATTCAGTATCTTACTCTACCTTACTGCACATCTTTAATATGCCCAGTCTTTATCATCGCCGTGAATTGACTTCTGTTTTTCATCTCAGTAAGTTAATTCATGGTGAACTTAACGACTCGTCTTGATTGTGTCTCCTTAATTTCCACATCTCATCCTTTCACTCACGGAACTTCAGTACCTTCTATCTTCCTACCCCTCGTACAAACATAGATTATTCTTGTCCCATATATACAGAATGTGCTCAACTTATAATACTAATATTCGGATGTTGACATTTTTCATTTGCAACCTAAATCTTTTTATAATGTAATACGTAATGTTAAATATATACTATTTTTTATTTTGAGCAATATTAATTTATATTAACTTATGCTATTTTATGTATTATTATTTTTTCCTGTCCTCAATTGGGATTTTTTCCTGTTGGACAGTGTGTCTAAATAAAAAAAAAATATAGCTAACGATTCTGGCAGATAAAATGGCAAAAATTTGTTATTCTGTACAATTCCATAGTTATCGGTATTAATAATAGAATTTAATTTAATATACATGTATATTTTATTTTTCTATTGATACCACAACCATTGTTGTCAGTTAAAACTGTCTGTGAATAACAATTTGCCCGTATTGACGGGCTATGTTTGGGTTTCAAGTATTCACCCTGTATAAATGTTTTTAAATGCATTATACTTTTATTATAAATACTGATATTTATATTTTCTATTTATTTATTGTAAAAAGTTTAATCATTATTGTTACATATCGAAGAAACATTTTCTCTAAGTTTTCTAGTCTGTCACGCCCGAGAGTCAATTTCCTGATGACACATTAAAATAACACTTAATATTTTTGTCATAAATAGCTATTTTTATATTTTTTATTTATTTATTGTTCAACGTGTAATCATTATTGTAATACACATCGAGTGAAAGACTTTTCAAATTTTTCTTTGCAATGATGTAAAATATGATGTTTAATTGAATTTCCCGCGCCCGCACGCCATGGGTTGTATGAATAAATGAACTTTTTTTGAAGATTAAAGGGGCTGACTAAGAACTCACATACTGATTAAGAGCAAGCGAAAGTGTCAGACTGCTAATACTATGGTATAATATTCATTTGATATGTCCATTTGAAAAGTAATGTTTGAAATAGTTCTGATAGGCATCAAGAGATGGTGGTGTATATCTCGATGTTACCAGTTTATTATTAGTATAATATATGTAAATAAATTGAAATTAGTTCTGTAAACACTTATTTTAGTTACATTATGATATAATATAAGTGATAAAATGAAAATAGTTTTAAAATAATGTTTTAAACATATCTGGGGATACGCCAAAAATTCCCTAGAATATTCTATTTCCTTACACAAGTTGTTTTAGGAAGAAACTTGTATATGCAAGTTCACAAAACAAATTATTACGTACTGTTTATAAACAATATAATTTATTTCTTCCTATTAAGAAAGTTTGAAATTGAAATTTGTGACTTGAACATAGGTGAGCCAACGTTACTTTTGAAACTTTGACATTGAATAATTTCTGTCAGAGATTATGTAACGTTTCTTTTCTATTTTTCGTTGATTGCCTACAATAATATGTGTGACTCGTAATGATAATTAATACGTATAATTATGTATAAGTTTATAATTTTAATTTCTAACTTTATGAATGGTGTTATGCGAGCAACAGTAAATCTTTGTGGACTTTTTTTTTTTTTTTTTAAACGATTGTATTATGTATGCATGTGACAGCGGTTATTAACTGATTGGTATTATTTGATAACAGCTGTTTATGCAATATGAACATTAAATGTTGTGTTATGTTAATTATGATAAATATAAAAAATCTGGAAACTGTAGTACCTACATAACAACTTTTACACATTTCTACGTGAGAAAACACATAAAATTGAATAATTACCTTTTAAATTTTATTTATATATCATTTTACATAAATATCTACAGTATCTTTAGTATTTATAATTGAAACTACAATGTTTGATAGTTCAATCACACACTGACAAATATATGTGAGGTTACAGTTATAATATTAATTAATTAACAATTAGATGGAATAAATATGTATAAAATCCATGTAATTATTCTAAAATTAGCCTAAACACAACATTTCACTGTAGTAATCAACACATATTATTGAAATTTCATGTTATTTTCTTGTTTGGACTTCCAACAGATTTCATTTCATAACTTCTTTCGAGAATTGCATTATTTGTCCATTTCATTAGGTACATCTAAAATATATGCAGACATTTATAATTATACGTATGTGTAGACTATTGAACACTTAATTTTTGTAATAGTAGTATCCCCTTCAACGCTGTTTATGGAATAATAGTTTCCCGCGCTTTTTCCATTTTAAACTAAGTAAAATGTTTCATTTTATTAATTCATTTTAAATACTTATTTTCTCATGACGGTAGTTCTTTAAATGGTAATAAATCCTTCTATATTATTTAAAAAATATTGATATGTCAAATGTGTCTATATTTAGGAATATATGTGTTTTTATTTGGTTACTTAATTGCATTAACCTAAAAATTAAATTGTAGAATTACAAGAATATTTCATGTTTAGAATACTTACAACTAATGTAATCTGTTTTCCCATGTTTGTAATTAATTAAAATTATAATAAATCGTTCTAATATAACTCTATTTTTCAATATTCAAATTAATTATGTCAAATGTGTCGTGACCTTGGCTTCTTATTTTGTTAATTTTGGCACATTTGGTAACACTGTCTAAAGACATATGAAATGTCAAAAATTATAATTCTTAAATACAATGTATTAGACCTTTTTTACCTGTGTGAAATAACTTCGCATTCTCATAATTAATAATTTTGAATTTAGTTTCTTCCAAAAACTCTTCATTACGCAAATATTTGTATTTAAAGTTTTAATTTGACATGTCAAAACAGCGATGTTCGTTGTAAATTTTCAAGGAGGACTTTGATCCATTGTTTTATTTTCCAGAATTTGCACATTTAATATTTTTTTATTAAAAAACTATGTATTTTACAGAAAAATGGTCCAAATTAGGAAATCAAGTCGCGAATGTATCTACAATCTGGTACAAATTTCATTAAAATCGCTCGTACCGTTTAGGCAGTGTAGACTGACAAAATTTTGCAGGTTGTCGTGATTAAAGAATAATGAATCTAACCCTTTAGTATATAGGATTTAAATTCCATGAATTTTCAAATTTTATTTCTGCAGTTGTTAAATAGCCAAAATGATTTTTTTTATTGATTCGAATGTAGAAATTTTTGCTTTACAACATCCATTTGAAACTTTTTGTCTAAAATAATAAGGGGAACAATGTGCACGTAAAAACTGATTTCCCATATTAAACGCCTGCTTCACTTTCCGTGATACATCCTGTGTATATATATATATATATATATATATATATATATATATATATATATATATATATATATATATATATCCCTCAAAACTTTAACCCTTTTTTAAATCTCTGCAGAATTATTCTGGGCGACATATTTCCCAAAATTAAACTATATATCTTATTTATTACACTTTAGTTGCAATATAAATTACAAATATAAAATGAATAATGATATTAATTATTTTCATTTTTAATAATATTTAGAAAGAGGTTATTAAAAACATATAGACACATCAACTATTGTGTATTGTAAATAATATATTTCGAATGTATGGAATTATAACTCGTAAACTGTCAGTAATTCATATGTGATATTGAATGCAAATTTGTTTGTACTTGTAATGCTAAATAATTACAATTTGTGTTTAAGTTCAAAATTAGTTTGCTCTATTTCAGTATTTACTTAGAATCGCTCATTTGAGGAAATGCGCAGTAATTACTTTGTATGGCTCTCAGTTTGAAATATTTTTCATAACAGGAAATTCAGTAATAAATAACATGTTTTCATCAATTGCTCGGAACATAATAACAGCAGTGATTAATTTATCTTTATATAAACAATTTAAAATGTCAAGGCTAATCCTGTTTAAATTAATTTTGAGGAAATCCGCTTTCATGTAATGAGAAATATCCTTATTTGGTTATATGAATGTAAATTATTATTCTACAAATTTGAAACACAAAATTAAATATTACTTCAGTCAAAATGTTAAAATTTAATTTTGCATAAACCTGCAAAGAAATTTACGTTGAAAATGAAATTTAAATTATTAAAATTGCTGAAAAGTCTTATAAGACATTTTCTTAATAATTTAGACAAAATAAATAATCCATAACCTCATTACACCTATTTGTTTCATTTTAAGAATAATGTACAGCTTGAAATAGGGCTTGAATTTTCGCGTCTGTGATTGGTTAATTGCCCAGACTAGTTTATAAAGTAAATAACCTATAGTCTGATAAACAATAAAATCAGTTTCCGGTTTATATACATATTTTAATTTTCAAAAACTTTATCAGATTTTTACCTCTCGCTAAGAGAGGTATTGGATTCATGCTAAAAATCGGTTATCCAGATTTTAAAGATTAAGCACGTTTTATGATCCCTACAATCCGATTATAACATTTTTACGATGATGTCTGTGTGTGTGTGTGTGGATGTATACGTATGTGTGTGTGTATGTGTGTGGAACGTTGGACGAACGATTACTCACAAACTATAAGACTTAATATTTGTTTAACTACGTATTTCCCAATCGGACATTAATGGGAAGAGCTGAAAAGGTTTTGGTAACAATTGGACAACCAGAAGTAGCATATTCTTGAAAAAAAAAACTTCTAAATATTACTTTCTGAAAAAAAATCTTGCAGTACTGGCGTGCGGTGTCACAGACCGAGCGTAACTCATTTTGCTATTATCTTGTAAACTAGATGACACTACATGCTGCGAATTTTAGTACCTTCAAGTTACATGCCGAACAGCATTAGTACGAGCCGATAAGCCTAAGAGTTAATTTTATATAACAATTCGATCTCATACACCGACGCCAATATTTACGTTCGTCGAGTTACCTAACCAAAATTTTATAAAGGTAAATAATTTTATTATATTCGGAAGTATTTTTAGTACTTATATATTGCGTTTTTTCCTGCAGCTATAGCTTACAGTTTTGAGAAAGTAAAAGAGTGGTTATCACGCCTGTTACGGGATTTTCTTCGAGATCTAGCATTTACTCTTATTTCGGATTTCCTCAAGGAACGTGCTGCATCTAACTATATTCCTCGAACAATGCGAGTCAGAATCAAAAAGATTTGTAAAATGGTGCCTGAAAATACTGTTCCCGAACCCAAAGAGAATACAGTGTAGGACGCTGTAGCTATTGTGATTCGAAGAAAAATCGAAGAACAAAGTACTACTGCAAAGGATGTGGAAAATACATGTGTTTGGGCCATGTAACAATAGTTTGTGGTGAGTGCTATGTCAAGAATTTTACAGAATAATTTACTGTTTATTTTATATTTTGTAACATGTACATGCATGGGGTCTCGTGGCCGCGTGCCTGAGTGTCTGGTCGCGAATCTGGGGAACCGGGTTCGATCCCGACCGACGCCAAATATTTCGAATTTTAAATGGCACAAAATTGGCCCCTGTGATGCACTCTCCACGCCAGCAATGAGTGCCCGTGCAGTGACGCCTGGTAAACGCCCGCATGGTACAAATATGTCATCATCATTACCGACATCTGTATACAAAGCAGATTGGCACACCCACCAATGGGTAATATGCCGTGGTGATATATTTAGTTATTTATTTATTTAAAATATGAGAGTATTTTCTCAAAAACTAATTTTTTGATGTGAAATGCATAGTTTTCATTTTCCTTTTCTTAATTCGTGAATATAGTTTTATTTTAATAAAGATTTTGATAGTTTTTCTTTTCTTGTGTGACCAGAATATTGTTTTCAAACACATTTTTTATTTTATAATATCACAAATATTAAACGCCCATAATAAGGCAGTTTTTTATATTTTCGGTGTGTCAGACCGACGCCAGCAGTGATATTTCACGCCAGTACTGAGAGGTTAAAAAAAAATTCTCAATGTGACACAATTATTTTTTTTATTTTATCTCGTATAGGTTTGATGATATAGTATATAATAATATAGAATAATCTGTTGTAATAAATTTCGTTGCCTAAAAAACAGTTGAGATATTCAAATGTTTGTAATTGACAGATAAATGCAAAATGTCAGTGTCAAAAATTAGATTTTTCTGGGAGGTACGAATATATTTAATATATATATATATATATATATATATATATATATATATATATATATATATATATATATATATATATTATTGTATTATTAATTAAATATGTATTTAAATTATAGGTATGTTAATATTACACATATCCTTAAGAAATATCGCTAATACTGTCAATGAATTTTAAGAATTTTAAACATATTAGACGAGTAGGACAAAATTCCTCATGGAACGAAAGAAGAGATACAATTTCAATTATTTGTATGAACAAGAAATGTTAAATTCGTTACTTATAGGGCGCGAGCAGTCATGTGACTTTGTTGGCCTTGGCAAGTAGATATAAAGATCTGTGTCAGAATGACTGCTAGTACTTATTTTCATAGATGTCACAATTGTCATGTCATAATTTTTCTTTCAAAATTTCAAAATATTCTGATGTTTATTTGTCATCCATTAGTATGGAATATACTTGTCGAGGAAAATAATCCACATGGATTTGGAAAATCATAATGTTTTAAATAAAAAATGATGATACTTGACACCTATGTACATTATTAATCGCTGTCATTCTAACATGGGCCCCTATATCTGCTTGCCAAGGCCAACAAAGTCACATGACTACTCTCGCCCTATGTAATATAAAATGAAAATGGCGAGAGGTATTCTACTGGCTACAACAGATTTTTTTTCTTGAGATTATAACATAATATATATGTACGTGTATATTTATTGTAATCTTTAATTTCCTATCCCAATTAAGTGGAATGTTGTACGAATTAAGTGATGTAAATTACTGTTATTTCCTTAGTTTGGTTTCTGTTCCTTGAGATTTGGCACAAATAGGCGGCTGCTCCTATTAACTGGTGGGCCAATTAAGCAGAATCGACTGTATTTCGAAGAAACAATTGACATTATTATGCAAAATGTACCTATACCCAATAGGACCATGTGACGTACAAATCGCTGCTGTGATTGGCTAATTTTGATTTTCCGGCATTAAATCCCAGCCGGTTGTGGATTTGTCAGATTTTCCAAGTAACCTGATATTTTATACGTAAATACCACAAGGGTTAGTTGAGTTTGGTACGTTAACATCAGAAGAAGAATTCGTTGTAGTATTAAAGTCAGTTTTGGTTAAAAATGGATTTGTCTTGTTTTGAAACTAACCGATTCAATGAGCGATTTTTCCTGTTTATTGGAAAATTAGAATGTACACAATAATCTGCATGAGAAAATTATTTTTCGGTATTACAAAATCACAAAATTGTACCGAATTAAAGTTGTAATATTTGTGCAAGGATTAACGACTTTCTAGAAATTAATTAATACATGAAGCTATACGAGTGTGTATACAACAATAATGAAATATCCATAGGTGTATACACAAAATTGATAAATATTAATTAACACTAAATTTCGACAAATATCTTAAAAATTGTACAGAATAGTTACAAATTCACTGATGACATGAAATCAAACTACTATTACAAATAATTCTCTAAACACTACATATTAATTGGAACTACATTCAACCAATTTAATCGAAAACATGCAACTTTTGTAAAAACCATTAATTTGCTCGTCTGACAAGCAAATATTTTGGTGGAAATCTTTCCGACTTTTTCTACACTCATTCTACTATCGTTGAAGGAAATTCCGTGGCATAATTAGAGCAAAGATTTGTGAGTGCAGCTCTAAGTTCTCTTAAGTTCCAGCGTCGAGGCAGGATGAAATTTCCAAGTGGAAAAGAGCAATATGTCCCGCGCAGATGCACTCGTGCATTACAGTATGTCAACCTAATTTTCATTTAACAAAGAATTCTCCAACACTAAAGTGATATTAAATTACAGACACTCGCAAAGCTGAATATATTTTAATGCAACTGCCGGCTAGTTTCGGTTGTGATAATTTACTTTCTAGTTTGCATGTTTATGAAAAATTGGGCTGTTTATGATTTATACTGTTTGTCTAAAACGCTGTTATTAAAATATCGTTAAGCTATAAATTATTTGATAACTGGTTGGATGGTATTCAAGGTCATGACAGTAATAAATTTTATCGATTTTAAATGTATGAATGAAATTTGTTTATTAAATAAAATTTTTAGTAGTAAATTGTTATTTGTACATCTACTTCCATGAAATACGCAAGATAATAATTGAGGGAATAATAAACATTGAATTTTGATAGGTATTTGATTAAATTTCAAAATGTTCATCAACTATTTGATGCTAAAGTAGACCATTTATATTTTCATTAAAACGTGAACACATGATCTATTTTGGCGATTGTCTCTATATTTTATATGAACCAAGGCTGAATAAAGAACAAACCGAAAAAGAAAATTTTAAACAAATTAAGAAAATCCTGAATTTTATAATGAAATAATATATTTGAATTGCATTTTTTGTGAAGTAATGGCAATTCCAGAATGATATTGCTGTACAGAATCACAGGCTATTAGTGAGTTATGTGGTAATTGTGATTGTGTCACGAAACACGGATTTTTTAAACAATAGTTTTAAAAATACATTTTTTAAAAACAGGTAAATACCAAATGTTAGTGAAGGCAGTTGCTACAAGGTTTAAAAATGTTAGAAATGGAAAATTATATTGTTTGAAGGCATGTCCCTAGCGTATAAATGCAATCAAATTATATAGATAATAGAGTATTCTTTAATATTTATAATAACATTACAATGTCAAAAAATGATATTTAACACCACTTTTTCAAGAAAAACAGTTAAAAATTGCAAATGAGGGCACTTTCGATTGACCAAGTATAACCAAAATCGAATCACGTCATCGTTTGCATGTAAACTCAAGGAATACGAAAAAAATATAATTTTTGGAATCGGAGGAACCGGATTCGATCCCAACCGACGCCCAATATTTCGAATTTTAAATTACACAAAATTGATTCCTGTGGTGAATTCCCCACGCCAGCAATAAGTGTTCGTGACGTGAGGCTTGGTAAACGCCTGCACGGTACAAATATGTAACCATCATGACCGAAATCTGTGTACAAAACAGATAATCACACCCAGCAATGGGTAATATACCGTGATGATATATTTATTTATTTTGTTATTTAAATACATACCTACATGTTTACTAATGCTAGAACTCTATTAAGTTCCTTTCCATATAACTACTGTTCTATTTACAATTTTCTTTTTAAAACGTTACTATTATTAATATGAAATGATTTTTTTTTGACTGACATTTATCTGTCAGTTACATACATTTGAGATGAACTGTATAAACATAGAGTTGTGTTTAAAGCTCGGTTTAAAGTATAGGCTCCGGGATATAATTTTTATATTATTTTATAAATTTATCCATAAAATATAAAGAAAAAGTATTAATGCAATTTAATAATTTTTATTTTTTTATAATAACATAAATTGCATTAACATATAAAGGTATTTTTTGAAGAAAAACTATTTTGAGCTTCATGTAAAGTGCCATTTCCGGTTATCCGGTTGACACCAAATTCTATTGGATTCTTTCCATATTAGTATAAGGTAGAAATATATGGTTTCAAAATTTTCTGAATGATAGTATTTGAGTTACAGTGTACAGAAGATCCACACTTACACAAACACACACACTCACAAGCAAACATCATCGTGAAAATGTTAAAATCGGATACTAAGGACCTTAAAAAGTGGTCATTAACCAAAATCTTGATTTGCGATATTTAGCACAATTCCTATAATTCTCTTACAGGGGTAGCGGGAGGTAAAAATATTATTTTATCACAATATTTCTTGTTTTACTCAGCTCTTCACAATTTCTTGGCATTTTTTCCTATAAAATAAATTTATTTAATTAGGTAATACATGACACGAATTTATTTCAAAAAATAAAATAATATCGGATTTATTTTAATTATTAAATATCTATTTTTATAAGAAATTAAACACGTTTATTCAATTTAAATCTTTAATGGCCGATAGTATAAACATAGTTCAATTATTGAACTCAGTTTAACTGATATTGAACTAGGTTCAAGTAAAATTTCTATAGTATAAAACAAAATTAGCTTTTAATTTTAGTTTAAACTACGTTTACCTTGAGCGGTCGATTTCATCCGTTCAAATTGAGTTTAAATAATAACTGACGTTTTTATATTCTGAATAACGCTGAATAACATTATTATAACTGTTAACGTTGTTAATAATATTTAAGAAAGTTTATTGATATACTTAATTAATATTTTGGTAAATTAAGTGCATTAGCATATATTTTATAATTCATTTAAATGATATGCTTTTTATATTCTACAGTAAAAATGTTGATGTACGATTCAAGTTCTGATAGTGATGACGAACATATAATAAATAAACGCCCCACGATTATTTCGGGAAAGGAGAAATCCTTTCGAAATATATAATGATGTTGAATTTAAATTGCGGTTCCTTTTAAAAAACGAACAGTTTTAGAATTTTTACACATTACACATTACAGTAATTTCGGTCCATGATTTTAATTTAAAATTATTTGTTGCCGAGTCAGTTTTTTTTTTATTTTCAATAATATTTATATATTCTTGCATTATTTCTATTAATGACAGTCTTTCTTCTTCATCGAAATTCTTAGATCACTGCTTTTTGTTCATTTTATATTTTTATGTAGAAAAAGTATTATGTAGGTGTTTTTCAAATACTTAGACCCGCGCGCGAACATAACTTCAAAAAATTAAATTGACAGATAGAATGACGAGAAGTGAGCTGCATGAAATATTACCGAGTGAGTAAGGGATAAACTACGTTCAATTGACTGCAGTTCATTTTAATGTTATACCACCCATTTATAATTAACCTAAGTTTACTAAATAAACTCCGTTTGCTTAACTGTTGTTTAACACATATTTAATCGACCTTTATACTATCGGCCATTAATCTACCAAGGGTTATATATGATAATATTATGTAATAAATTTTTAATAAATAAAATTATTTGTATAAAAATAACTAATTATTAGTTTTATACTTTTCGTATAAAAAGTATTGTACAAATCTCACGCGTGAACTTGGTCCCGCAATCGTTCTCATCCGGGAACCAAGCGTTCTCGCACTTGGTATGTGAATAACAATTACTTGAAACTGAAAAGAGATTTAACTTTTTTATGACAATCCTCTATATTATAGAAATGATATATTTATATTTTTAGTAATTTTTTTATAAGTATTATTTTATCAGATTAACAATAAAAATGTTAACATATTTTATGTTGCTTTTGCAATCAAAATTAATCACAGTGAATGTGATATAAATAAAAATAATAATTGTAAGTATTTCTATAGCTACCTATCTCTCCTGGTATATCTTACTGAAATAAACATTATTATTATATTAATATATTTGTAAAAATACAATGTATTGTCACGTTAAATTGTAAATTGAAATGTAAATCAAAATATAAACTCAAATAATTTAGCTTTCATTTTATTAACTTGAAAATCATAAACATCAAAATATATTTTTTTTATCAAATTCTAAAGTAAACAAATCGCCTTGGCGACCAACGCCAAGTATATCAAAATAAATATAAATATAAAATAAGCGGCTAGATGCCAGGACACTACATATTTATAAATATGAATATTGAAGTATAATTACAATTTTATAAAACAACATAATGAATGCCGATTCATTTTCAAATAAAAGATATGCAACTTTTGTTCTACTTCAAACACGATAGCAGAATTTGCAAATATCTTACGAGATTTACATGTTTAAACTATGTATTTGTCAATATAAGAAGGAAAGACAAACATTTTATTGGAGAACAAAGAATTTAAAAGAATCTATTTCAAACTAAACGAATGGTAACAAACTTTTTAAAACTGCTGTGGAAGTTTACCATTGGTGCAAATATTTTTTAATTTTTTTATCCATTTAAAATTTCTTTCAATTTATTTTTAGTTGGTTTAAATATTCTTAAATTTCTTTTTGATTCGAATTATTGATTAAATAATTTCTATTCTCAGTGTCATTTTTATATTCAGCAACGTATACGAATACAATTGTAATGGTATCTTCGTAAAAATTCTGCAGTGTCTGGCATAATATTTTTGTTATTTTATTGAATTTACACCACACTTGTCATATTAAATATGACACTTGACATGTTGCAAGTGAGTTAAGCAAGCCATGTATCGAAAGCACTTTCCTAATTTTGAGGATGGAAATAATAAAAAATCTAATTAAAATATTTTTAATTAAAGATGTAAGTGAGAGAAGTAAGGGTTTTAAATCAAGCATAATATTTTGGTTATAATTGGTCAACCGGAAGTACCCTCATTTTGAACTTTTAACAGTTTTTCCTCAAAAAACTCAGGAAAATATCATTATTGACATATTATGTTATTATAAATTTTAAAGAATATGTTGTTCCCTATACGATGTGATTGTACTCTATACTTCATATTCAATGGATATAGAGTCAAAGAATTATAAAGTTATTAAATTTCATAAATCAGCCAGCTTTGTTAACCATGGAAACTGCTAATATACTTAGATAATTCAAATTGTCAGATGTTAATATCAATGAAAAGTAAATGAATGTGGCAGAGATGAGGATGTTGAGATAGATATTGGGGAAGACACGGAAAGATATGGTAAGGAATGAACGGATAAGGGAAATAACTCTAGGGAGATGAAGAATATATTGGAAGAAAAATGAATAGCTTAGAAATAGAAGGTAGAAGAAACATAGGAAGACCAAATATAAGATGGAAGGGCTGTATTACTGAAGACTTGATGAGAAAAGGAACTGAATGACGACGACACGCAAAACAGAAATGGGTGGAAGAATAAAATAAAAAAGTGCGGCCCCTAACGAATGGGAAAAGCTAAAGAAGAAGATGTTAGTGTCAAGTGTAAGTTGCATAGTTTGTTTATGAAATAATTTTATTGGAAACATAGGATCTTGTGCAAGTAAATTCATGTATAAGGCGCAAGCAGTTACGTGACTTTGCTGACCTTGGCCAGCAGACATGGGGGCCCGCGTCAAAATGACAGCTATTAATTATGTCCATAACTGAAAAATGTAATAAGTTTTCCTTCAAAATTTCATGATTTTGTTATTTCATGTGGTTTATTTATCAGGTGTGTGGAATTCAGTTGTCGAGAAAAAATCATATAATAGCAAATATGAAATTTTGAATGAAAAAGTATAACATTTGTCAGTTATGGACATAATTACTAGCTGTCATTCTGATACGGGTTCCCATATCTGATTGCCAAGGTCAGCAAAGTCACGTGGCTGCTGGCGTCCTATGGACTTTGTTCATAATACACAGATTGACGGAAGGTATGTTCTGGCCACATCAGATTTTTTCATTTAGATTAATAGGTATATAAAATTTTCAAAAATTGTGAAACTCCCCCTTTATAATAACATGTAAAATTTGGTAGCTGGTATATGACAATCTATATTGGGATCTCGCTTATCTTAAAAGATACGAAGTCGGTTAAATTAGGAAAAAAATGTTCAAGTATGAAATGATATGGAATTTTGTTTGCACTTCTTTAGGATATTTTTTTAAATTCCTTCCAAGGGCGATGCTTATATTTTTGTCCCACTTAAATTTTATTTTATTATGTCAAAGTTGTAATTTTTATATAAACGCCATAGTAGAAAGTTTATTTTCTTCTTTTCTTATTTTTAATTATGTATGTCACTGCCTATCATGATTAAATAATATTTTGAGAAATAAATTATGAAATTAGCAATGACAGTGAACAAATAATTATAATCTGTAGACGTGTTATCATATGTATTGCCACAATAATTATTTTGACCTTATAAATGTAATTATTGAATTTTTGCCATTTAAAACAAATGAACATTGAAAAGTTATACAAAATTGGAAGGTAAAAAAAAATTCTCTTATCAATTGTGACACTTTCTATTATGGCGTCTATATAAAAGTTACAACTTTCACATCATAACTCGAAATTCAACAGTGATGGAAAATTTAAACATAAAATAAAAATTAGAAAAATTTGAAATAACTTTGATATGTAATGACATGCATTTTTTTCGGAATTTTTTTTTTTTAAATGGTCGTCTAATGGAGTCAATGGTGAGCCTAGAAAACGGGGACTCTGTACTCGTACAGTGGCCTGGTTTACACTGATATCTTGGTTAGCTGGTCAAACATTAAAGTATGACTATTTTACAATATGCATTCGTATGTTTCTTACATCTTTCACCTATCACAGTTACGAGTAGTTAAGATACATTTAAATACTTAATCATAGTCTCGTGGCCGCGGCCCTGAGTGTCTGGTCGCGAATCTGGAGAACCGGGTGCGATCCCGACCGACGCCAAATGGCACGAAAATGACCCCTGTGGTGCACTCTCTACATTACATCATTATATATATATGAAGAAGATTTTGTTCTCTGCTGCGAAAATAATTTAAAACGACATAGAAAGGAAATAGGGATCCACGCAATTAATGAAAGTAGAGCAAAATATGAAGAATATCATCACTTATTCCAAGAATTAAAATTGCACGAAGATCTTTTTTTGAATATATAAGGATGACACAAAACACTTTCAACTAAATTTTACAGAAAGTGGAAGACCGTTTAATTAAATCATGGACAAATTGGATAAAATAACCAATTCTTCCAGAAGAACGACTTGTTTTAACTTTAAGGTTCATTAAATCGCAAAAATTTCATTTTTATTATATATATATATATATATATATATATATATATATATATATATATATATATATATATATATAAACAATAGGTATCTTGCAACAGGATCATCATTTAGGTCTCTGGCTTATTCGTTTAGATTTGGTGTTAGTACTGTGAGTACAATTATTTCCGATACTGCTGTCGCATTGTGGGAAACACTTCAACAGATTCACATGCCTGAACCAACCGTAGATATGTTTAATCATCCTAAAAAATCGGGATCTATGTTTTATAATTATAAAAAAAATACATTTAACTGTACTCATAGGTATTTCCGATGCAAATAAATTTATCGCTATCGATGTAGGTGGATATGGAAAGCAAAGTGACGAAGGAACTTTTCAAGCTTCCGATTTCTATAAGGCAGTAATGAATAAAGATTTACAAATTCCTGATCCTGCCTGTTTACCAAAAACTTTAATAAAAGTTCCATTTGTTTTTATCGGTGATGAAGGATATCCTTTAATGGATTGACTTTTAAAACTATACAGTGGAAGAAATGAAATTACGTTTGGAGAAGAATGTTTTAACAATATACTTTCCATTGCGAGAAAAAAGATTGAATGTTCCTTTGCCATAATGATATCAAAATAGCGCATACTTACAAAAAATATTGAGACAGACACAAGTTTAGCGGATAAAATTATTAAATTTGTATGCATTCTTCACAATACAGTAATAGACAGAGGATTTAATAGACATTTAACCGAAGTGACTGAAGAGTTAGATATACAAATATTTTCCCAAACAGCAATACGTCGACCTATGAAGTCGGCAAAAGCAGTTAGGGACATATTCACATTATATTTTTAAAATAATCCAATTTCCTATGTTTAAATTTAATAAAATTGTAAATATATAAAGTCTAATTAATGTTTAATTAACATTAATGTTTTAAACTATATATATATATATATATCAAGGTATGCAATCATTAGAAGACCAAATAGTAATATGGGCAGAAGAATAGTAAGAAAACTGATCCGGTGAAGAATCGGAATACGCATATTGTTGTACAAGGTCTTGTACGTGTTCGAAAACAAAGTTTTTTTTTCTTGTGGAATTTTTTTAACATGTGGCATTAAACTTTTGAAAAAATGAATTTCACCATTATCTTCATTATTTTTTTTTTTCGGCCTTGTTTTTTATATATTCCAATTTCTGTTTCTCTATTTCTAAAATACATTCATCAAAATTTTCAAAAAAATTAGGTTTTTTGCGTTATTCTTGGGACATTTATTGATTTCTTTAGCTTTTTCTGGTTCTTCAATTTTGTGTTCCAATATTTGATTTACAGCTTCTAATATTTGAGTTGTATGCATTTCTGGTTATTCGTTCTTTTTCTGCTCTGCTTCTTCTAGTACATTAGTGTTACATTTGAACATTTAATAAGTTGCCTGAATTAATATTATTTGCAATGTCAATTTTAAATTTTTGTGGGAGAGTGCTTTCTTTCCACCTACTGGAGGTAATGAAGTATAAAAGAGATTTGGCAACCAAAACTTTTTTTTAAATTTTATTTGAACGTTTCGGGAGTTGTTCAACTCCCATCCTCAGCATACAATGATAATATTCAATATAGTGACTGGAAACAAATGTTTGTATGAACAGCAGAATTCTTAAATTTATCTTAATTAACCATTTGACATGAACTTACCATTACAAAAGTTACTAGATTAATTTTGAAAACAATATTTTTTTTTATACATAGTGACTAAAGTCTAGGCCGTCTTCACATCTCAAGAACCTCATCCGAAGAAATGAGAACATCACCTCCATACTAGAACAACCACGTGTGTAACAAGTAAAGAAAATAATAGTTACCTATTGTTGTGAGGGATTAAAACGACCAAATTGTATGACATTAGAAAATGTTACAACGACTGACTGACGCGTAAAAGCATAGCGGAAACGAATTTTAAATTTTGATAAATTGCCCGGCGATGTTCTTGGTTTAACTATATTTTTTTTAAATTAAAAGAGAATTGAAGTAAGACCATTTAGTTTTGAAAAAATTGTCCGCCGAATCTCCTGACCGTGGTTCTGGAATTTTTCCAACCTCGACTGAAAACTGGTCTCTTAAATATTTCCATTTCTTCTTCAAAAAATTTCTTAATAAGTTAAAAGTATTCAAGTAATTAACATAACAAAAATCGCATTTTCAGGTGATAATTACATCTCATACCTATTTCGTGTTGATACTATCTCCCCATAACTTTTCTATCATTTTTCTATATGAATGGGATTTATTAAATTTGTTCCAAATTGTTTCTCTTTTTTGTACTTTTGATATTAGAATGTCCATGTGAAAGTTATTTTCGGTACACGTATTTGAGAGGGCTTGTTTACATAAACCTGCTCAATAAGAATGTTGCTTTCGTTCCGGCAAAATCGGAAAGCGGGTAGTACCTGCCTGACAGGCGGCTGTTGAGCAGTTGTATGTTTTTACTTTGAACGCCTACTGCTGATAACATGTGAACATTCAAGCAGGTTAAGGCAGGTAAAACGGGTAAATCGGAAACAGGTAACCTGCTTTCTCTCTGAACATACCCTTACATAATGTTTTTTTTTTTTTGATAAAAATGCAAGTAAAGTTTTATATTAATTTGATTAAATTATGGCTGTAAGAAAAGTGTCATGAATGGAAAAAATGAATACGTGTTAATTTTTTTACATAGAATTACAATGCCATTAAAGATATATGTGAATATTTTGTCTGCATTCACATATATGATCTATTACAAGAACAAAGTACTTCTTTTTAACATGTATTCACTATAGGTATATTTTAATCAAATTTATAAAAATATTATGTCACTGAATTCAGAATTAAATTCCCTAACGAATGAGCAAATAAAAAATATATGTTTTAATTTAAAATAAAAAAGTTAGAACCCGTATTTTGAGAACCACTGGCCGAAAAAATAATTTTACTATGGCAATGAACACCTGTATATAGGATATTCCTTTTAAATGTAAAACCACGAATAAATCGAGATATATGCATCTGATCAAAAAATGTTCCAAGTCAAAAGTTTAACGATTATGTCAAGAATAAATCGTTGCCCGGTTAATCCCGTGGATGCAAACAATATTGATCCGCGGTCTATTATTGTACTTGCAATTCTAGTGCCATCTGTCAGGAATAAAAAATCCCTAGTTATACCCTATTTAATTGTTGACTACCTATCTGAATCTGCAATAAAAAATGGGAGTTTCCATTTAAGATTTAAAAAAGTTGCCCCCTTTCTCGTCCCCGGAGGTTCAGGGAGGGGGGGGGTTATTTTGACAGAATCGAATGTCCCTTCCGAACCGTCAAACTTTTAATTTGGGGCATTTTTTGATGAAATGCCTATTTCTCGAGTTGTTCATGGTGGTATATTTAAATAGAACACTCGGTTTACAGGGTATTAAAACAAGGGGTAAAAAAAATTGAGGGGGTATATACATTTCGATGTGCTGATTCTCAATAAATAAGTTTTTGTTTTAAATTGGATAATTATTTCTTGTTCTTCATTTAATTCTGTTTTAGTGCGCCACTGCCGACATAAATTTTTATTAAACATAATGAATTATTTAATAAAAAAAATATGTTGGCAGTGGCACAGTAAAGAAGAATTAAATGAAAAATAAGAAATAATTTGCTGAATTTTGGAAAAATTGTTTTTGATAGAGAATCAACACATGGAAATGGATATATTTTTTTTGTCCTTTTATTAACACCCTGTATGTATATTAAAAATAATTAAAAGTTTTCACATGCCTAAAAACTCTAACTACTAACTACACCACGTACAAGTACAATACGTTCTGAAATGAGTACTTCTATAACTGCAATGAAATGCATACACTAATTATACCCAGCTAAAGCTTCGTAATAATTATCAAGAAATTTTCTTCTATGCTTATCAACACGTGCCATGAATAATTCTCTAACTTTCATTCTTTGTAAATTATTTATATAGCCGGATTATAAACTTGAGCTTTAAAACAAAGGGTAGAAATTAACTTGGGAAGTTTTTAGAAGAGAGTTAAGAGGTGGTGAGGACATTTTTACTCTTTTTTGAGCGGTTATACGTTGATTAGTTCATATAAAAAGGTGCAAATTATGTACACTAGCTTAGAATTATTCTCTAGGCTTTACACGTTGTAATTACTTGTGTAGAATTAGCTACGTTATATTTTAGTTACCTTAACAGCGGCACACTTAAAAAGATAAACGACGCTGAAATTTAGTTTTAATTTAATTTTTCTCGCATAAATTTGCGAAAATGTTCCGCAGTTAAGATACATACTGTTTTTAATTGTCTCTTTGTGAAATAATTGATATTTATAGTTATAAAAGTATAATTATTGAAGTCGTACACATATTGTCTTTATAATTTGTAACATGTTTGCGTGAGTTTTCTTGCGAAACGTGATGACAAACAGTACATGTTTCATTTATGAATATTTTATTATACTTACATACAGTACTTTCAATGCCGAAGCGAGTGCGGGCAAAGGGGCACTTGCCCCTCTGGGAAATTATTTATTTCTATTATTTTATCTAATTAATATTTTAATAAAGACTATATTTTTCCACACTACTGAAATTGCATCTGCTTTTACAAAATGTAAAATAGGAGTGTGTTTTGATATTCACTGATGGGGTATTCTAATGTAGTTAAATTTCAGACAAACCCACAGTATAACATTGCGGATTATATGATTAAAGAAAAATCTCTTGTGGTCAGCACAATACCTTCCGTCAATTCTACGTATTTTGTACAATTTTCACACAGTTTTTTTTTGCAACTATTCTATGGGCGTTTACTTTTCAGGGGAGAAATGAACTGTTCTTACCTCGTGCTGAACTGAACCGAACCTTTTTACCTTTTTATATTTCCAGTAAAATTATTTCACAAAGATATTATTTAAATTTTATTTGACACTGACATCTGTCAATAAGTAATATTTGAATAATCTGTTTCCATGGGGCAGCTTTTAGCAACATTAGGTTGCAAAATATTTCTTTATAATTCTTTATCTCTAAATTTATTGAATATGGAGAAAAAAATATAATTAAATCGAATAGAGAATAACATTCTTTTATTCACAATAACATAAAAGTCAAAAAATTATATTTAACACCGTTTTTTCAAGAAAAACTATTAAAATATGTAAATTAGGGTACTTCCGGTTTAGCAATCATAACCAAAATCTATTCAACTATTCATATGGACGTACGAAAGAGGAATATGAAAGAATTATAATTTTTGGAATTGTAGTATTGGAGTTATGAAAGAAGAAATTTTTGTCAGACACACACACACACACACACACACACACACACACACACACACACACACACACACACACACACACACACACACACACACTGACACACACACACACACACACACACACGCAGTGATACACACATACAGACATCATCGTGAAAACAGTAAATTCGTATCTAGGAACTATAAAACGTGTTTATTCAAAAAAAAAACTCACCATCGAATTTTTTCACCAAAGACCTTCTTCACCCAGATGGCGGAAGGTAAAAACAAAAAAAATTCTGGGATTTAGCAATAAACCGTCGAGATAAAATATCTAGTTAAGGAAATTCATCTTATATTGTGGATTATGTTAAAAATAACGTAATAATGTAAAAAAATTAAAGTCTAATTTTTCTAATATGAATTTTCTTGCAATGGGCTACTATACTAGGTAAATTTTAACTATCTTAGACAACAATGCGAAAATATAGGTAAATTAATGAGTATTAGTAAAAAAAATTTTAAAATATTAATTGGTTCGCAAACTAGAAATGATTGAAGTCGATTGGTAATTAGTATGACGTGTCATGTCCTAAGCAATTTGCTTGGTTGCCTGATTTTAAAAGCGATACTCGCGCGTTTTTTACGCCTGCCCACCGTTAAATCATCAATAAACAAACACTAAAACCACCCGCCACCGCAGTTTGTGTCACAATATTGTCAAACTATTAAGTTCTATAATTTATTAAGAAAAAAGAATTTTATTTATGTGATTTATGCGTAATATTATTTTCTTCGTGAATATAACGTTTAAATTATATATATATATATATATATATATATATATATATATATATATATATATATATATATATATATATATATATATATATATATATATGTAGTATAAATGTATCAGTTATGCGAACATTAAAAATTTGTACGACAGTTTGTCGACCACTAGTGAGAACATGCTGCGTCACACGCCATGTTCTTTCAGAAAACAAAATTAAGAAAATTGGTATAGGACGATATACGGATATATAGGATGATCACGCGAGAATGAACCGGTAATTATCTCTGTTATTAAGCGAGATAGCGATTGTCTTCAAATAAACAAATTTACTATACACAATAAGATGTCGTATCAAGAAGCGTTCTCTTACTTCCGGTTCCGGAGTTTGTGATACCAACTTTAAAATTTCAAATGGAACATACTATATTTTTCTATATTTTTGAAAAGTACACAAAATTTGCTTTACAATCATAGAAAACAAGTAGGACGTTGTATATTAAAAAGTAAAATGGCGGACGTTTGAAATATCTTACAAAATAAGTCAAGAAAGTATGGAATTTTGTTTTATTAGTTTTGTTGTGTAGGTTACGTCATATAAATAAATTTATCTCAAAAATATTATCATCTATGAACAAAAAACAATAAAATCTTGATTTTTTTTTCGTCCGCCATTTTATTTTTAATAATACAACGTACTACTAATTTACTATCATTGTAAAGCAAATTTTATGTACTTTTCAAAAATATAGAAAAATGTAGTATGTTCCATTTGAAATTTCAAAGTTGGTATCACAAACTCCGGAACCGGAAGTAACAGAACGCTTCTTGATACGACATCTTATTGCCCACATTATCTATAGTAAATATGTTTATTTGAAGATAATCGCTATCTCGCTTAATAACAGAGATTGCTGGTTCATTTTCGTGTGATCACCCTGTATACGAGTTACAGATTGCTTTTCTAACAAATTGTGCGCATAAAACTATACCATTTACAAGAAACACATACAATTAAAATTTTCAAGAAATATTTAAAAATGTATCTCACTCAAATTAAATAAAAAAATCTGTTGTGGCCAGCACAATACCTCTCGCCACTTCCGTTTTTGGTTACATAAGTATAGGGCCAGTAGTCATGTGACATTGTTGGCCTTGACAAGCAGATATGGGGGCCCGTGCCACAATGACAATTAGTAATTATGTACATAGATGTCAAATGTCAGATTATTTATTAAAAATTTCAAGATTTTCTAAATTCACGTAGTTAATTTGTCACCCGGAGCGTGGAAATTACTTGTCGAGGAAAATAAACCATATGGAATTGGAAAATCACTAAATTTAGAATGAAAAATTATGTACATAATTACTAGCTATCATTCTGGCACGGGCCCCCATATCTACTTGTCAAGGCCAACAAAGTGACATGACTGCTCGCCTCCTATTGTATTTAACATTTCTTGTATACCTATACTCTACACCAAATATTCTACTTAGATCTATTCTTTATATTTAGATTTTTAATTTTAAATTTATTCTATGAAGAAATTTTGTCCTCTTTTAATTTTTCGAAATATTTCCAATTCATTGTCGGGATTGACAGTATTTTTGAAGAGTATATGTAATATACCTATAATTTTAAATATTTAACTATTAATACAATAAGAAATAATATAATGTATGTACTTCTCAGCAATAATCTTCAGTAATGTCTCTGGATTTTGGACACTGACATTTTCTGTCAATTACAAACATTTTAATATTTCAATTAGTTTCCATGATATTATTCGGGCTGTGAGATTTATTACAACAGATTATTATATAACTTATATTTCCTTATCTCTAAATCTATAAAAGATATAATAAAATATTTATATTTTTTTTTTAAATTTACTCTTCTTTAATAGGTAAGAATAAAAATTTCAAAAAATAATATTTAGAATAATTTTTTTTAAGAATCTGCTACTTCCGGTTGTCCAATTATTACCAAAGCCTTTTCAGCTCTTTCCAGTAATGTCCGATTGAGAAATACGTAGTTAAACAGATATTAAGTATTATCGTTTTTGAGATATCGTCTTCCTACCCACCTACATACACACATGCATACACACACACATACATACACACACACATACATACACACACAAACACACACACACACACACACACAAACACACACACAGACAGACACCATATTAAAAATATTAAAATCGGATTGTAAGGACGTTAAAACGTGCTTACGGAGTTATATCGTGGAACCATTTTACTCAGAATTAATTGAAATATATAGTATATTTCAACTGAAATATAATCCACTTGCTCTCCTAATTTAAAAAGAATTGACCACGCGGTAGCAGAAATATTTGCAATTAAATTTGACCTTTTTAATACGTGAGGAATAGGAAATGACAAAATAAACATAACATTTTAAATGATAATTTTTACAACCAAACCGACAATTAATCGAAAAAGTAGTATGTTATAGAAGACTATAATTAACGGATTTTATATTAAAATTTGAAAATTATTTACCACCCAGATTTCATTTTATTGCCCCTTGAGAATTATGATCTGAAGATACGATAAATCGGTAGAAATATATTTGACAACCATGTACAAGCATTCCAGATGGAATATCAGTTAACAATGCCCACTTAGATATTAGTGAATAAGAGGTGTTCTTTAAGGAATTTCAGACGTACATTCGAAGTAAATTTATTTTAAATGGGTATTTTACGTGAAAAGCATGAAAAGTTTAAACAATATGATACTTCTTTTGTTACTTTAAGAAAGATATATATTAATTTGTTTTACAGTTCCGATTTGTAGTTTATAATTAGTATTATATCTCAAAATATCATTACTTTTATACCCGAATGTATTAATAAATGTGGGAATACGTCAAAATTCAAACTATTTTTCAAGCGTTTGTTTAGAAAAACATATGATTTACTAGGCATTATTACTAATAAAAATGTAAATATAGAAGCAAAATATTTCCTTCAGCCCTTCCATAATGATGATAAATAGTCTGAAAAATAAAAAAAACTTATTTGAACCCAAATTTGAAAAAATATATGAATGGAAATAATAAGGATATGTAAATATTTAATTTTAATTAATTTTTTTAACAAAAAGGTATTGTGAAAATAGAATAAAAAAATCACATTTCAAAAAACAATAGTTATTTAAATTGAGGGACTAAATTCTCGATTTTTATTTAAAAATTCAACAATTTTCTTTCAAACTCTTTTGTGTTTAGTTACACCTTGTTTATTATTACCGATTACATTTTCAGATAAAAATTGTATAAGTAACACCTTTTCTTCCATTTTCTGCATATTATATTGTATTTAGTGTTTCAAAATTAATTCCATTACATATTTATAATTTTTTGAAACATGCTTTTGGAAATTATACCTCTTAAAACCTATAAAGTTTGTAATGTAATTGTAACTTTAACTTATAATAACTTAGTTTCATTGTTGACTGCAGCTACAAATGTACAAACTTTATCTTTTATAAATCTTGCTTTATACCATATACAATTGGACATTTTCACGATTTACCAAATGTTGCCAAAATTAAAATTGAAGCTCTCAAAGCAAACCAAATATTAAAATATCTCTGTCTTTGTCTAAGCGGGACGTTGCCATAGTTATTCTTTAACATTCATACTTTAGTGTGAGTGTATTGGAATACAACAATTGTGCATGTGTTAGTGCGATTGTTGCAGTTCAAAGAAAAACTTTTCTACGGAAAAATAAAGAAAATTGATTTGTTACAGTATTTGATATTAGCTTTTAACTATTTTTATACAATTTTTGTATATAATATGTTAAAAAATATAAGTTATTTTATAAGTCATATATATAGAGGATGTAACAGAAATTAATTTTAACAAGTGATAAAACTCGTCGAGTGCAAGAATTTTCTTGTAAACCTTCTAGATATTAAGTTAAAATTCTCCAAAGTTTTGTCACAAATGTCGGGAAGGTAGAGCGCTTTACATAATTCCAAAATGCTGAGAAAAATTAAGATATATATATATATTATATATATATATATATATATATATATATATATATATATATATATATATATATATATATATATATATATATATTAACCTAAATTTGTGCAATTTCATTATGTACCATTCTTAAACTACCCCATATTACGATTATTTCTAAGATTCTACATAGACAACATCGAAAATCTTTGTAAGAAAAGGTTAATATCACCAAAATAAATAATAAACATAATAATGCCATTTACACTTCTAAAATGTCAAACCTAAATTTCAGATGTTTGATATTTCACATACTTTTGTCCGAAATAAATTCATACTTCTGAAATTTTGTGACAGTTAAGGTAAACAAAATGAGCCATAAAGGTACCTTCACTAATTTCGTCTGAATTGGGTTGCGAAGTATTAAGTACCACTATTCCAAATGTCATATTCGAATTTCGTATAACTATCTCTCTCTAAATCTAAGTGTGTTAGTAAGACGAAGCTATTAGACATACGCATCGAAGAAAGAATGAAAAAAACGGAAACCATAAGTTAGACAGAGATAAATACACAATTACTTATTATTTTCAGAAATCAATGACATGAAGCTAAGGTGAAAAAAATCGGTATATACTTAATTAAATCCGTTTTATTTTTATAATGCGCGAACTCCCAGTAAAGCAATTCATGGATTATAACAATGTAGACTCAAAGAAATGTCATCTGTGTTTCTAAACACCTAGTGCTAGCTACAAATATTGTATTGTATTAAAAGACTTTTTAAGATTTCTGCACATTTTTAAAATTCTTCGTTAAGCTCCTATATTCCGCGTTGTAAGTATGGACTGGAGATTTCTACACTGTTGTCAATTCAGTATAGCAATGTTGAGTTATTAAGAATCGGCAACACCGCATGGCAAGGAACAGGGTGCGGAGAAGGAAAAAAGTTGAGCATCAATCCATACTCATTTGACGGCGAATATAGTTAACGTTATGCACGCAGATTATATAAATAAATATTTATTGAAATACGGCGGAACAAATATATGTTTTCCAGCAATAAATAATGGCTTCCAAATTAGTAACTATTAATAAATATTACGTACAGTAAAATTTTTGAAAGATGTCCGGTCAAGGGCACCTGTATCACGAACGAATTAACAAATAGGCATACATTTATCTCTTTCTTTTGAAAAGGCTGTAAGACTGTGTGATAAGGATGGATATAACACGCTTGTCTTTCAGAAATTCATATTGTTTCGACTAAGTTAGGACATTCCATTTATAAACGATGCTCGTTGTTGATAATACTTTCGCTGTAACGTAAGTTTATTTATTAATTCAGATACATTACCTGGATTCATAGCCGTACGTATAACCATGTATAACGTTATATTCTGTCAGAGTCACTGACACTGACATTGTGTCAGTATCTTATTTTTAACATATTTGGTTTTACATTTGCTTATAAACTTACTAGTTGACTTATTTTTGAATGTTTTTCCTGTAATATATATTTTTATAATAATAAAATAACAGTAGTATCTTACGTACCCTCATAAAAACTAAGCAAACGACATTACTGAATTTGTCATGATGGGTGGAGCAAAAATCTGAATTCATACAATTCGTAGACAACCCTGATCGGACATCTTTCAAAATTTTTACTGTATTTAATGTTATTTTATATTTAATGAGTAGAAGAATATCGACGGATGATGAATAATTTAAAAGAAATAAAATAATATACTCCTTGTTGCAAACGTTTCGGATTGTATTAGTCCATCCCCAGTGCTAGAGGACAAAGGAAGAATACAATGTTAGAGAATAAAAATAGAGCATAGCCCAGTAAATAATTATACAATAAATAATGAATAAATGCTTACCATCAGGAGATTATTACAAAACTTTTTTTTAAATACATGAAGAAATTGTTGAATAAAACAACTGCGAAACAGGAAGCAGAAAGCTAATAAATCAAAAATATACAATATTACCAGTACATATTGGTTAATATTTATTGGTGTGTTTATTGGCACAAACTTTAAACTGTAAAGTAATGAAGTCGTTTGTTGCGATATAAAATATTTTGATAAATTTTGTTAAGGTTTCCAGTATCCGTTCTATAATTTATACTACTATTATACTTATTGTAAATGTAAATCATTTCTACGAAGATACGTTTTTTATAATTTCTTTTTGTAGCTAATAATTAACATTTTCAAAATCAAAATGGTGGTGACAATTTATACTATATTCCGACAATGCGGTTTTTTCTAAATCTAAATTTCTACAGTTATTTTTGTGATTATTTATACGATTGTTAATATATTGTCTAGTTTGTCCAATATACACACCATCGCAATCTTTACAGTCGATTTGGTAGACTACATTAGATTTGTCTTTAGTTTCTATACTATTTTTAAGTTTACTGTATACATTTCCTACTTTCTTAGTATTGTAAAATGTTATTCTAGTTTTATCATTTTTTAAAATGTTAGCTAATTTACAAGATAATTCATTAATAAAAGGAATTCTAAAGTATATTTTATGGTTGTTGACATTGTCCCTATCGGGTCTACCGTCAGTGTGTGAATAATTGATTTTTTTAATAAAGGTACCTGGATAACCATTTTCTTTCAATATTGGACAAACTAGACAATATTAAGAATCGTATAAATAATCATAAAAATAATTAGAAATTTAGATTCAGAAAAAAACATGAATTTTATTCAGAATTCAAATTTTCAAACTCCGTTATTGTATTTTTAACCGGGTCAGCGTGGTGGATGAATTTGTAGGAAAACGTTGACAAAAAAATATTTAAAAATTTTAAATAGTAAAATCTATTAGACTACGTATTAAATACCTAATGTTGTTCATTTTTTGAGTTTTTTTTTTCATAAATTGTTTTCTGGTTAACTATTTTTTAACACAACTCTTTGAGAGTTCATCCTAGGTATAAAATGTAACCGTTTTTGTACAAAAAATTTCGAGCTTCATCTTTGTATTCTTGTAAAATTTGTATACCTTTACTGTTTTCGAGAAAAAACCCGAAAAGCTTCTTTTTCGCACTTTTCATCCAAGATCCAAGATGGTGGCTCTCGCCGACCCTCCCAAGCTCATATTTGTAATTACTCCAACTGTCTAAATGAATGTTCAATGTTATTTCTGTGGACTGCTTTAGAAAAATTCAATCATGTTTAAATCTTTATAAACATGTAAATAATCTAATTGATGATGCTCATTCGCTAACTTGCTTAAATTTTGGTGTACCTCGTTCAAACTCTCGGCGTAAATTAAGCTTCATATACAACACACTAAGAACTAACTACGAACTTCGATCTCCAATTAGACAATTATGTGCTACATTCAACACTGTCCATGTACATCTACAATCTTGACATTTTCAATGGTAGGCCAAATTTACAAAACAAATTATGAACTATTTCTTGTCTGATCCTTCGAACTTACATATATAGTTTATTTAATATTGTCACATTTATGTTTATTTCAAATTTTTCCTGTAACTACATTGTCTTTCATCTTGTTTTTGTAAATAATCCACTGTAATTGTGAATATTTGTTCCTATTGAGTGATTAATAATAAATAAATAAATATGCAGTCTATAACTAGACTATAACAAAATAAAATAAGAAGTTACTAATTAAACGTGTTTAGAATATAAATTATTAAGCAATTGGGCAGACTGCCAATTGTTTGTTTTTTAAAAGTAGGTAAGGCATAAAAATTAAAATTGGTGACAATAATAGTAGGTATGCATTCGTACCTACTTAAGAAAGTTATGAAGAATTGCAATCCGTTTTCAAATTAAAATTTTTGGACAGATTGTCATTATTTCACTGTTTTTATTTATTTTCAAAAGTTAACATTGACATTTTTTTTAAATCAGGTAGATTTTTCTTATATTGAATGTTGAAATATAACAAAAAGTAATTCCACCTGCTCTTGTTACCGCTTCTACTCGACGAGGCGAAGAACATTTTGCGATATTTTGTTCTATGCCCTTTTGGGTAGAGAATTATGTTTCATAGTTACTCTCATGTAGGGAAATTTAGTTTGACGTTGTTGTTATACCATCCAACTCAAATTATTTTAGGAGGGCTTTTAGTTTCTACACTTAAAAACTGGGTACATCATAAGAATTTACCTTTTTAATCCTTAATTTTGGGTATAGAATTTAATTTAGGGTATAATTGTTGACTTACATTCCTTAAAATGTATAAATATATTGAATAAATGATGTTATTTTATTGTGTCTACATTTTGTATTGGCGTCTGGATACGTCGCACTGCTCTTCCTGACATCCCACAGATTTTCAATACGCGACAAATTACTAGCGGTATGAAGATTTAAAAAAAAAGAGAATCTAATTATGAAAATTATTATTTGACAAATTACAAAGTTTTTCATATGTTAAACAAAAATCATTCGAAAATGATTGCTACATTCCACTAAAAGATAATTATTTATTGAAAATTCACTATCTATTTTTTTTAAGCAAAGGCAATACTTTTTTCCGTATGTGTGGAGGTATGTTAAATACATGTTAATATTTTACTTAAAACTTAAACGCTAAAGGTCGTGTATATTATTAAATTAAAAAATAATAACATATTAAATTAGCTTTTAAATTTGTATGACTTGCTCTTTAAACATATTTTTTGTTAAATATTTGTATGTGTAAAAACTAGTGACAAGTTTAGTCAATCTTGAATCAAGGATTAACCACACAATGTAATTACAAAGAGATTGGGAAACGTGTGTGTGCTGTTGCTTTAATTGTATGGTGGCAAGCTTGCCCTGAGCCAAACCGACGGACTGTCAACTGTTGGCGAAACTGCTTACAAAGCGGTCCACTCTTTTGTCAACAAAAGACGACTCATGCATCATGCATTACTAACACACTTGTTTCGTTCTACTCTACTTTGCCTGCCTATACCTTTATTCTATTCAAAGATCATAAATAAATTATAGTGGAACACACATTAAACAACATTGTTTTCAGTTCCTAATAATAAAATATTTGGAATATGAACCAGAGATAACAGCGATTGTAGTTGCGATTACTGAAATTATAATATAACAAGAAGCGAGATGGTCCAAACCTTCGAACAAAATAAAATCACTTTTAACATGTATATCGTACACTATTTTTTCTACAAACACTATTTTTACCTCTCGCTAAGAGAGGTATTGGAATCATGTTAAAAATCGCATATCCAGATTTTAGTGAATAAGCACGTTTTAAGGTCCCTAGAATCCGATAATAACATTTTTACGATGATGTGTGTGTGTGTGTGTGTGTGTGTGTGTGTGTGTGTGTGTGTGTGTGTGGGGTTGTTGGAGTCACAATTTTTCAAATTCTATAAGATTAAAGACCTGTATATCTACGGATTCCTCAATCTAACAGTAATGGGAAGAGTTGAATAGATTCTGGTAACAATTGGACAACCGGAAGTAGTAGTATTTTAAAAAAAATCTTCTAAATATTATTTTTTGAAAATTTATGTTATTACAAATATTAAAAAATAAAATTCTCTATCCGACACATTTAAATTTTTATTATATCTTCTACAAATTTAAAGATATAGAAATATAAACTATAAAATAATCTGGTGTAGTAAATCTCACAGCCTGCTCAATAGCCCAAACTATGGTAACTACTTGAGAAATTAAAATGTTTGTAATTGACAGATAAATGTCATTAATGTCAGTGTCAAAAATTCAGAGATAGTACTGCAGGCTTTTTCTAGGAACGATATTTATTATTTCTTATTGTATTATTAATTATATATTTAAAATTATAGGTATATCACAGGATCCCTTCAGAAATACCGCTAATCTCGTAAATGAATTGGAAAAACCTCGAGCATTTAGAAGAAATGGAGACAACTTACTCATAGAATGAATTTATAATTATAGAAAATACGTAAATATAAACATTAGGTGTAATTAGAATTTTTTGTATGTACAAGAAATGTTAAATACAATACTTATATATAACACAATGGAAAGGGCGAGAGGTATTGTGATGGCCACAACAGATTTTTAAATTTAAATTTGCATTTCTAATATTTTTTTGATATGTGTCAAAAATGTGGATTTGTTGTTTCTTTCGTCATAACCAAGATAACTAATTCACTTTTAACACTAGTTTTAAAAGTAACAATGATCCATCAGTTTTTAACACTGGTGTCATAAAATGACATTTTTACCCTAAAAACGAATATTTAAAAGCCTACTTTTAACAGATTTGTAGAAAAACATTATATTGATGTTCATTCTGAAACTATAACTTGCGAAATTGTATGTTATTATAATTAGAGAAGTTTTTAAAATTAACTTATTTTTGTGCATAATTTACGGGTACAACAAAACAATAAAAAGATGTTATAAATTTGAATTACTGATAATCACACTATTTCTATAAAAAGCAAGAAACAAGAAATACAAGTTTATCAATATAGAGATTTCATAATGTGAGAGTCATCATGGGAGTCCAGGAGTCCGCTGTCAAGCAACAAGAAAACAGTTGATTATTGATTTTAATTCAATGTGTCAAATTATAATTATTTTTGCAAACGAAATATAATTGTATTTTTATTTAATAAAAGCTTTATAAAAAGAACATTAAGTAAACGCCTACCGCTCGACATCCCCACTCGTATATTTCTTAACCTTTCAGAAAACGCACCTGGTCTCAGCGACCAACGAGTTAAAATTAAAAGTGTGAAATACAAAGAATGTATTAATATTTTTTAAAACTAAAACATAATTTATAATCCTGTAACAATTACTGGGGTTTATTTTGTTGACAAGGTAATAAATATACCCCGTTTGGTAGCCAAATGGTCCCTCAGATCAGTGCGTGCGCTTTTGTATCAAAATTTAGTGCCTGGTGTTAAACACATTTCATGGTAAAACTTATTCATTTATTAGTCTGTACAACAGAAAAATCTAATTACAAATTAGGTAGATATTCTAAAAATTAAATATAAAGCCAGATATATATGAAAAATCTAACGTAGCCAGTATAATAGCAGCCGTTTAACATGGAATTTGAAAAATAACGGTTATTGGTTCTCCCATATATTTTAGAGCAAAATTATTGGAACGAAAACTTGTTTAAAATTATTTTTAACTTTTACAAAGTTTTCATTTATTGAAATAGAATATCTGTAGCATTAGATATTTAAAAAATCTGATGTGGCCAGCACAATACCTTTCGTCAATTCTGTGTATTATGTATAAATTCCATGCATAAATTTTCTTGCAAATGATTCTAAATTTCCAGTAAAATTATTTTATAAACAAACTATGTAATTGCACTTGACACTGACATCTTCTTCTTCTTCTTTAGCTTTTCCCATTCGTTACGGGCCGCTATTTTTTATTTTCTTCTTCCACTCATTTCTGGTTTTGCGTGTCGTTCTTATTCAGTTCCTTTTCTCTCAAGTCTTCCGCAATATAGTCCTTCCAACTTATCTTTGGTCTTCCTCTGTTTATTCAACTTTCTATTTCTAAGCTATTCATTCTTTTTCCAATATATTCTCCATCTCTCCTCATGACATTTCAAACCAATGTAATCGTCTCTCGTGTATCTTTCTAGAACACTTAACACTAGAGTTATTTCCCTTATTATTATGTCATTCATTACCGTATCTTTCCGTGTCTTCCCCAACATCTATCTTAACATCCTCATCTCTGCCACATTCATTTACTTTTCATTACAAGGAATCGGAAGTAAAATTTGTTGAACGATTTTGCTAGCCTAGCTTTGCTTGATTTCGCAAGCAATCCAAGCGCCAAATTTCTCACTTGTCTTGCTAACTTATGAAATATAATGGCGGGAAATTATACATACATGAATTTAACTTGTACTGTTTCTATCTCATTTTATGGTGTGTTTATATCAATTACATGTCAAAAAGACTTTACAAGTTTTGTGATGAATGTTTATAACATTGTTAAATTTGAAATATTTTCTTAGACCTAAAAAAATGTTCAAAACTAATTCCACTATCTGCAAATAACTGTACCGATCTATAAATTCATTTTGTATTACTTTCCAGACCAATAAAAGGGAGATACACCTGTTATATTTGATAACTGTATAACTTTCTCTATGACATTTGTGAATATCAGTTCGTCATATAGCTAGCAAATCTTTCAGTGTACTAAGCAACAAGTCTCGTTTGCTTGAACTACTTACTTCATTGACCGCACCTATTTATACTGACATCTGTCAATTTGTATTATCTGAATATATTAGCAGTTTTCATGGTTAGCAGATCTGGCTAATTTATGAAATTTAGTATCTTTATTATTCTTTAACTCTATATCTATTGAATATTGCGATCAAATCGTATAGAGAATAATATATTCTTCAAGTTATAATAAGGTTAAATGTCAAAAAATTATATTTAACTGTGTTTTTTCAAGAAAAATTGTTAAAATCTTCAAATGAGGGTACTTCAGGTTGACCATTTATAACCAAAATCTAATCACTTGTTCTTCTGGATGTAAACTTGAGAAATAAGAACGAAATATAACTTTTGGAATTGTGGTATTGAAGTTATGCGATCCTAAACTTTCGTCACACACACACACACCGACACACCGACACTCAGACACATACACACACATACACACACATACATACACACACACACACATACATACATACATACATACAGACATCATCGTAAAAATGGTAAAATCGTATTATATGGATCCTAAAACGTACTTACAGTAAAAACTCATCATTGAATTTTTTGACCAGACAATACCTTCCTTACCTAAAGGTGACGGAAGGTAAAAATAAAATATGATGTTTTCGTCAAAAGTCAGAGCCATGATGATAATAAAATATAATTTTACCCTGAATTGTTTTTTATTCCTAGCTATGTGATGTTTGACAAAAATGTCATATTATTTTCAAAATATCTACTGCCACAGATACTTTATTTTATTGAGTTTTTGAAAATAAAAATTAATTTTAAACAAGTATTCGATCTAGTAATTTTGCTCTAAAATGTAGAGGATAGCCAATTTTTATTCATTTTGAAAATCTTATGTTACACTTCTATGTTCTGCGTTTCGTTGCAACCCCGTGTATATACTCATTTAATAGTAACGGCAAATGCTGTGTTAAAAAAACTCAGAGCAGGCTAAGAACAAAGAAACGTAAGTCAATATAAAAATATTTAATTAAATGTCAATTTGACACGAGATATTGTCAAAAATGTTATCTAAAGAAATCAAAGTTTTTCTTCTTGAATCTTATTTTAGAAATGGAAACAAATTAGTAAAGGGCGAATGGCAATATACTGTATTCTTCTTTATTATATTTTCTCCTAAGAATCACATTTTGACAACTTGACTTTTGAAATGAATAATGATCAAACATACGTTTCTCTGTTCATAGTTCGAGTTAGGTTTTAATTGAGCATACTGTATATAAAATTTCATTTCATAATCTTATATTACATAGTAATCCAAATCATTGTTCTCAAACTTCTAGCATTATTAATTTAAATTAATTTATTTTGGGACATTTATTTATTAATATTTGAGTACTTCAACAGTTCAACTCGTTCCTAGTTGACATGTACATATATTTCAAAAGCTACGAGATTTGTGAAAACAGTTATTTTATAAAATTATTCATTAAATATATAGAAAAGTTGTAATAACATAAATCACAAAAAAATCATAATAAAAACTTCAGAGATTCATATCAATAGCCATTGTCACTTAACTGAAATATGGGTTTTCAAATTTTTCTATTAATTATATTCGGCTTGGGACATCCACGGGATACAGACACATTTGTATACAGGTCTAAGAGAAATAAGTACATTAAATTTAACCAGTGATAGAACTCGTCGAGTGTAATAATATTTCTTAATAACGTTTTCTTGTAAACCTTCTAGATATTGAGTTAAAATTCTTGAAAGTTTTGTCACAAATTTCATTACCCGCCTATGGTTGAATTCAAAATGGGACTATTCTGCGCGTGCGTCTAAAAACAGTTGTTTTGTTTCCGTTGTAATTTGTGACTGCGACAGAATACAATGAATGAATAAATATCAACACAAAAGAAAGATTAGAAACTGGTTAATAAATTGACAGATACACCAGAAAATGAAACTATACACAAATCGGGAAAGATAAGAGAGAATAGAATACCTCGACTTAGGTAAAGAAACAAAAAAAATCTTATGTCAAATTTTTATGTTGCAACTGGTTGGACAATCCAAAAACGGTAGAATATTTATACGATACAGTCGAGCAAGAACAACTCTATAATTAATGGAACAAGAAAACGCATAAAGATGATCAAAAGTGATGCAGACTTAAATGAAATAACAATAAATGTTCAAAATGGCCACCGTCATTGTCAATACAACACTGAAGGCGTCGATGAAATGATGTAACTGTTGTTCTTTTAATATCTTATAAATTTTCAATGTGACACTCGGTATTGTAGTGCTATTCTTAGAATACTAGACCCTGACTCAGCCTCAACACTGTCCAAAACATCATCTTCAATATTCTCTATGTGATCAGGGCGTGTTCTACCACGATCTTAAGCAGCAGCTTAAAGAACTCATCTTCTCGGAGATTTATTTATTTTATTTTCATACATGTATGTACAAACTTGCGAACATTTAGAATATGATGATTCGGAAAACGTTCCAAATAAATTTGCTGGGCTTAGACAGTGTTTCTCTGAGCTTCACCATAGGCCAGCAAAATGTCTGTATACTCGCTATCCGTAAAGGCAGGCATTTTTACTGATTATAACTTTTATAATAATTATTAATCGCTTTATTTGTCAAAATTTATTTGAAAAAGTGGACGACTCGTTAATTTATAGGAGGGGGGGGGGGCAAATGCTAAAAAAAATTAGGATTTCGAAAAAAAAATTCAGAAATATTGTTGCTCTCGACGAGTTCTATCACTGGTTAAATTTAATGTACTTATTTAGGGTTGCGCCCTGTACATATAAAAAGTGATCTACCTTATTTTAGTAAATATAAGTTTTAAAAAATATTTATTTATTTTTGAAAATGTTTTTAATTTTATTTTATTTTACTGGAATAATTTTTCTGGTTGATGCGTTAAGTTACCCCTATAGTTGCCGCAAATAGATATGGACTGGAGATTTCTACACTGTTGCCAATTCAGTGGCAATGTTGAAATTGCTAAGTTATGAACGCTGCTGGCACAGGGAAAGGATCGAGGTGCGGAGAAGAGAAAAAGTTGAGCATCAGTCTATTCTTTTTGCAGCGACTATAGTGTGATTTACACCATATCACAATTATGAATAAAAGCATTAAACATTTAGTACTCATTTGTATATTTATGTTTTTTTTTATTTATCAGGCCCTAGTTCCTAATCAATAATTTTATTAACAAATACCTAACCTACCCTAGTTACTCTGGGAACGAAAATATAATCAAAACTTTCGGAAAGTGTGTTATTTTATTATTCCTAATCCAGGGTATCGCTCAAATTCCGGGTATCTCATAAGATTCATACATATGGACATGATAAAATAAAAATAAATAAAGACAAAAGTTTCTTGATAGTCTTTATAGATTTGTAATACACTGCTTAATAAACAAGTATATCGAAAGTATTAATATAATAGTGGCGTTTCGTGATATATGATTATATTGATTATGTATTAAAAATTAAATAAAGATTAAATCTAAATAATAAATATAAAAACAATTATTATATTCACATATTAAAATAAATAAAACAAATACTGAAAAAATATATTTGAAATAAATAAATAAAAATATATAAAATGAAATATGTACTAATGTTACAAACCGCTACTGCGTATTTATGTACCTACAGTAAAAATATTTAAAGATGTCCGATCAAGGTCATCTACGAATTGTATGAATTAAGATTTTAGCTCCGCCCATTCTGTTGAATTCAGAAGTATCGTTTACTTAGTTTTTATGATAGTACATGAGATACTACTGTTATTTATTATTATAAAAATATATGTTATAGTAAAATCATTCAAAATTGCAAACTATGTCAACTGGTAAGTTTATTAGCAAATATAAAACCGAATATACGATAAATAAGATACTGTCACTGTGTCAGTGTTAGTGACACTAACAGAAAATAACGTTATTCGTACGGCTATGAATCAAGGTAATATATCTGAATTAATAAATAAATTTACGTTACAGCAAAAGTATTGTCGACAACGAGCATCGTTTTAAAATGGAATACCCTAACTGAGTCGAAACAATATGAATTTTTGAAAGACAAGCGTATTATATTCATCCTTGTTGAACACGCTTGTAATATTTGCAAATAAGAGAGATAAATGTATGTCAATTTGTTAATTCGTTTACGATACAGATGATCTTGATCGGACATCTGTAAAAATTAAGTTCCAGTGACATATTGCTTAATGTTATATTAAAAATAATGACATATCTATTCACGTAATTGACGTTGAATAGGAAATAAATTAATTTGTAATGATTTTTAATAACAATTTCGTGTCGGACAGTGGCACTTAAAATGTGCACTTTAAGAATTTAGTGAATCCAAATTCTAAAAAAAAAAAATCTTTTTGATTGATACAGCAGAACGAAATGTAGAATGCAAAGTTGTTCAGAGTATACAAAACTGTTTTTTGCATTTTTATTGTTTTTTGTTTTTTCATAATTTTAAAATGAAATTTCAAAATATTTGTTAATTCGTGGTTTTCGGAAAAATATTGAATGGATGGATAAAGTAGGAACATTTCTTCTATATGACGAAGTTTAGTTCTGATTTTCCCCATGAGTCATTGGCAAGATTCAAAGTTTATTTCAATTATTTTTTGAAAAGTCCTTCTCCTTAAATGTCTTTTTTTTTGGCTCCTATACATTATTTTACATCTTTATTATAACAGCTGGTTATCAGCGCCATGATTACCCGACTAACCACGATTTGTGGATTTAACCGCGAAAACTGGCTAATATAGTCGTTATAGTTTTCATATCCCAATGGCGGCATTTTTTAAATGAAACATATTGAATACGTATATTTTTCATTACACACCGAACATGGAAAACTCGTAACAATGAATATGTTGGGATCACGAATTAGAATCCTGGTAGGGTATATATTGTTGTATATTATACCTCAACATTTTCTAAGATTAAAAATCCTGTTGAAAATATCTTATTTTGCAGAACACTATATTTTAAAAGATATTCCATTGTTAATAATAAATTGTATTGTAAGTGGAATTTAATAAACGATATAAAACAACGAGAGAAGTATGTTGTGTACAAGAAACGTCAGCAGTTTTGTAATTAGAAATGATATTGTCATTCTATAATGCTGATGTAACATATTTCTGTATAGAAAATTTAATTTTTATCCATTCAATTTATTCAAAAATGAGTTAAAATTCAAATTATTATCATATTAGATAATATTATTATAAAAATTACTTTATAATCATTATACATTATACAAAAAATGTCCTATTTTGTTATTATATATTGTACGAAAAGTTTACAGTAAACAGTTTATGTATCACCTGAAAGATTTTGTTTACCTTTATTTTTATACATATTTTGAATAAAAAATAAGGTTTAACATTGTATGCTCGGAAATTCATGCTAATATATAAACATGCTGAAATTTTGAATTCGCATGTCGAGAGTGTGTAGATAGTTGTGTGTATGTTTGGAAATTAGTTTCACCTTCTGAAATTAAAAATTATCAAAAATCCTCTTTTAAATATCTAAATTTGTTGTACTTTCTATTTTAAAAGATTTTCTTTCGTGTTTAATTGTCTCTTAACTGGAATATACAAACCAAACAAAACAACGAGAGAAATATCTTGTGGACGAAACCTCAGCGGTTTTGCAATCTCCCTCGGTGGATGCGGAGCCGAAATGACGTCAACTTGGCGTCCGTGGTCGCCACACCACTCACCACTCGACCTTTGTACTTTGTTTGTTTGCACTTCATTAATTCATAATTAGCGCTTTCGTTTTGAGACTTACCAGAATAATTCCGTTTTTCTCTTACCTTTCTACGTAGTGTTTTGTTTACTCTTTCTGCATAGTTATACCTTGTTAATTAAATTAACTTGCTGCATTGTATATACGTCATTCTGGGAAACTTTCTATATATGTAAATGTAGAGACAGCCTTGATGCAAAAGGATAAGAATTATAAGCGCACAAACGGATTTAATAATATTAATATTAGTATAGTACCATAAATTAATATCCCAATTTTGGAAATAATGTAAAGCACTCTCTCTATTCGTGTAGAAGAACATTGATGTTGTTTGTTAGTGGTCATTTATATTTTAAAATTTCTTAAACCACTGTCTCGACTTTTTCAACTTTCTTTGATTATTATCCAAATGGAAGTATGTAATATTTTATTTGTGTTGACTTTATTCAGTGTGTTTTGATGATTAATTTGACAAAAAATGTAACCTTTTCAAACTTTAAAAATGTACAAATTAGAATTCCTTTAATATACAGGCTGGCCAAAAATTTATCTAATGTTAAAGTATGTAGACGAGTTAATTTAAACGTAAGCTCACATTTTTAAAAATACGTACATACGTGTAAGTTGTCATTTGTTATTTTTTTTGTTAAATATGAATATTTATTTATGAGAATAGTGCTTAAAAATTAAAAATATTACTTAGAATATCTATAATTAAAATCTTAGTTTAATTAAAAAAATATACAAATTGTATTTTTTTGTTAAGTGTATTTATTGGCACATGTTGAAACTGTCAAATTTAATGTAAGTTTCTAATCTTTGTAACCCCTTTTTTACTTCTCGCTAAGAAAGGTATTGGATTCATGCTAAAAATCGCATACTCAGATTTTAATGAATAAGCACGTTTTAAGTTTCCTACAATCCGATTTTAACATTTTTACGATGATGTCTGTATGTGTGTTGTATATACAGTGTGTTAATTAAAAACCTGGCCATAGGCGTTTAACATGGGAAATCAGTTTTTCCTTGCGCAAAAGTTCCCAAATTATTTTAGGCAAAAATACTTCAAATAAATGTTGTAGAGAATTAAATTCTGCATCCAGATTAGTTATAAGATTTTATTTTCGACGTTTCATAACCGAGAAAATCAATTTCAAAGTTTTTCGAAAATTGCTGATTTATAGCGATAGCCATGAAACTCAAACAAAATTACGAACAATTGTATGACATTGACACAATGAATTAGAATTTAACTTTTTTAGAATACATAGCTGTCAACATATACAAAATAAAATAAAAATGAAAACAAGAATAATGTATTTATTTAAAAAGAAAAACAGAAAACTAGAATGAATATAATTTTATATTAAATGTTCAAATAACCCTCCATTTTGCGCTAAGCAATACCCAAGTCTATTATAAAAGCCATGTCGAACATTATGCAGCTGTCTGGCATTTATTTTTCTACATTCATTGGAAATTACAGCTTTAAGTTTTTGTAATAAGATTCTATTGTGGTTTTACTTGGAATTTGTCGATGTGACCACATTACACTTATTAAATCACGTATTTTTCTATAGCTTTGTCCACAGTAACACCATTTTATAATCTGAAGCTTTTCTTCATGAGAAAACTGTTCCATACTTCCAAAAAAATATGTTACTGAACGAAAATCACAAAACACAAACTTTCTTTGACAGTTAAGATGTCATACAATTGTTTGTAATTTTGTTTGACTTCCATGGCTATCGCTATAAATCAGCAATTTTCGATAAACTTTGAAATTGATTTTCTCGGTTATGAAACATCGAAAATAAAATCTTATTACTAATCTGGATGCAGAATTTAATTCTCTACAACATTTATTTGAAGTATTTTTGTCTAAAATAATTTGGGAACTTTTGCGCAAGGAAAAACTGATTTCCCATGTTAAACGCCTATGGCCAGGTTTTTAATTAACACACTATATATATATATATATATATATATATATATATATATATATATATATATATATATATATATATATGAGTCACCTGTATATACATATGTGCGTGTGTGGATATTTGAAGGAAGATTTCTCAAAAACTATAATATTTAATATCTTTTTAACTACGAATTTCTCAATCGGACATTAATGGAAAGAGTTGAAAAGGTTTTGGTAATAATTGGACAACCGGAAGTAGCAGATTCTTAAAAAAAAATCTTCTAAATATATTTTTTTCAAATTTTTTGTCCTTACACGTATTAAAGAACATTAAATTCTCTATGTGATACATATAAATATTCTATTAATAATATATATAAAAATATAATATATATAAAAAATATAAGGTATATAATAATCTGTAGTAATAAATCGCACAACGCAAATAATGTCATGGAAACGAATTGAAATATTAAAATGTTTATAACTGACAGATAAATGCCAGTGTCAAAAATTCAATGACATTACTGAAGACTTTTTCTGGGAAGTACATACATTATATTATTTCTTATTATATTGGTAGTCAAATATTCAAAATTATAGGTATATTACCCTTCAGAAATACTGTCAATCCCGACCGAATTGGAAACATGTCGAAAAATTGAATAGGACAAAATTTCTTCATAGGGCGCAAGCAGCCTTGTGACTTTGTTGGTTTCGACAAGCAGATATGAGGGCCCGTGTTAGAAAGACAGCTACAGTAAAATTTTTGAAAGATGTCCGGTCAAGGGCACCTGAACGAATTAACAAATAGGCATACATTTATCTCTTTCTTTTGCAAAGGCTGTAAGACTGTGTGATAAGGATGAATATAACACGTTTGTCTTTCAGAAATTCATATTGTTTCGACTAAGTTAGGACATTCCATTTATAAACGATGCTCGTTGTTGATAATACTTTCGCTGTAACGTAGGTTTATTTATTAATTCAGATACATTACCTGGATTCATAGCCGTACGTATAACGTTATAGTCTGTCAGAGTCACTGACACTGACATTGTGTCAGTATCTTATTTTTAACATATTTGGTTTTACATTTGCTTATAAACTTACTAGTTGACTTATTTTTGAATTTTTAATGTTTTTCCTGTAATATATATTTTTATAATAATAAAATAACAGTAGTATCTTACGTACCGTCATAAAAACTAAGCAAACGACACTACTGAATTTGTCATGATGGGCGGAGCAAAAATTTGAATTCATACAATTCGTAGACAACCTTGATCGGACATCTTTCAAATTTTTTACTGTACATAGATGTATATCATCATTTTCCATTACAAATTTCAGAAGTTTCTAATTCCATATAGTTTGTTTTCATCGACAAGTAAATTCCACACTCCTGGTGACAAATTAACCACTTGAACCCAGAAAATTTGGAATTTTTGAATGAAAAATTATAATATCTTTATACATAATTACTAGCTGTCATTCGGACACGGACCCCCATATCTGCTTGTCAAGGCGAATAAAGTCACATGACTGATCGCATTCTTCATAATTAATTTAAAAATAAAAAATCAAAATATAGAAATATGTAAGTACAATTTTTGTTGTAGTACAATACAAAAATTAAAGTGGCGAGAGGTATTGTGCTGGCTACAACAGACTTTCATTTTGTATAATATTGTTATTAGGTATCAAATTAAATTACCCGTTATCGTTTGATGCATAAGTTGTAAAATACATTGTTTGTATTATAAACAAATATTTATGCTGAGAACGGTAAATAGTATTACCTTTCGAGTTGTATGTAAAAAAAATTCCACTCCCGATGATTTATTTTTTACCTGTTCATTTTTACTGCCAGATATGTCAAGGAATGCCGTTGAAAATTGATACATTGAAACAAAGATCTTTGTATTCAATGAAAAATTTAAGAAGAAATATGCTGTCACCTATCATATTTGACAAGTCAATGATAATCCTAAAATAGAAATATTTATAAAATGAGGATAATTTGAAAGATATTAAATTAAAAATCATAAATAACAAGAATGAACAAATATGTCACACGAGTTTAAAATATCTAACTGTTTTCATTTCACAAAATAGGGATCCAAGGCAACAGTTTAGGGATTTATAGGTAGCTTTCCTAACCTTGCATAACATCCCACCCTTAATAGAAACCAATACCTTGACGACAAAATAAACATACATCCGTACAAACAACATCCTAATAGACTACTTATGATATCGGCAGTCGGAAAAATAATCTTCTTCAGTACTTTATATTCCTACATTTTTTTGCACGATCGGGTTTTTTTAATGTTTACCGATAGGGTTTCTAAGACAGTAGGTTTTATTTACAAATTACTGATCGGTAAGTGATTTACCGATCAGGACGCAGAAGCAATAAAGAAATAAAAATCTGATGTGGCCAGCACATAACCTCTCGCCGTATATTTTACCTGGCTTTATGCATAAAGCAAAGAATATTTTTATAAATACAAATAATATATTCATATAAATCTATGACGTATAAACTTCTTTATTATTCAATAATAGCATGTCTCAACATGAAGATATTTTACCATAAATTATGTTACAATAAATTACAAAGTAGAGTTTACCATATATAAATATTAGGCTGGTAACTGCAATTTTCAATTCGAACAACGTTGTTTACTTTCTCTTCATATTCTTCTAGTAAAAACATTAATTTTGGGCGGTCTAAAAAGTATATATGGATTGTGCATCTATTCTTACATATCTTCTTTTACATTTTATTTTTTCATACATGTTATATCTAAATAACACTAATTCCCTTTAATAAAGTGACGGATAGATTGCACTCCGATTATTCTTATATCGATGTGTAATTTTGTCAATATTTACAACTTACTTGAGAAGAATTTGATAGCTTTTTCGCAATTCAAAGTTATTCTAGTCTATAGTACTGGTGTACATTGTCCCATAATGTTTGAAACAAATTTAAGTCCTTCAACCGAGACTTGTCATCTCCATAATAGTCACAGATCAAGAACTAAGGGATTCTCCAAGTACATTTTTCTTTCATTACTCATTATTTCTAACACTGACATTTATCTGTCAGTTACAAATAATTTAAATTATCAACTATTTTTCATGGCATTCTTTCGGCTGTCAAATTTATTACAACAGATTATTTTATATATTATACTTCTTTTATCTCTAAATCTATGGAATATATAATAAAATATTTAAATGTATCAGATAGAGAATTTAATTTTCTTTAATATTACCACGAAAAATTTTCAAAAAATAATATTTAGAAGATTTTTTTTCAAGAATCTTCTACTTCCGGTTGTCCAATTATTACCAAAACCTTTTCAGATCTTCCCATGAATATCCGATTGGGAAATACGTTGTTAAACAAATTTTAAGTCTTATAGTTTTTGAGTAACCGTCCTTCCAACATCCCACACACACACACACATCCACACACACACACACACACACACACACACACACACACACACAGACATCATCGTAAAAATGTTAAAATCGGATTGTAGGGACCTTAAAACGTGCTTATTCAATAAAATCTGGATATGCGATTTTTAGCATGAATGCAATACCTCTCTTAGCGAGAGGTAAAAAACAACGACCAAAGCTTATTTTCAAAATGATAATTCAATTTTTTTAATATTTCAAAATAATTTTCAAATCTATTTTTTTTACTTCTGTGTGTTGATCGTGCAAAAAACGTAATAAATATTGCGGTCAGTGAGTGCTCTTCTACCGGTGTCGGATATAGCCACCTATAATATTTGAAAAAGAAATATTTCCCATATATCTCAATTATCAAATACATTAATAAAAACTGACACATCGTTGAAAGGAGAAAAAAATGGCGGTTTATATTTAAGTAAAATAATTATAGGTTACTATATAAAAAATAAAAGTTGATAGTCGTATCTTGTAAACCTGACTTAGTTAGTTTGTTAGTTAACCGCTGGCGGCAGCATTCATCATAGAAACATGGACCGTACTGAATATTGTTATTTAACATTTATATCGTTTGTGTTTTGTAGTGTACTCAGCCAACTTTGGCTGAAATTGCAAACTCTACAATTAAAACAATTCTAAAAAAAAATTAAGATCCCCAGTTTTCTTTGAAACACTTGAATAAAAAATTGTATATGTTATTCGGAGCAGAACGCCTTTTTGTGTTTTACCCAGCTTGCATAGCCTCTGCTCACGCCTCGGCCGCAATGGGTTCAACACAAAAAGACCGCTTTCTATTCCTAATAACAATATATTATATAAACCAGTGGTTCTCAAGTTTTAATACAAGGTTATATTTTTACCTTTCGTCACCTATAGGTGAGGAAGGTATTATCTTTGGTCAAAAAAATTACATTTAATAAATAAGCCCGTTTTAGAGTTCCTGCAATACGAATTTACTGTTTTTACGATGATGTGTGTGTGTATGACAAAAATTTATCCTTCGATAACTCCAATACTACAATTCCAAAAATTATAATTCTTTCATATATGTTTCGTACGTCCATTTGAAGAGTTGATTAGATTTTGGTTATGATTGGATAACCGGAAGTTCTTGAAAAAACGCTGTTAAATATCATTTTTTTGACCTTTTATGTTATTATAAATAAAAGAATATGTTATTCTCCATTCGATTTAATAATATTTTTCTCTTCAAATTCAATGAACTTAGAGATAAAGAATATAAAGAAATATATTGCAACCTAATGCTGCTAAAAGCTGCACCATGGAAACAGTTAGAATATTCAAATATTACAGTTGACAGACGTCAGTGTAAAATAAAATTTATAAATATCTTTGTGAAATGATTTTACTGGAAATATAAAAATGTAAAATAATTTAAGGTGGCAAAAACAAATCACATAGGTCATACAACAGATTATAGCCATAAGCCAATTCAGCAGATTATTTATTATGTTATAAATATGATATATATGTTTTTATTTTCTACTTCTTATTTTAAGAAACATACCGTTCTTTTAGGAGTAGTTCAGTTCAGTACGAGGTAAGATCAGTTCATTTCTCCCCCAAAAAAACACTGATAGAATAGTTTAAATAAAAATTTCTGTATGGTATTTGTACAAAATACGTAGAATTAAAGGAAGATATTGTGTTGGCTACATCAGATTTTTTTGGAGTCCCTAAAAGACGAATTTACTATTTTTACGATGATGTCTGTATGTGTGTGTGCGTCTGTGTGTGTGTGTATGTGTTGTTTCGGATCGCATAACTCCAATACCACGTTTCCAAAAATTATATTTTTTTCGTATTCCTCGAGTTTAGATCCATATGCAGACATGATTAAATTTTGGTCAGAATTGGTCCACCGGAAGTATACTCATTTGAAGTTTTTTCTTGAAAAACGCTGTTAAATATTATTTTTTAACATTTAATGTTATTATAAATAATAAAGATATTCTTATCTATACGATGTGATTGCATTTTATACTTCATATTCAATAGACATAAAGAATTATAAAGACATTAAATTTCATAAATCAGCCAGTTATGGAAACTGCTAATATATTCAGATAATTCAAATTCACAGATGTCAGTATCAATGAAAAGAAAATGAATGTGGCAGAGGTCAGGATGCTGATATAGATGTAGGGGAAGACACGGAAAGATAGGATAAGGATTTAAAGGCTAATGAAAATGGCTCGAGTGACAGTAGTTTCTAGATAGATACAAGAGAGACGATTACATTTGTTTGGACATGTCATGAGGAGAGATGAAAAATTTATTGGAAGAAGAATGAATAGCTTAGTAGTAGAAGGTTGAGGAAACAGAGGAAGAACAAAGATGAGATGGAAGGACTGTATTGCGGAAGACTTGAGAGAAAAGGAACTATGAATGAGAACGACACGTAAAACAGAAATGAGTGGAAGACGAAAATAAAAATAGCGACCACTAACGAATTGGAAAAGCTAAAGAAGAAGAAGATGTCAGTGTCAAGTGCAATTTGCATAGTTTGCTTATGAAATAATTTTACTGGAAATGTAGGATCTTTAGCAAGAAAATTTATGTATGGAATTTATACATAATACACAGGATTGGCGGAAGGTAATGTGCTGGCCACATCAGATCTTTTTACATAAAAACAGAATGCCATTAAAAAATACGTGAATATTTTTTTGCGTTAACATTTATAATTAATTAAAGTAACATAAAATTCACTTCTTTCTGCCAGGGCGCTCTAATTTTATATAAAATATATACATGTATTTTCATTTAAAATAAAAAAGTTGGGTCCCGTATTTTTAGAACCACTGACCGAAAAAAATATTTTTCTTTAGATTTGTTTGCCAATTTAAGCGTCTTTGTAACTCGTGTAGTTCTTTTGATAGCACTGGTGGCCCCTTTAAAATAATAATAATAATAATATAATAATAATAATAATAATAATAATAATAATAATAATAATAATAATAATAATAATAATAATAATAATAATAATAATAATAATAATAATAATAATAATAATAATAATAATAATAATAATAATAATAATAATAATAATAATAATAATAATAATAATAATAATAATAATAATAATAATAATAATAATAATAATAATAATTATAATAATAATAATATTATTATTATATATGTTAGCTCTCCAGGCCATGTAGGCCGTTGGCTTGATGAACGATTCTTCTCCATATGGTTTTGTCCATTGCTTTCCTTTCCCAATTTTGTACTCCCATCTGCTCCATGTCTTTCCTAACTGCCGTGTGCCATTTGCTTTTTGGTCGACCCCGTCTTCTCCTACCCTGCGTTCCACCTTTCAAAACTGTTCGTACTGTCCTACTGTCCGGCAACCGCACTATATGCCCCAACCACCTTAGTCTCTGGGCCTTTATGATACCCGTTATGCCCGGTTCACCATATAAGTCCATTATTTCGTTGTTTGTTCTGCGCACTATTATGCTTCCTTCGTTTTTACCTCCGAATATTTTTCTTAAGACTCTTCTCTCCCATACTTCCATTTTACACTGATCCCTCTTGTTTAATGCCCAACTTTCGCATCCGTAGAGAATTGTTGGCCTTATGACTGTCTTGTATATTTTTATTTTAGCTCCTCTCGATATTTTCTTGGATTTAAGTATACCATATAATGACCCTATGCATCTACTTCCTTTTGCTAATCTAGCATTGATTTCCGTTTCCTCGTCATTATTATTCGTAAGGTTGACTCCTAAGTAAGTAAATCTACTTACTTCTTCAAAACTGTACGCTTTACTGTCTGTGTTAATTGTAAGACTTCCGTTAAATTCCTCCCCTATTTGCATAAATTTGGTTTTTTCCTCATTAATTTTTAGACCAGTTTCCTTAGCTACTTTTTCGATGTTGGAAAAAACTCTTGCTAATTCCAGTTTTGATCTGGTGATAATTGCTATGTCATCTGCATAAGCCAATATTTGATGTCGCTGTCTATTTATCATTCCTTTAGTGTAAGTGTTACTTGTTCTCAATGTCCACTCCAAAACCAGATTGAAAAGGATTGGTGAAATGGGATCGCCTTGCCTCAATCCTTTCTTTATTCCGAAACTTTCGGAAGTTGTCCCATCCACAAGTACTTTACATGAAGTGTCTTTCTGGGTTAGTTTTATGAGACGTATTATTTTCATAGGAAATCTAAAATACTTTAATATATTATACAGCTTTGTCTTTAACACCGAGTCATATGCCTGCTTAAAATCGATGAACAGAATGTTGAGTGGTAGCTTATGCTCATAGCTGTCAGCTATTATATCTTTTAATGTATGAATCTGGTCCATAGTTGATCTGTTTGGCCGAAAACCTGCCTGGTACTCCCCCAAGATTTTATCTGATATCTCCTTAATTCTATTCTTTATACACTGGGCTAATACTTTATAAGCTATGTCCAATAAGGCAATTCCTCTATAATTACTACACTTTTCTCTTTCTCCTTTTTTGTATACTGGACAGATTACTGCCTCTTCCCATCTCATGGGTATTTGCTCTTTTTCCCATACTTTTTGGATTATTTCACACATTTCTTCTTGCAATTCATCACCTCCGTTCTTATACATTTCTGCCACAATCCCATTTTCTCCTCCACTCTTATTATTTTTCAATTCATATATAGTTTTTAAAATTTCTTCACTCTCCGGTGCCTCTATTCTTATTTCCATTTCGCCATCATGTTCATATGATCCGTAATCTTCGTTTGTACTTACACTACTTTCATCTTCACTATCTTGTTCATCGTTCAGGAGTTCCTCAAAAAATTCCCTCCATCTGTCTATTTTCCTTCCACCTGTCAGCAATTCTCCCTCCTTATTTTTACAATATATTCCCTTCTGTCGATAACCTGTCTTATTACTTTTCACTTCCTGATAAAAATTTCTAATATATTTGCCTCTGTAATTATCCTCAATTTTCTCAAGTTCAACTTCCATTTGCATCCTTTTTTTATTTCTACATATTTTTTTGTAATTTTTCTTTTCTTCTAAATAGATTACTTTATTGCTTGCACTATCCCTTTGAGTCAGTATATTTTTGGCTATAATCTTCCTGTTCAATGCCTGTTTACATTCTTCGTCATACCAATTTTTAACATTTTCCCTTCTCGTTTTCTTCAAAATTTGCTTTGCCGCTTTACTTACTGCCTCCTCTATATTTCCCCATTTCTTTTCTATGTCCACAATTTCTCCAGGGAGTCTTAGCTTTTCTCGCACTACTTCTTGAAATTTTTTCTTTTCCTGCTCATTTTGTAATGTTTCAATATAATATTTATATTTGCGTTCCTTATTGTTTCTGTTATATTTAGGAAGTTCTTGTTTTAATTTAGTAGCAACTAAAAAATGATCCGAATCTAATACTGCCCCTCTTCTAGTTTTAACATCTTTGATGGATGTCGCATGTTTCCTTTCTATTAGGACGTGGTCGATTTGTGTGCATATGTTTCTTCCAGGTACCTTCCATGTTCCTTTGTATTATTATTATTATTATTATTATTATTTTATATCAAGTATTCAACTTAGTACAATCCATATTTAATGAGGGTGAGTTAGTTTTCTTACATATTTTCGTAACTTCGACGTTCTATACCTTTATTTGATGAGGATGAAATAATCAAAGGTACATAGAACAACCATGCCTTATCCGGGATTCAAACCTGGAACCCTTGGAGCGTGAAGCGACAGCGCTACCGCTACTCCACTTGGGCCGGCTCCTTTAAAATGAACAGCCTGTATGTATTATGAATTAATTAATAAGTTTTCGTCAAGGTTACATTGTGATTTGAACTCGGGTCGCTGGATTCAAAGTCCAAAGTGCTAACCATTACATCATGGAACTGATGTACTCGTATATTTAAATTGTTTATATGTATTTATTAGAGTTATTCCTGTTTTACTCTACTCGATACTCTATTACTCATTCTAAATTTAAAAGTAGGTCCCACCGAGATTTGAACTCGGATCGCTGGATTCAGAGTCCAGAGTGCTAACCATGGAACCGTTATAATTGGAAGAATTAGAGCGCAAATAATTCGCTTTATCTTTATATACAAGTTCTTATCGAAGTTACTAATAGTTAAATTTTTTTATCTTTCTTGTTCCATTTATTCAGTATACTTTTAAACATGATTCGCAGGGCGCGTGGCTTGGTAGGCCCCTATATGCCCATATATACGCTCCAGATTTTTCTCCAGCTTGCCTGAGCGGACCGTTTGCACAATTTAATCGAAACGTGTGTAACTCTATTATCTGTTAGTGTAGTGACTATAAGTCCGGCCTGCGTATCATCTGAACAACACAGTTTCATATATTTTGTCTGATTCACTACATCTGTTTGTGGGTGATACTGGCACAAGAATTTTGTTTTTAATATTAGTTAATAATAATGGATACCAGGCATTATTCTTCTAAAGGGTTTTTGACAAAAAAAAATCAGTATTGAAAAAACCCCCTTCTTTGCGGAAAAAAGTAAATATGTTTCTCTGTGACGTTTGCATGCAAACGTTGAATATTGTAAATAACAAAAATTAATTATACATACATATTTCATGTTGACTCTGTTCGCAACTAAAAACCGAATCAAAAGCCTGTGTATTATGGAGGGAACAACCAGTTCAGGCAAACCCGCACATATTTAGTCTGCAGACAAGCCAGAATAAAAATCGAAGTGTGTGTAACGGGTTTAGTAGTTGGCTTGCCGAATCACAAATCATGCCCGATGTATCATTTCCAAAGCGCGAATGTGCTTGATTATTTATTGTAAGAAGTTGGAACATAATGCATGCATGAACCGAGCTGGGCATGGCTTGCCCCCTTTACTAATCATTTCATATTTAAGCGGGATATCTTAATCCGAGCTCAGCTTTGGCGAGCCAGCCATTAGCATTTCGCGTAGCTACAAGAGTCTCTCGTCGTGGGAATCAGAAAATATTTACAGTTTGCTAGATTGGCTATGGCCACAATACAGGTAAATTTTTATTGAATCCTGTAAATAAATGAACGTTTGAGCGGTTATAGTACTAGACAAATAAATTTTTCTTTATTAACTAATGCATTTTACTATTACAAAAGTTTAATGAAAAGAAAATACTATTCCGGTACCGGGAATCGAACCCGAGCCTCCTGGGTGAGAGCCAGGTATCCTAGCCACTAGACCATACCGGATTATAAATTTACATGAACATGACATATTTGTTAAAAGATGTTGAGATCGCATGGCTGTGTGTGTGTACGTGTGTGTGTGTGTGTGTGTGTGTGTGTGTCTGTGTGTGTGTATGTGTGTGTTTGTGTGTCTGTATATGTAAGGGGGGGATGTTAAGAATTAGAAAACCGGAAGTAGTAGGGTTTAAAAAAAAATTAAATAATATTTTTACAGTACATAAAATTCTCTATGCAATTCATTTGAAATTTTTTTTATATCTATTGATTCACAGATAAAAATATATAATATTATGCAAAATTATTTCTTGTAATAAATAACAGCCCAAAAAACTCCATGGTAACCAGTTGAGAAATTATTATGTTGTTAAATAACAGTGTTAAAAATCGAAAGACATTACTGTAGGCCATTTAATATTTCTTATTGTTTTATTAATTATTTTTTAAAAATTATAATACATACACCCTTCAGAAATACCGTCAAGCCCGTCAATGAAATGAAAGAATGTCGATCATTTAAAAGAGTAGGAGAAATTTTCTCATGAATTTAAAATTATAAAAATATCTAAACATAAAGAATAGATGTAATTAGATTTTTTTGTGTGTACAAGAAATATTAGATAATATACTTATACAATCTAAAATGGAAATAGCGAGAGGTATTGTGCTGGCCACAACAGCTTTTTTTAAAATTAAAGTATTTTGTTTGTTAACATTATTTTTAAGCGTATCATCAAAAAAGTTTTCAAAATATGCGTAATTTTAATGTGGTTGATGACCATTCTAAGCAAATACATTCCTCAAACACTGGCTTTAAAATTCGTAAATAGGAATATTATTCAATTAAAGTAGTATTTCTTATATTCATCATAAAAGTAAATACTTATTTATTGATAAGTCTTTTCTCTTCAAGCATCTCCAAATAAATGTAGAATAGAAATTTAACAAAATATGAAATTCTCATTTGGGTGATCTATTTATACATTCATTTATCCGGTATAGTCTAGTGGCTCTGATACCTGTATTTCACCCGGTAGGCCCAGATTCGATTAACGAAACCGGAATTTTTTATTTGAAATATTTTTAATATAATAGCAAAAAATTTGAATCAACTTATAACTAGTCCATCTTGGGAAGTATTAAAATTGGTATGAGTATCCAGAACTATGGATAAAAAATAATAAGAAACAACGAATAATTTTGATAAGGTAATATAAAGATAACACTATAATGCTGTATATCTTTAATTATTTTAATTATAATGGTTCCATGGTGAATTCAGCGTTCCGAGTTCAAATCTCGGTGGAACCTCGACGATTCCTTTTATTCTTCATTAACTACGTAACATACTGAGCATTAACAACGTCACCTCGACTGTCATTGGACAGTTTGTTGCTTATTTTTAAATACGTTTTTAGTTTAAAAAAGGGGAAATAATATATTTATAATAAATTATGAACACACATTAATAGTTTAAAAAAAACATGTTGCCTTTTGTGAATATATTTTAATTATATGTATTTTCCACAGTTTATATTATCAAGTGAACCCAACTCTTAAACATTTTCTAAATCCGCATCTGCTACCATAAGTTATACTCTGTACTCGTCAATCGTTCTTTCTTTGGTATGTTGCATTAAATATATTTTCTTGCATATCGTACAGTATATATGTTCTCAGACTCAAAATGAGTACGATAAAATAATCAATTACTACACTAGTACGGAAAATAATCAAAACGTAAGATTTTTGTTTTGTTACCATGAAAGCAATAATTGTCATGATTGCAAAAAAATGTCATGCATAGCCGCCAAGTGGTAGATGGTAGATGATATATCAAAAATTTTGAATACTTATCGTAATTTTGTGGACTTAACAAAAAACACTATTTTGTAACAAGGATGGTTAATTACTGATGCCGGACACGAATATAAGTTTCCGAAACGAGTGCAGCGAGTTTTAGATAATGTTTTATAATCGTATATAAACGTATAAGCGAATGTTGGGCATGGACGGGAAAGCATAAAAAGAGAGTGACTGCCTTGGAAATGAGGTATTTACGTGGTGTATGTGGGTATGTAAGACTGGATTGCGTGAGGAATAATTTGGTGTATGAAGAATGTATGGTTAAGAAAAATGTTATTAAGAGAGTTGGTTTGAGTCAGTTGAGATGGTTTGGGCATGTGGAGAGAATAGCGAGTGAACGGCTTGTTAAACATATATATCTTGGTTGAGGGTTTTTGATTGCGTGGCCGACCAGTGTGTAAGTGGATGGATGTGGTTGATAGGGTGCTTAAAGAGAGAAAGTTTCCAAGTAGACGAGAAGAAGAGTATGTATGAAAGCGATTATGAGTGTGGCCGAGGCGAAAGAAGTGTGGCGAAGGATGATTGTTTCGAAACTATTATTGTGAACCGAATGCGGTATTTCGCTACCGAAAATCGGTCACTTTAATATGTTTAAAAATAAGAATTTGTTGTATGATGTTGATGTTGTTCTTATTGTTTTCGGGTTTGTGCGAACTCACTAAGTGGGACACGCGTGATTTCATGTATGTATATAAATATAAGAAAAAAATTAAAATGCATTTTAAATTTTTGACATATATCGTTCTACCTACCTTATCCCGAATTTATAAAATATTAATAAAAAAAAAAATGAGCCGTAGCGCGATGCTTGGAAGATATGAAACATCGAAATTCATTTTTATTGAAGTATTTATTACTCGAAACGAAACTGCTTTTTCAAATTCGCTCTGATACATCAATATACATAAGTAAAGCGGTGAGCGTGTTGTATACAAAGAAACGACGCCTATATACCGATACACACAAGTAAAGTGGCGAACGTGGAGCACCGAGTCGAGGTGAAAAGAACGGACAAGTCACGACCGTCGTGTCATAGGAGCCGTTCTTACTCCCGCATAGGCGCGCCATTAGATGTTTCACATCAATAATAATAATTGATTAATACTTCTATTTATTTTACATCGGTGTGGTTGAAATTTATACTGTGTCGATTAAGTGTTAATAATTGAATAAATAGATGAAAAGTGTGCAAGCAAGTTGGTATTTTTTATAAAGTATTTAAAAAATCCGTAGACACGATCGATTTCGGTTTTTTATAATGCCATCCTCAGGCCACAATATATTGTCATTGGCCGTTTTCTAGTTTATTTCCATTTTTAAAATAAGATTTAAGAAGACATACTTTGATTAGATAACATTAACAATATCACAGGTCAAATTGACATTTAATTAAATACTTTTTCCGTCGACCGTTTATTAATAGGCTATCTTAATGTATAGAAAATCATTCATTAATGACCCCTATTAATGCATGATTTTTATTAATAAACGATTTATTGGGTGCGTTCACCACATGGAACACAGCATATATTGCTAACGCTAAGTTGTAGCAAAAAGGTAGACAGAATTAAAAATCATGCTTTTGACACTTACTAGCTAGGTATATATTCACGTAGCATACCTTTAAAATGAATTTGAAAGAATAAAATTCCTCAAATAACATAAAAAACCGCTTGTGTCATCTAGGATTAAGTTAACTGAACGCACCCACTGAAAACAATTGATGACAAAACTTATTGATTTTCTGACGTAAAATTTGACGTTCGGTCAACCATTACTAACCTAAAAAAATTTTTCATGGAGTAAAATTAGATTTTCCATTTAAGTAAGATACGGTCAACGAAAAAATATTGTAACTAACACGTGTGTTAATTGGCGATTAATGATCTCAACAATTAACGCGTTCGCTACGCTCACGCGTTAAAATGTCTCGATCATTAATCGCCCTCATTAACACACTTGATAGTTAAATAACTATTAAAATAAGACATACGTTTCTTTGTTCATGGCCTACTCCGAGTTAAAGTTTTTTTTTCACACTGCATTATGGTGAAGTTGTCGATGTACTGCCTCACCTCCGATTTGGATGAAACTTTGTCAAAATATTCTTCTCATCAAGACAAACACAGGAAAAATAATAATAAGTGGGGGTCAAAATCGGTTGACTTTCAAAACACAGTTTGTTTATTTTTAAATATTTAATCCACGCAAACTGCCCACGAAACAATCTGAGCGTGAAAATTTTTATAAAAACAACAGACAGAAACGAAACTTAACGCACAGAACTCGGATTTAGGTAGGCAGTGGCTTCAAAAAGACAGTGAAGTAGCTTGAACATATTTTTATCTTTTACCGCTTAACTAAATATATTCAATCTACTTCACTCTCTTTCTGAAGCCACTGTCTACCTAAATCCGAGTTCTGTGCGTTAGGTTCCATTTCTGTCTGCTGTTTTTATAACATTTTCGCGCTCAGATTGTTTCGTGGGCAGTTTGGGTGGGCAGGTTGCGTGGGCAGAGTTTTTAAACACATTATATAGATTATATGGATTAAATATAAACAAATAGTGTTTTGAAGGTCAAACAACTTTGACCCCCACTTATTATTATTTTTCCTGTGTTTGTCTTGATGAGAAGAATATTTTGACAAAGTTTCATCCAAATCGGAGGTGAGGCAGTACATCGACAACTTCACCCTGCATTATTAATATGTATCCAAGTTGTAGTAATTCTTCTTCGGGGTCGGTCAAAATTGTGGTGTAGAAGTTAATTGTGCGCGGTGGGAAGTTGTGTGTGTTCCCAGATTACTTACATACTTTTTACCTATTTATTCAACAATGCATTCTGATTTAATAATTACTTGAACTCTACCATACAGCGTTTATTCTTGCAAAAACTTATGCCTTCATCACAGTAGAAATTTATTTTAAAATTGTTATTTATTAAAAGATTCATTTAACATTGTACATTATACCGTCAACAATTTATAGTATATGTTCCATTTTGCATTCAAATATTTATGCGCACTTGAATTTACTTCCTCCTAAGTACTTAAAAACCAATCAGGTAGTTGAATATTCTAACCAAGAAAGTTCATCCTGTCCTGGAAAACGGGCAACAAAAGGCGAATCCGAGGTGAAGCAGTGGAAGATTTCTGACAGAACTCATCTATATTCATGAGGCTTCACTCTCCTCAAGCTTGTCGCGGCCATTACTGACTCCGTCTGACAGAAAATAACCTTATCATTCATGCTCCTGTTTGGAGTAATCAGATTCAACATGCGCACAACGGAATTCTGTTACCGACTTCAAAAGTTCCTTCAGACATGATGTTTGATATGTGGACCCTTTTTAATATGGATTTCAACTTGATTGAGGGTAGGGTTGTTTTTATTGGACACTAATACATAATTCATTATTACGGATATTTTTTATGCAAAGAACGCTAGAATTTTCATACTATTTTACAAATCCTTTCCTAAAGTGAAATATGTTTTCTATTTTAATAAAAAAAAATTGAAATTGAAATTTATACTTACTAATTTTGTTTTTGGAGACCATTACGTGTACAAAAATCTCCATGTAGTCGGCATGATTAGTAAATCTCGAATCTCCACTTTTCTCATTTTTAACATTTTAGCGCCATCTAGTCTGAAAATATTATGTTTTTGTTAAAAGAGAACCCCGTAAATGTAAATCATGGAATGACGAATAAATAGTATTTAATTTAACAAATTTCGTAACACAACTGGTGGAATTTGACCGGCAAACATCTTAACTAATCTATAATAAATTGTGACAGTAGCGCAATGAGATTGTTACTATATTTTACATCTAATGGTCTACAAGAAGGAATAATGTAAGTTTATTTTGCTATAATTATAGTTAATTTGCCTTGTACAATTAACGAATAGATATAAAATTTAATCATTAATGCTTTGAAGTTTTTTCAATTCATAAATTTTATTATTATCGCTATGTTTTTACCTTCTGTCACCTTAAGGTAAGGAAGGTATTATCTTTGGTAAAAAAATTCAATGATGAGTTTTTAGTGAATAAGCACGTTTTAGGGTCCATATAATACGATTTTACCAATTTTACAATGATGTCTGTATGTATGTATGAGTGTCTGTATGTGTGTGACGAAAGTTTCGAATTGCATAACTTCAATACCACGATTCCAAAAATTATATTTTTTTCGTATTCCATCCAGAGGAAGTTGTTATTAGATTTTGGTTATAATTGGTCAAGCGGAAGTACCCTAATTTGAACATTTTAACAGTTTTTCTTGAAAAAACGCAGTTAAATATCATTTATTGACATCTAACGTTATTATAACTTAAAGAATATATTATTCTCTACACGATTTGATTGCATTTTATACTTAATATTTAATATAGTTAAATAATTATAAAGATATTAAATTTCATAAATTAGCGAGCTATACTAACCATGGAAACTGCTAATATATTCAGATAATTCAAATTGACAGATGTCAGTACCAATAAAAATTAATGAATGTGGCAGAGATGAGGATGTTGAGATATATGTTGAGTACACACGGAAATATACGGTAAGGAATGAAAGAATACGAGAAATAACTCTGGCAGATACGAGAGAGACGATTACATTGGTTTTAACATGTCATGAGGAGAGATGAATAATATATTGGAAGAAGAATGAATAGCTTAGTAATAGAAGGTTGAAGAAATAGAGGAAGACCAAAGATAAGATGGAAGGACTGTATTGCGGAAGACTTGAGAGAAAAGGAACTGAATGAGGACGACACGCAAAACAGAAATGAATGGAAGAAGAAAATAAAAAATAGCTACCCTAACGAATGGAAAAAGCTAAAGAAGAAGAAGATGTCAGTGTCAAATTTAGAATTTTTTGCAAGAAAATTTATGTATGGAATTTATACATAATACACTGGATTGACGGAAGGTATTGTACTGGCCACATCAGATTTTTTTTGTCTGTACTGCAGAATATAGTTTTATGGATGTATGAATACGGTTTCCAGACGTTCTCTTTTCACCGGACGTGTCATGTTTTTTTTTTCATTTTCAATGCATTTGTCCTCTTTTGTTAAATCCAAAATATATTATATATAACATTTTATAATATTTGACATATATTCGAAAATAAAAAGTATATTTTGCTATTCCTGGTCACGAGGCTAATAATTGAAAGGGTGTTTTCACTATTTAACACTCAATGGACCGGTGAAGGAAACAGATTAAATATATGAACAGTTAAAAGTTTATTAATAGTTCAATTTCATTATAAACAATTTTCTTGCAAAGGTTTTTATATTTTTTTATTAGTTAATTAATAAGACGATTCTAAAACAAATTGGGAACAGATAAATATACTTAAACTCAAACCTATCAAAGTATGCATTTTCTTCATCCGCCATTAGAGGGAATCGACGTCATTATACAGGTCTGGGAATCTGCGAAGACCCCGTCCTTTAACTATTTTATTATAAGTAATAGAAAAAAATGGCTCATACAATGGTTTTGTTATTTTAAATATATTATTTCATGCCATACGTAGATATTTTTTTATAAAGTCAGGTTTACAAGATATAACTATCAATTTTTATTTTCCAAATAGTAGCTATTAATTATTTTGCTAAAATATTAACCACCATTTTTTGTTTTTTTCAACGGTCTATTAGTTTTTATGAATGCATTTGTAAAAATTCGAGAAAATTGATATATGTATATGTGAAATATTTTTTATTCATATATTCTAGATGGCTATAAGAAAATAAAAAATAAATAAATACATAATTAAATCATAAGTAAGTGACTAATAATGGATAAGTAATAAACATATGTATACTTCGTTCATATGAACGGTTTAACATTGTTATGTTTTGTTTATTTTTACTTTACCACCTATAATATTTGAATAAAAAATATTTCCCAGTTCTCTATCATGTTATTTTTCTCGATTTTTATCAAATAGATTAATAAAGACTAATACATTGTAGAACAGAGAAAAAAAATCTGATGTGGCCAGCACAATACCTTCCGTCAATCCTGTGTATTATGTACAAATTCCATACATAAATTTTCTTGCAAAAGATTATAAATTTTTGGTATTATGTGATTCCCTTTCTCGGCAACTGAATTCCATACTCCTGATAACGAACAAACCACATGAAATAAGAAAATTATGAAATTTTGATTAAAAAATTATAACACTTGTCAGTTATGGACATAATTAATTGCTGTCATTTTGACACGGGTCAAAGTCATGTTACTGCACGCGCCCCATACATAAATTTTCTTACAAAAGATCCTATATTTCCAGTAAAGTTATTTCATTGACAAACTATGCAAATTGCTCTTGACACTGACATCTTCTTCTTTAGTTTTTCCCATTCGTTAGGGGGTCGCTATTTTTTATTTTCTTCTTCCACTCATTTTTGTTTTGCGTGTCGTCCTCATTCAGTTCCTTTTCTCTCAAGTCTTCTACAATACAGTCTTTTCATCTTATATTTGGTCTTCCTATGTTTCTTCCACCTTCTATTAATATATTCATCTCTCCTCATGATATGTTCAAACCAATATGTAATCGTCTCTCTTATATCTAGAAACTTCTAACACTAGAGTTACTTCCCTTATTCTTTCATTGATTTCATTTTATTGATACTGACATCTGTCAATTTGAATTACCTGAATATATTAGCAGTTTCCATGGTTAAGTTAGCATAGCTGGCTGAATTATGAAATTTATATAAAATTTATTATCGTTATTCTTCTTTAACTCTATATCTGTTGAATATCAAATATAAAATGCAATCAAATCGTATAGACAATAATATATTCTTTAAGTTATAATAACATTTAACTGTTTTTTCAAGAAAAACTGTTAAAATCTTCAAATGAGGGTACTTCCGGTTGACCAATTATAACCAAAATCTAAACAGGTCTGCATATGGTTGTAAGGAAGAGGAATACGCAAGAATTGTAATTTTTGGAATTCTAGTATTGGAGATATCGTGCCCGAAAACGCGGTCACACACACACACACACACACACACATACACACACACATACACACACACGCACACACGAACACACACACACACATACAGACATCATCGTAAAAATAGTAAAATCGTATTGTAAAGACCCTAAAACGTGCTTATTCAATGAAAACTCACCACCGAATTTTTTGACCAAAGACAATACCTTCCTTACCTAGAGGTGACGGAAGGTAAAAATGGGGGTTTATATTTCAGTAAATTAAATTTAGGGTGCTATTTAAAGAACAAATGTTAATAATTTGCAATCAAATAATATATTTAAAATAATAAAACCTATGAGCCATTTTTTTTCTATTACTTACAATAAAAAAGTTAAAGTTTCAGGGTGAAAGTATACTAAATAAAGTTGTAATTTTTTTGTAGTATTAATCAATTGTAATATTTTTAATCAAAATATGAATTCTGTATTTTATTTAATTAATCAGTAAAGTTTTTTCTTCCTAGATCTGTTTTGTAACAGTATGTAAGTATTTACATTTTTATGGCAATATATATTATGATTTGTGTTAATAAAATTGCATAAAATTCAACCACGCCCTCTTTTTCATCTGTTCAATTATGGTAAACTTAGCTATGAGGTTTGCTTACTAGGGCGACGATATACGTTTCATAGCTGCTTTATCTTATACTCTGGCTTACCTAGGGTAACGAAAGATATAAGTAAAATTTAAATTAGTAGTAATAATTACATTAAAAAAAATGTATGTGTTATATTTCGAATACACGACTTTGAAAGATTTAATCGTTTAATCCTACGCTCACAAAAATGTGTTTAAAGTTGCACCTCTGTGGATCCGCAAACAAGAAAAATTACCACATTTTTAAGGATAGGAAAATGTATACGAGAGATTTACAACAAGCAAATGTATCCTCGAAAAGTTATAATTAAGTGTGGAGTGTGGCATAAACAGAGACGGCATTGAGCCGCGGTGTAAACAAAAATTTTGATAAGTGCATTACGTCATGTTACAGAACTGCGGCGGTCATTTAAATGATGGTAGCATGTTTTACGAGCGACCTTTTATAATAACAGCGCTTTTATGAAGAGCACTCCACGTATGAGTATAATGAAAAAGTGCGCTCCATAGAAGCGCTATTATTAAAAAAGTGCATTCGTAATTTATGGGCTATTAATTGTAATGAATGGTAGTAAAACACTAAATAAAGAATTGAATGTTCTTATTTCATTTTGGCGTTTATTCTTAATGGTGTCATATGGAAACCGAAATTGATTCAGCCTTTATTTGTATTTTTATTTTTATTCAGAGTCATAACATGGAAAATAGAAATTCTTGGAAGTTTGATATGAGTTATCGTTGAAAAAAAAATCGTCACACACACACAGACACACACACACACACACAAACACGCACATCATTGTAAAATAGTAAGAACGTGTTGTGGGGACCCTAATTCGTGCTTATTCACTGAAAAGTCACTATCGAATTTTTGTACCGGGAACAGTACTTCCCTTATATGTAGGTTGGCGGGAGGTAAAAAGGATGACTGTGAATAAAAGAATATACTTACGTTAATGGGATTTTCATTATACCCTCGCGCTGTATATGAGCTCGATTGTAATGAAACATATCCCGCTATAATGTTGTATGCGTACCTAACACTTGATAAAGTCTAAGCTGTAGCGGGTGTTCTCTAGACATGACTTGGTGTTATTGATGAAATAAAAGGTGTGTTTTAAATTATTTATTTGTATGTCATTTGTAAAGCAGTGTTATAATAATTGTCTCAGCGGCTGTTGCACACTTGTTGACTGAATACTTCAGTAATATGAAACCCTAATAGCGACTGCTGTTATAATGCTGTAATTCGAGGTATTAGTCCGCGAGCCAGGGTACAAATTTGGTCAATCATTTCCTCTCGGGCGATAACTTGTAAAATGCTTCAGAGAGTTGTATCATGAAGCTCCGTGAACGTCAGCTGCGGTTCGGTGGGTGGGTTAAGCAGCGGTAGCCTCCCACGCACGTTAAAAAAAAGAATTTTAATCATTTCCTCCCGAATGAAAATTTATTAAATTATAGCTAAACCAATATCTTAAAGAAAAAAAAAAGTCAGCTGACTATAAAGTGGTGGATAATACGTAAGCTGGTCACACGAACATGATAAAAAAATATTATATCTTTCAGTTAGAGCATGAAGCATAATGTCGAATAACTTTAGATACGTCATTTCCTTCCGGATAAAAATTTGTAAGCTGATAGTTAATATGATCCTGTAAGTAATAAAAAAAAATCAGCTAGCAATATGCCGAGGGAAAACTCGTCGGCTGGTGCATTTAAATAGGCGATAGATGCTCCTGTCTGGCTCCTGCGTTACACCCTTCAGAGCATAAGCTGACAATCTTCCCACCGAGATATAGTCAGTTGACATGTTTATTTATTCACAATATCATATAAACTGTCATCTGGTAAATTTTCAATTGAGAAGAAATGATTGAACATATATATTTTTTTATCATGTTCGTGTGACCAGCTGACGTATTATCCACCACTTTATAGTCACCTGACTTTTTTTGTCTTTAAGATATTGGATTAGCTATAATTTGATAAATTTTCAATCGGGAGGAAATGATTAAAATTCATTTTTTGTTCAACGTGCGTGGGAGGCTATCGCTGCTTAACCCACCCACCGAACTGCAGCTGACATTCACGGAGCTTCATGATACAACTCTCTGAAGCATTTTACAAGTTATCGCCCGAGAGAAACTTGGTCATGAAAATCTGTTGCTGGCTCGCGGACTATATGTTCATAGGAAACAATTTGGCTTTACTATAGCTTTTCATTACCTTGCCGACCATTGAAAATGATTCAAAAATGACATAATGACATTTCAAATAATGAAATTGATTGATTCAATTGAAACTGTGTTGAAACTATAAGCAAATGAAAATAAATATATTTATGGAAAACATTGAAATTGCAAGAGTTACTATTCTTGTTCTGCTTATATTTTAAAGAGCGGTAAGTTAAATTTCGTTTTTGGAAGCATTTCTTCGAACAATAATGGAAATTTATAGGTTTAATTAAGTAACCATTAGGTGACAAAGAGGAGAATGGCATATGGATGTAGAGGCAAATATTAAAATATCTGCTGCAAATCAAAAAGAAACAGTCACTGCACCTCGTCAACCAAGATTAGAAAAGGAAATTTGATTGAAATATATACAAATGTCAAAATCATCGATAAACTGGGAGTAGAGTAAACTACCACGTGATCAAACCGAATAATAATTTTACAGACGGCTATTAAAGAACCTTGAACAAACTTTTAGGTAAAATTATATGGCCATAGGTATTCTTTGAACCGTAGTTTGAAATTATTATTTATTTAAATTATTCTCAATATAATTACATCTGAAACATAATCAATGAATATTTATTTACGGTGAAATCCAGTGCTTATTATTTCAAATTTTGTATCTATGTGTAGAATATTTATAATTATAAATTTTCATAAGCTGCTAAATCCACCTTTTGTATTTTAGTTCCAAATATGTTCATAGTGACAGTGAGGTAGTGCAAACACGGTAACGAGATATATCTTTTAGTGTAGTGATCTGTGTTGAGTACTATGAACACTGAGTTGTTGCGGCCTAATTTGTAACTCAGTGGTTAATGTTTAACAAGTGGTAAATTATTTATCCAATCAAATATGTTGATACATAACAAAAAAATGGATTTTTAGTTGTCAAATTGGATAAAAAAATGTCCAATTGTTAAAAAGTGACAACTTTGACCAGGTTAAGGTTGTGTACAAAAGTGGTAGTATTCGTAACATCCGCACTATGCTCTCCGTAGGCGCCATCTGTATTCCGCCGATGCCTGGCGAACGCAGGGGATCGCATATTCTGATGCCAATATTTATTTCTACTTATTTGTTATCTCTCTCTTCCTTTGTGTGCGCTGTATTTATCTATTATCAACTTTGCGTTTTACTGCAATATTCTAAAGAATAAAAATATAAATTTGTATTTTTTATGTTATACGTGTATAGAATAATGTATAATTATTTTTTCATTAAATTTGTATTTAAAAAAAAAATCGTATTACAAATCAATGCAATATCTCAAACAAAAATATATTGATATTACTACAGTTCGGAAAATTGATGAATACAAAAATATGTATTAAAAATATATAAATTATAATTACAGTAAAATATGCATAATAAACCAAAAACCAAGTCAACATAAAAATAACATTGTTGAATATTTATCGAGTAAATTGAAAATTGTTAACGTTACATTAATATACTTAGCAATATATTTTACAGAACTATTAACTGTTCTTTAGGTATCTTTAAAACACTAATAAACATTTCTTACAACACAACTAATAAATAATTGTACTAAATTTTAATATTAAAATAAACAGTAAAATTATCTGTGGAATGGAAAAACCATTTAGCAATACACTTTAATCTTTGTCATAAGGCCGTTACCCTTGAAGTAATAATTATTTAGAGCTATCAATTTTTAAAAAAATGCCAAATATATACTAATTTTTTTATATTAGATTATTCGATTTTCTTACAAATATGTATTTAAAATACATGTTGCATATTTTTCGAACTTAGTTATTATTTCTATTTACTATTATATCATTATTGTGTAGCAGAGTAAAAATTAAATACCAAATTTATTGATATTCCTTTAATTTTGTTATGTATGTAGCTAGATATGTATAAACTATTATTAAATGATAGCGTGGTTGGATGCGTTAAATGGCCTGTCGTGATTCTGACGATCTGATTTGAATCTAATTTTTAAATAACTTTTAGGGCGCGAGTAAAAGCAGATTAACACTCCCAGTAATGGGTAATAATCTGCGATGGTATACGCACCAAATCGGACATTAAATAAAGCGATTCTAAAAGAACGAATAAAAAATAAGTCCCTATTTCCCTATAGGTACTTTAAATATTTAATATACATATTTTACTAATTGAATACTATCCCAACAAAGCTCGTCAAATAAAGTTCAAGTCGAGGCGGGCCATAGCAAGCTAACCGTCTCCATTGTGCGTGACTTGTGGAGTGTCATTCCAGGGTCGTCAAATCCCCTCAAATCCGTTTTGATGTTTCAACGTGAACAAACCTAATAAAATATAGAAATGTGATTTTGTTCTCTATCTTTCATATAGTCGGCAGTAATAATTTAAACTGGGTTACTTAGTAATATCGTACTTATTTTTTTTACTTAGTTCAATTTAAATATTTTAAAGTGAAATTTAATAATTATAAATAAATTAAATTGTTGGACTCGACCTGTGGTCGCGAGAACTACAATAAATATTTAACGAACTCAGCTAAGCGTCACATAAATTTAAGTAATTCAGATTTAGATTCATCTTCCTCATAACAGAACTGCTCAAAATATGACATCATAAATACATTAGGCCCACCCTACAAGAATATAAGTATAAGGGACAAAAGAGTAACAACCGGCTTTGCAATTTGACACGCCGTGAGCTAGACTCCATTACACACTACACAAAATAAAACAAAAAAAAAATTTAACGTCCATTAGATTCTGTAAAGATGTCATCATTGTTTATCCGAGAGTATTATACCACATAAAATTAAGTAGTAGATTATATATATATATATATATATATATATATATATATATATATATATATATATATATATAAATAAAGTGATTGAGAAACGAAATGGACAAATTTTTATTAATAATCTTTGAAAAGTATAGTAATAGTATTTATAAAAATTTCTTGAAACTTCTACATAGAAATGTATCCATATTATAGGTATGTATAATTTTTACAAACTGGTAAGAAAAAACCTTGTTCCAAATTCTAAATTCGGGTAAGTACTTTTAATTTTAAAATACACAAATAAGTTATTTATAAAAGTTAAATTGTAAACTTAAATTAAAATGTTTTTTTGTGACATTTGTTGATTTTATTATAAGGTATATGGAAATAATCATAAATGTTAAATAGATAATTTGTAAAGAATTGAGAACAATCCAAATTAATATTTTAGACAATCATTGTCAATCATTTATTTTGTTTTTCATTTAAATGAGAATACAAATTTAACAATTGACAATTTCCGTAAGTTTTCAAATTTAAGGTTAAACCAAGGGTTACATTTCAGTTCTAAATAAGTCTGAGTAAATTTTCTGGGTCTTTCTAAAAGTAAATATATTTTGCTTAATATTGAATATACATGGTGACACTGAAAACAGACCACTCAAAATAACCTTTATTTAAAATTATTTTTTAATTTTCTTGCCATATTGGTAAACTAGGCTTGGAGCTCACAAATCATGGTATTGGGTATGATGATAGCGCTTCCAATTTAATCGGAAATGACATTAACTCTCATATTTCAAATGGGACAGGCTATATATTCTTAAGCCATGGCATATAGGCTGTGATAACAAGTTGATAATTTTATCGTAACAAAAATATGGAATTTTACAAAAATAACTTACTATTTAAACAATTAACTAAAATATTACTTATTATTATCTCAACTGTTTTCACATCTTGCTTGATATTCATGGCGTAGCAAGTTAATTAAGCATAATTTACTCTTTCGTTTTGGTCATTTATTTCTTGAATAAAAATACACTTCAAGAATATCTTTGAATTCATAATTTTACGTAGATTCCAAATATATAAAAATATATAGGATGTCCCATTTGAAATATAAAATTTATTGTCACTTCCGGTCAAACCATGAATTGTGAGCCCCTAAGCCTAGTTTGCAAATATTTAAAGAGAATTATAAAATAATTATAAATAAAAATGTTGTTTTGAGTGGCCCGTTTTTCAGTGTCAGCCTAGATAAACACCAACTGTATTTTATAGAATTACATAAGTTGGTTAATTTTTTTTTCAGAATATCTAATAAAAAAATAAACGAGCAGTTTATTTGTCAGACTAATATATTTTTTCTACAAATCTATAAAAAGTAGGCTTCTTAATGTTTCTTTTTTGGCTTGCTTGGTAACAAGGTTTCATTAGTAACGGGTTGCCGAGCAACGAGTGATTAAAATTTTTAAACACACTTTTTGCCAAACCATTGTGAATATTTTGTTATCATGGCAAACTTCTCATTTAATATTGTGATCCTAATTCATAAATAAAAGTATTTTTTTATATTGGGTTTTTAGATTCTATCGGAGATGAAATGTTTTATGATACACATACGTAAAGCATCTTTTAGTCACTCACGGTTCTTAAAACCCTCGCTGCACACGTGTTTTAATCTGACCCATTCGTAACTAAAGACTAGCTTTACGTACTTGTATCGCAAAAATAAGTATTTATTATGCTAGAGTTACAAAGTGACAGATCATTGTTACTGTTAATACTTGTGTTAAAAGTGAATTGGTTTCCTGGGTAATGACGAATGGAACAACATATCGAAATTTTTGAGATATGTCAAAAAATTGTTAGAAATACAAATTTAAAAGAGAAAATAGTGTTTGTAGAAAAAATAGTGTATGTTATACGTGTCAAAAGTGATTTTATTTCATTGTAAGGTTTGTACCACTCCGCTTTGCGTCGCATTCCAAACTTCCTTCTCACAAATTAAAATGTCACTTTTAACACATATCACAAATAATTATTTTTTTCTATTTTGGTGTTCTTATGTTTCTATAAACGCACTGTTTTGTCTGCAAACACGACGTTTAGAAGATCTATAAGCGTACTATTTTTGGCGCCTTTCATGTTCTCGAGTTGGTAGTCATGCTTTCATAACTGACAGATGACAGGTAACCTCAAAATGGTAAGTTGTTGATAATATTTCAACATATTACTTTTAATTGTGGATTTTTATACTTTCTTTAGGTGATAGGACTAGAAAAAAATATAATATTAATTTCACAACCAGAATCAGACCTTGAATCATAAATACAATACACCTTGCAATACACTAATTAATCAGTAGTTGACAAAATATGAAATTTCAATTGTTAGCGAGAAGCGTTACCAACATAAACATAACTAACAAAAAAATACCTAGTCATAATTTGACGTCGCAATTTAAATAAATTTAATCGTAAAATTACCTCAATAGAAAAAATAGTATAAAAAACACGTATCATAAGGCCTGTTGACGCACTCGTCCTTTGTAAAACTCGCCTAGCGGCTCGTTATCCAAACTTGGACTCGTACGTTAACAGATTGCCTTATGATACTTGTGTTTTAATGTACTATTAAATATGCTGCAACCAATATCAGTATTTCTATATACAAATATCTTACAAGAAACTATCGTAGATTTTTTTTGCTAAAATTTGCCTTTATTTTAGTGGAATATTAATAATTTATCCCGCAAATAAATTGAAAAATTCTGTTTGAAAAAAAAACCTTTGGAACAAAACAAAAGTACCCAATTTTCCCTGATCCTTCTTTCGTCAGGGTTGGAATAACTTTCAGAGACTGAATATTAAATTCGTTGCATTGGTGTCAGTGGATCTAAATAGAATCGCGTGAACTGCGCTCGACGATAAACGTAAATAGGTTTCCAGGATCAATGCAAGAAAAATACAATCTCGGTCTCTTCCTCTTGCTTTTCCTCGGAAAAACAAAACACCGCAAAGGTTCCACCGAGATTTGAACTCGGATCGCTGGATTCAGAGTCCAGAATGCGAACCATTACACCATGGAACCAGCAAACTTTGTAAATGGGACGACGCCAAGTGAGCAGCGACGGAAAACAATGGCGTAGGAAGAATATTTTTTTAAGATTCTGGAAACAGAATTTAATTATAATTAAGATGTAAATGAAGTGGAACTTATTAAATATGGTTCGATATTGGCTTGCAGGTTAGTATTGTTCTTGGGGTCTTCCGTGGAAGTTAAGGCGAAATAAGTAATATTGTGTTTTTCTTGAGGCCAATAAATTATTTCCAAATATTTACAAATAATATTTATTATTTACATTCAGGTTATATTATAGTGAGTATAATATAGAGCGTTGGTTTCATCGATATGAAATAGTACATAGTACATTTTAATTTTAAGGTATGGTTTCGTTGGCACTGCCAGCGGCCGTGGTCGTCAGTAGCGGTCAGTAGCTATGGTTTGGACCCATATATACAATTGTTTGACCGTACTGCCAGGGTTGTTTCATTGAACGCGGTCGGCCGTCGTCAATTGCAATTTATACTTCAGTGAAAATGGATTCTGATATACTTCTTTGCTTTATGCTAGAGGAAAAAGAAGAGGATAATAATTTAGAAAATATTGCAAGATCAAAGCCGTCTGATTAGTTCCAAACCAGAAAATATGGATTATTTTGTTTGTTAATAAATAGTCAACTAAAAATGAATGACTTAAAATTTAGAATTTTTTTTATTAATATTTCATCTTCGTTATCAGTTAATTTGGGCGTCATTTTTAACATAAGTACCAGCAGGGCCATGGTCAGACTGCTCATGAAGCGGTCGAGATGCAGCAGCTCCATGGTTGGCAATATTCGGTTTGAACCACACCACGCCAACGAAACCATGCACATTTAAAAAAAACATTGAAGCAGTAAAGCATTGCCGACCAGAGCTGGGCACATTACTTGCAAAATGTAATTGCATTATCATTATATTATTTTTATGAAAAAGGCTCAGAATTATAAATTATATTTTTAAACTGTGATAAAAATAATGTAATTACATTACAAATTATATATAATGACAGTAATGTGTAAACATTACATATGTGTGGAATTTGCTTGTATAATTTATAGGACTTTTATATTTATATATGTCTAATTAAAGTATTAAAATAATAAAACAAATATCCCCGTTCTAAAATGTAACAGCTAGTTGCTTCAATATAATATTGTGTATACAAGGTGAGTCTGGGAAGACGTCCCTCCGTTTAATTTTTACCTCTCGCTAAGAGAGGTATTGGATTGATGCTAAAAATCGCATATCCAGATTTTATTGAATAAGCACGTTTTAAGGTCCCTACAATCCGATTTAAACATTTTTACGATGATGTCTGTGTGTGTGTGCGGATGTGTGTATGTATGTGTGTGAGATGTTGGAAGAACGGTTACTCAAAAACTATAAGACTTTATATTTGTTTAACTACGTATTTCCCAATCGGACATCTGAAAAGGTTTTGGTAACAATTGGACAACTGGAAATAGAAGATTTTTGAAAAAAAAACTTCTAAATATTATTATTTGAAATTTTTTCTTGGTAATATTAAAGAAAATTAAATTCTCTATCTGATACATTTAAATATTTTATTATATATTCTATAGATTTAGAGATAAAAGAAATATAATATATAAAATAATCTGTGGTAATAAATTTTACAGTCGAAAGAATGCCATGGAAAATAATTGAAAATTTCAAATGTTTGTAACTGACAGATAAATATCAGTGTCAGAAAACCGGAGACATTACTGAAGATTTTTTCTGGGACATACATACATTATATTATTTCCTATTGTATTAATAGTTAAATATTTAAAATTATAGGTATATTACACATACGCTTCAGAAATACTGTTAATTCCAACAATGAATTGGAATCATCTCGAAAAATTAAAAGAGTAGGACAAAATTTCGTCATAATGAATTTATATATAAAAAATTTAAATGTAAAGAATAGATATAAGCGAGAATACGGCTCGAAGGAAGACGATATTTAAATGTTATAAACACAAGATGAAAGAGAAGATGGTCTCCACTCTGCAACGTAAAATACAGAAACATTGTATCTCATCGAAATAATGAGTAATGAAAGAAAAATGTACCTGGAGAATCTCTTAGTTCTTGATCTGTGACTATTATGGAGGTGAAGTATAGGTTAAAGAACTTAAATTTGTTTCAAACATTATGGGACAATGTACACCATCACTGTAGACTAAAGTAACATTGCACTGCGAAAAAGTTATCAAATTCTTCTCAAGTAAGTTGTAAATATTGACAAAATTACACTTCGTTATAAGAGTAATCGGAGTGCAATCTATCCATCACTTTATTAAAGGGAATTAATGTGTTATTTAGATACAACATGTATGAAAAAATAAAATGTTAAAAAAGATATGTAAGAATAGATGCACAATCCAGATATATACATTTTAGACTGCCCAAAATTAATATTTTTACTAGAGGAATATGAAAAGAAAGTAAACAAGAACGTTGTTCGAATTGAAAATTCCTGTTATAAGCCTCAAATTTATATATGATAAACTCTACTTTGTAATTTGTTGTACACAATTTATGGTAAAATATCCTATAGATTTTGTAAATATATGTGAAAATTGTTTTATGTTGAGACATGCTCTTATTGAATAATAAAGAAGTTTATACGTCATAGACTTATATGAATATATTATTTGTATCTCTAGAAATATTCTTTGATTTATGCATACGGCTAGGTATAATATACGGCGAGAGGTTATGAGCTGGCCACATCAGATTTTTTTTATTATGAGTAATAGAAAAAAAAATGGCTGATATAAAAGTTTTATTAGTCAATCATAATTATTTTACTAAAATATAAAACGCCATTTTTTTCTCTTTTCAACGATGTGTTAGTTTTTACTAATGTACAGTAAAAATTTTGAAAGATGTCTGATCAAGGGCACCTGTATCACGAACGAATTAACAAATAGGCATACATTTATCTCTTTCTTTTGCAAAGGCTGTAAGACTGTGTGATAAGGATGGATATAACACGCTTGTCTTTCAAAAATTCATATTGTTTCGACTAAGTTAGGACATTCCATTTATAAACGATGCTCGTTGTTGATAATACTTTCGCTGTAACGTAAGTTTATTTATTAATCCAGATACATTACCTGGATTCATAGCCGTACGTATAACGTTATATTCTGTCAGAGTCACTGACACTGACATTGTGTCAGTATCTTATTTTTAACATATTTGGTTTTACATTTGCTTATAAACTTACTAGTTGACTAATTTTTGAATTTTGAATGTTTTTCCTGTAATATATATTTTTATAATAATAAAATAACAGTAGTATCTTACGTACCCTCATAAAAACTAAGCAAACGACTCTACTGAATTTGTCATGATGGGCGGAGCAAAAATCTAAATTCATACAATTCGTAGACAACCTTGATCGGATATCTTTCAAAATTTTTACTGTATTTGCAAAATTTCGAAATAAATAAGATAATTGAGATAGATGGTAAATAATATTTATTCTAATATTATATGTGGCTATGTGAAAATAAACAAAATGATAAGTAGAATAAATTATTTCTTATCTAGGAAATAGGCATGTGCATTTTTAGTAATTGTAATGTACAATTACAAATATTACTTCAATTTACCGAAAACCCACACGTACAGTGAGGTACCTCAGTTACCAGTCCAACCATTCATAGTCGACAAAGAATGGAGTAGCTAGAACCTTATTGAATAGAGCCAGGAGCCACTGCAGCACGGATGAAAAATACAAACTAGAATTTAGAGATACACAGAATAACCTTAGACAAAATGGATATCCCGAGAAACAGATCAAGGCAATTGTGAGAAGACACTAACACGACAACATACCAGGGAAAAAACAAAAGAAAAACCAAAAATATCAAAGGTTTTCTGAACAAATTAGAAGAACAAATCAAAAATACGGAATTACTACTAGATTACAAAATACTACAGCGCTGAAAAACTTACTATCCTCCACGGCACCTCCAAAAACAGCGGGATCTGAGAAACCAGGTGGATTATGAACGTGGGAAAGTGTACATACGCGAAACTAAGAGACCACTGGACATTAGGTTCAATGAGCACAAACGGCACACAACATGAGGAGAAACATTGAAATCAAGAATTGCTGACCACGCATGGGAAAAATACCACAGAATTTTATGCGACAACGCAAAAAACATCTTCAATGAGGATAGCACTTCCAAACAAAATTTTATTTTAAAAAATCTGATGTGACCAGCACAATACCTTCCGTCAATCTTGTGTATTATGTACAAATTCCATACAAAAAAATTCTTGCAAAAGATTCTAAATTTCTAGTAAAATTATTTCATAAACAAACTATGCAAATTGCACTTGACACTGACATCTTCTGTAGTTTTTCCCATTCGGTAGGGAGTCGCTATGTTTTATTTTCTTCTTCCACTTATTTTTGTTTTGCGTGTCGTCCTCATTCAGTTCCTCTTCTCTTAAGTCTTCAGCAATACAGTCCATTCATCTTACATTTGGTCTTCCTATTTTTCCTCCCTCCTCTATTACTAAGCTATTTATTCTTCTGCCAATATATTCATCTCTACTCATGACATGTTCAAACCAATATAATCGTCTCTCGTATATCTCTAGAGTTATTTCCCTTATTCTTTCATTCATTTACTTTTTATTGATACTGACATCTGCCAATTTGAATTACCTGCATATATTAGCAGTTTCCATGGTTAAGTTAGCATAGCTGGCTGATTTATGAAATTTATTATCTTTATAATTCTTTAACTCTATATCTGTTGAATATGAAAAATAAAATGCAATCAAATCGTATAGAGAATAATATATTCTTTAAGTTATAATAATATTTAACTGAGTTTTTCAAGATAAACTGTTAAAATCTTCAAATGAGGATACTTCCGGTTGACCAATTATAAGGAAGAGGAATACGCAAGAATTGTAATTTTTGGAATTCTAGTATTGGAGATATCGCGGTCGAAACCGCGGTCACACACACACGAACACACACACACGAACACACACACACACACACACACACGCACACACAGACATTATCGTAAAAATAGTAAAATCGTATTGTAAAGACCCTAAACGTGCTTATTCAATGAAAACTCACCATCGATTTTTTTGACCAAAGACAATACCTTCCTTACCTAGACGGCACTGCTTCTTTCACCTCGTCATCGATGTTCGTCCACTTTTTAACAAATCTACTCTTTTCTATACTCACCAGGAGTGTGAAATTTACTGGACTATGAAAATAAACCATATGGAATTGGAAAATTACGAAATTTACAAGGAAAAATTATGTTATTTGACATTTGTACATAATTACTAGCTATCATTCTGACAAGGGCCCCCATATCTGCTTGTCAAGGTTAACAAAGTTACATGACTGTTCGCGCCCTAATGTATTTAACATTTCTTGTATACCTACACTCTACACCAAAAATTCTACTTATATCTATTCTGTATATTTAGATTTTTTAAATTTAAATTCATTCTATGAAGAAATTTTGGACTACTCTTCTAATTTTTTGAGATGTTTCCAATTTATTGTCGGGATTAACAGTATCTCTGAAGGGCATGTGTGGTACACCTATAATATTAAATATTTAACTATTAATACAATAAGAAATAATATATGTATTGACTTCCCAGAAAAAGTCTTTTGTAATGTCTCCGGATTTCGGACACTGAAATTAATCTGTCATTTACAAACATTTTAATTTTTCAATTGGTTTCCATGGCATTATTTCGACTATAAGATTTATTACAACAGATTATTTTATATATTATTTTTCTTTTATCTCTAAATCTATAGAATATATAATAAAATATTTAAATGTATCAGATAGAGAATTTAATTTCCTTTAATATTACCAAAATAAATTTTCAAAAAATAATATTTAGAAGATTTTTTTTCAAGAATCCGCTACTTCCGGTTGTGCAGTTGTTACCAAAACCTTTCCAGCTCTACACATTAATGTCCGATTGGGAAATACATAGTTAAACAAATATTAAGTCTTATAGTTTTGAGTAATCGTCCTTCCAACGTCCCACACACATGCATCCACACACTCACACACAGGCACAGACATCATCGTAAAAATGTTAAAATCGGATTGTAGGGACCTTAAAATGTGCTTATTCATTAAAATTTGGATATGCGATATTTAGCATGAATCCAATACCTCTTTTAGCGAGAAGTAAAAAAGAGAGAACAGTTCAAAATACTGTAACTTAAATAATTATAAATTAGAAATTGCAGGATTCAAATTTAAATCCATTCATTTTCTATACTGAAATATGTATAAAGTTATGTCGATAATTTAAGTAAAATTTGTTTCGTGCCTGAAAAATCAACAGGGATCCGATCCAAGAAAATATTTCTTTTTCGTGTAGATATCAAATAAAATGAGATAATTTATTTTAATACATACGAATAGATAGTATTTTTGACCTTGTTACGTACAAATTGGTAAATTTTGTGGATATGAAATATTTATCTCTTATATACGTATATTACTTTATTTTGTATGTCTGTTTTACATTTTGTCGTATTTAAATGTATTTTTTCTCTTATTGTTTTCTTTATCATAATTTTTATTTGATGTTTTGTATCCTGCTCTGTAATTGGATTTATCTGTTGAGCAATGTATGTTAAATAAATGAATAAATATTAATTATTAAAATAATAATGTTACTTTTTATTAAGATATCATTTAGTTTTATAAAGTTCTCTAATTATTTTAATCATATCGGTTCCATGGTGTAATGGTTAGCACTCTGGACTCTGAATCCAGCGATCCGAGTTTAAATCTCGGTGGGACCTGTTATTTTGTACCTCATAGCTTTGATGTTGATGACAGGGTTTTCCTATAGCGATAAAGTATTCGGCAATATGTTGCTGGCGGGATAAAGATAATGATTAAAGAGGTGCAAATTGAAATAAGGACCTATCCTTCATAAGCGCCGACTATGGGCAGGCAAAGGGAGCGTTTGCTGCCCCACTGAGAAAATAAAGAAGAGGCGAAACTATGTGTTAGCCCCCCCTTCCACTGTAAATATTTCTTTAGGGCATTTGCTTCGAACTCATTAATTTAAAAATGTTTCAATCATTGCATTTGTATTACTGGTCAAGTTTCATTTGGAACTTCGATAGATAGCTATTAAATCAACAATATTAAAATTTAAAATTAATTTACAATCGACAATGGCTAGGTATGCAGCGTCATTATTTTTATACATCGCCTTGTTCATATCTTGTTTCGTTCTGTTTCCTAACGTTCAAATCTTGACGAAGTCGGCGCAAATGAACTTCGCGCGCTCACAATTTAAAAAGTACACCCTGCAGTACAAATTTTAAATAAAAAATACTAACAGTAACTCTACCTATTCGGATTCAAGAAATATTTTTCAGGTACATTTTGTACCCTGGAGTGTACTTTTTAAATTGTGAGCGTGTGAAGTTCATCTGCGCCAATTTCATGGTCAAAATTTGAACGTTATGAAACTGAATGAAACAAGAAATGAACAGGGCGATATATGGCCATTAGGACGATACGTGTGTTCCCATCGACAATTACACAAGACAGGTTAAATCATGTAACTATATTTGTCATGTAAAAATTACAAATGAGTTCGATTTATATATAATTGCAAATAGCTTAATTAAGATTCGTGTGCTTAGGCCATATTTTATTTAATTTTTCAGTAATTATTATTATTAATAATATTTCATACAGTAAAAATTAATTATAAAAACAATATTAATTTTGTTGAAAAAAAATTTGGCCCCCCCTGTGTAATAGAAAAGTTGGCGCCTATGGCATCCTTGTGACATTAACGCCGGAATTATATTGTAATTAATTATTGAACGTGCTTGCTTAGCAATAATTACGTTCAATCTCATACAGAGAACCCGGCATAATATAAATACATATTTTGGCGTGATAGGATATTAAAAATATTCTTGAAATTGTCATAATATAGTTATTATATACAGGCTGTTGACCGCAATACCGCAATCTAAGACTTTTACATGTAAAATCATATTTTCGTAATTTTCTGCTTTCCTAATTATTTTAGCTAAAAATTCTTCAATTAGCATAAAATTCTACATCAAGATTAATAAGCAAAATTTATTCTATAACGGCAGAAATTAGGCATGAAAATGTCGAAAATCACCTCTAAAGTAGCAATAGCCATGGAATTGAAACTAATAATTAATAAATGTTAGCGATTTATCTGTGAAGCTAGGTTAATTTATTTTTATTGTTATTTGTAATTTCTGTTCAAGTGAAAAAAAAATTAATAGATAATTGTTCAGTTGAACAGATATTACAAATATTTCTAATAAAATATATATTAACCTGACTTGTCAGGTAAAACGTCAAACATTTGTTAATTTATCTGTTTCATTTCCGTGTGTATCGCTATTTTTGGAGTGATTTTAGACATTTTCATATCTAATTTATGCCATTACAAAGCATGAAAAATTAATTATTATTCCTGATACAAAATTTTGAGCACTACAACTTTTATTTAAAGCATTGTTACCAAAGATAATTAGGGAAGTAGGGAATTACGAAAATATTATTTTACATGTTGGAGTCCTATGTTCCGGTGTCGCGAACAATACCCTGTATGTTATAACTGGGTTTAAAACATTATTAACATACGTGTGTGAAGCAGTGAAATTCGTTAATAATGGCATTATCTCCCACGTGCAATATACAAAATTTTATCTACGCCCGGCTTAAATTTAAAGAAGTTTACAAATAATCTGATTTTTTGTATATAATATTTTTTCCCTAAAGTCATTAGTTCGCCCAAAAAAGCGCTGGTTGTTTTAAAGGAAACACCTTGTATATATATATATATATATATATATATATATATATATATATATATATATATATATATATATATATATATATATCATTTTGGCAACCACCGAAAGGAATAGAGATAGGCTTCGATTTTATGAAGTATATCGACTACTTTTTTCCCCTGATTATGAATTTCGGTTCAAATTTCAATAAAATCAATTTACAACGATATACGTTTCCGTTCTTTTGACGATATTATATATAGGCGTTGAGAATATTTTCTTTAGTGACACATCAGTAATTTTGGCGACACAATAATAATACTCGTATTAGCGCAAAAGTAGATAATTTTTGCACATACTAATTTCGTGCTTCGCAATATCTTCAAAATTTGGATATCCTTTTAATATAATATATACAAAATATATAACATCACCACATATTAGCTATTTCTAGGTGTGTCAATCAGCTTTGAATGCAGAAATCAGTAATGATGATGACATATGCATATCATGCCGGCGTTTACCAGACGTCACCTCACAGGCACTTACTGCTGGTGTGGAAAGTGAAATACGGGAATCTTTTTTGTGACATTTAAAATTCGAAATAATTTTGATGTCACAGGCAAATGGCCACGGGATACCATATATTAAAAAAAAAATTTTTTTGCAAAAGTACAATTTTTATACACTCCAAGGAAATGGAGACTAATTTTACAAAAAAAAAAATCAATTATTAATTCAGTTCATAGTGTTTACTAAAAATAATTATCTGTATTCTGCTATGATTTAAATAAATACATTGAATAAGTTCATTTTTGGCTTATTTTGTAACAGTGACGCATTAGTACAATACATTTTGTTTTACTACACTGATTTTTTATTTAATTATTATACATTTGTAAAGAAAATGAATACAAGTAAACCGGCGGTCTTCTTTATATTTGCCATAGTAAAAAGGAATTTATTACCAAAATACTTATTAGTTACCAAACACAAGACCCGAGATTCACTTAATCCCACACATTTATTTTTGTCTCAGATTAATTAAACTATTTTCAAATAAATCGATATATACATATATTTTTTTTGGTATGACCCCATTGAAGCCTATGGAAGAATGTAGTCTTGTTTATTTTGTAGGGTATATAGTGCATAAGTGTTTATAAAATTTCAATTGTGCAAACTGTTGTGACGCGTTGATAAGAGACGCTGACAATCTAATAGAAGAAAAAGAAATTTTCTTATTCCTAAACGAATAAATGCAGTTGTTGGTTTGATACATCCCATAATCATAAATTATATTTAAGTGTTTTACAAAAACTAAACTTTATAAAACATCACCTATGGGAATCAAAAAAATTCAAATATGAAAAAACAGCTGGAAGATTTTAAAATTCTTCAAAATAACTAATTTTATATTGTTAAATAAAAAACAAAAAAAATATTCATATCTATTGCAACATATGAAAGTAATTATTATGATATCTTATTTAATTTGTTTTTATTATATGTATTATTTAAAAAAATCTTTTTTAGTTATTTTATTATTATTATATTCTATTTGCCAAATAAAGCAATTAATTTTTGAAAGATGTTTTTATTTTACTTTTAAGTGATTATTGTCTTTTTCTAATCATATAAATGACGCGCTCACTCTAGCATGATATCTGTTACTTTTATTACGGTTGTTTATTTTACTCTAAGGAATGGATAATTATATTGTGTAATTTTTTTCTGCCATGTGTTGGATATATTATGAAGTTTTCAATGATTAGTTAGTATCTTGGAACTAGATGGCAGGTCGGGTTGTAGGGTCAGAATTCAATAACTACAGCATTGTCAGTCTTTTAAAGTTTTATATTAATGAAGGAAATAAGTATAAAATACATCTATTTATTGTATATTATGCCTAAAAATAATTGTTTCACGTTTTAAAAAGCTTTATTTAATATTTTAACCATTTTTGACAAATACCAAATTGAAAAATAATTGTTTGAATATTTTCAAAATTTCTTACACTTTAAATTGTATTTTATTTAATTCTTAGACAATTTCATTACAAAATTTATATAAAATTTATTAAATTATGTACATTTATTAATAATGAAAACATTTTCTCAATTCAAAAATGTTTATAGTAAAATATTTCATACTTTTAAAATAGAGTGTGGTAATAAAAAAATCTGTTGTGGCCAGCACAATACCTCTCGCCATTTTAATTTTATGTTGCATAGGGCACGAGCAGTTATGTGATTTTTTTGGCCTTAGCAATCAGATATGCGGGCCCGTGTCAGAATGATAGCTAGTAATATACATAGGTGTCAAGTATCATAAGTTTTCATTCGAAACATTATGATTTTCCAAATCCATGTGGATTATTTTCCTCGACAAGTATATTCCATACTAATGGATGCCAAATAAACAGAATATTATGAAATTTTGAATGAAAAATTATGACATATGACAATTGTGACATCTATTTAAATAACTACTAACCGTCATTCTGACACGGATCCTCATATCTGCTTGCCAAAGCCAACAAAGTCACATAGCTGCTCGCGCCCTATAAGTAACAAATTTAACATTTCTTGTACACACAAATAATTGAAATTGTTTCTCTTCTTTCCTTCTATGAGAAATTATATCCTACTATTCTAATATGTTCAAAATTCTTCAAATTCATTGACGGTATTAGCGGTATTTCTTAAGGATATATGTAATATTGACATACCTGTAATTTAAATACATATTTAATTAATAATATAATAATATATATTAAATGTACCTACTCATACCTCCCAGAAAAATCTGACACTGACATTTTGCATTTATTTGTCAATTACAAAAATTTAAATTGTTTTTCGGGCAACGAGATTTATTACAACAGATTATTCTATATTATTATATACTTTATCTCCAAACCTATACGAGATATAATAAAAAAATTAAATGTGTCAGATTGAGAATTTAATTATCTTTAATATTTGTAGTGACAAATTTTCAAAAAATAATATTTTGAATTTTTTTTTTAGAAACTACCACTTCCGGTTGTCCCAATGTTACCAAAACCTATTCAACTCTTCCCATTACAGTTAGATTGAGGAATACGTAGTCAAACAGGTCTTTAGTCGTATAGAATTTGAGAAATCGTGTCTCCAACAACCTCACACACACACACACATCCAGACACACACACACACACACACATCCAGACACACACACACACACACACACACACAGACAGACATCATTGTAAAAATGTTAAAATCGGATTCTATGGACCTTAAATCGTGCTTATTCAATAAAATCTGGATATGCGATTTTTAGCATGAATCCAATACCTCTCTTAGCGAGAGGTAAAAAGATTGTGGTATACTCGTAAAGTGTAATTTTTTTTTTTTTTATTCAAGTAAATTGAGTGGGATATGTTCTTAGCTCACGGGCGTAGATAATAAAACAAAGTAATCAAAAATAATTGATTCAGTTGGCAATATAGTTCACTGGATCTTTTTATTCCACAGTTTATACAAATAAATTAAAATACTTTAGATTATTGCTCTGTGGTTAATGTAAGAAATAATAAAAATATGTGGGCAAGGAAACAGGGACCATTTTAATAAAAAATTGTAAAAATACCCAAATTTATATTTTCAAATATCACTGTTAACTATGTATTGAAAGACAAGTGTTAAATTAAACTAACCATTATTATAATACGAATACAGTTTGCGTAATCGAGCCGTAGACGAGTTACACAAAATACGAGTATTACAATCGTATTATTTAATACGTGTTTTTTATACAATTTTTCTTATTTCGCATTAATTTAATTTTATTTCAAAAATATTAAAAGAAATATTAAAATATCAAGGTCGGTACCACTGACAGTTTTAAGGTGCTTTTGTTTTACATATAGAAAAAGAGTGAGCAGCATTGTAATGAACTGATCCGTAACTCCCCCTGGATGAAATAAAAGGAATAAGAGATGCTTGTTGTCTGTGAACGAATGATTTTTGTATTTTCATTTTATTCCGTGTTTTATGTTTATAAAGATTAATAAATACAAAATAAAAAAGATCACTAATCTTACAAAATGTCAAAACCAAATAACATAAACAAGCACGTGTAAAAATATGCAGGTGTGATCAATTAACTAGAACAATTTCTGGGTACTTTTCGAGGGCAGGGATGAGATAAGCGGGTATATAAGACTAGTCTACCCCATTTAAAAGGAACAACGATAGAGAAGAAAAATACTGCATAGTGCTCTTATAGTGCTGTACCCGTATGTAAAAGCAAAGCGCCTTTAAAATTTAATTTATTGTGACATTTTGACAACAGTTATTTAGAAGTTAGGATGGACTTAATATTTATAATTATGTTACGAACCTACAAATAAATAGGTACTTTGAATTTTAATATAAAAGAGTGCTTCACTATTTGGTGAAATTATTTGAATATACAAAAATTTCCATGAGTAGGTAATGAGTGGTAACGACATCTAAACTGAAAGGTATATATTTGATATTTAGACTAAGTTATCAACAGCACAAATAAAAAATCGTCAAAAACTTTGTAAACACGAAATAGGAATAAATATTTATCTAATATTACTAACACATTCTTTGAATTATTTTACGTAAAACAAATTTAAAATCTGATTTGGCCAACACATTTCATACCGCCATTTGAGATTTTAATTTATGACAACTTATATTTAATACTGCCGGCAAATGTACAGGTGTTCCGAAAAACGCGTTCTGCATGGGGGATCTCAAAAACTATAAAAGTCAAAAACTTATCTCATTAGTAACCGGTGTGATGTTGGCGACGAATATAATTTCCATCCACGATTCAACGAGGCGAAACATGTAGTACATTTTTACACGGTGGGCCATCGACGGATTCATATTTATCTGTATGATACTTTCCAGAAAAGTGTTATTTATAAACTATTAATAATGTATGTATATGTTAAATAAGTGTGTGAAACGGAAATGAAACTACAATACAAGTGAAAAATAAGGAATAGCATATTTTTATTAAGAGGGGTTTTGTACCGGAACCAAATTCACAAAACTTAAATTATATAACATACCGATTGATAACAAATAAGAAATTATCCTTTCATCTGGGGAGTACGGGGAAAATGGTTTGCGACAGAACTAAACTCGAAGATATTAAACTACATACAATACTTAATGTTAATAAATAGGAAGTTTTCCTTTCATCAGTGTTGTGTGGAGTAATATGATGTGCGACAGAACCAAACTCGTATAATATACTAATTGATAATGAACAAGACACTTTCCTTCCATCAGGGATGTACGGGGTAATACGGTTTGTGACAGAACCAACCTCACAGAAATTAAACTACATTACACATTCGATTGATCAATCAGTATAAATATAATGCACTTTAATTTATGTGGGTTTGATTCTGTCACAAACCATATTTCCCTGTACACCCCTGATTAAAGAAATATTTCCTATTTATTATCACACAGTATGTTATGTAGTTTAATTTGTGTGAGTTTAGTTCTGTCTAACAAAATTCTTGATAATAGAAAGAATCCAATTTCTTATTTTTCACTATATTGTGTAGTTTCTTTGCCATGAATATATAACAGTGTTTCCCAAACTATGGTCAGGGGACCCCTATGGATCCGCAACTTGTTCATTGGTAGTCCGCAGACTTCATAAGAAAATTGCCATATAAACTATTAATATATACAGGATGGTGACAGTTGGGGGTGAACATAGGGAGTTAACATGGAGTTCTTGTTTTATAGGTAGAATATCCCGCGCTCCTAATCAATTTACGCCAAAACCTGAAGAGTGCAAAGTTGTACAGAATTAAAAATATAGCATATAAAATTGTTTTTACCTTTTTTGTTATATATCTAGTTTCTTCACAATTATAATAAGAAATTTCAAAATTTCTGTTAGTTCGTAGCAATAGCCATGACATTTATATTCTTTTTTTTTTAGTTTTCAGAAATTATTGATAAATGTAAACGTCTGACTTTTACAATATTTCCCGTATACTTCGATAACTATTTCCAACACAATAGTTAATTATAATAATGACACGTTACTTTTTCGAATAAATATTAATTATTTAATTTACTTCTTACAAAAAAAATGACAGTATGAATAAAATAATATTGTTTCCATTGTTTTCATAAGTCAATGGCTATTGCTACTACCACTACTTAACAGAACTTTTAAAATTTCTTTTTAAAATGAAGAAGAAACTAAAACCAAAATAAAAAATAGAACAGTTGCAAATTTTAATTCTTAACAACTTTGCACTCTACAGTTTTTGCCGTAAAATTAACAGGAGGGCAGGAAATTTCATAAAACAAAAATCCCACGTTAAAACCCTATGTTCACCCTTAACCGCCAATACCCTGTATATTAAACTGTTTTTCCATAAAAAATAATAGAATTTTTTAAAATTACATAAATTTTTACTTTTGGTATAATTTAAAATTAAATTCGATGGTTACGATCGTTACTCTGTATGCGTTTTTGTACAAATCCAAGTCAGGAGGCGGGGCGCCCTCAAATCTGGGGAGAAAAAGGGCCCGCGGCCCAACAAAGTTTGGGAAACACTGGTATATAATGTTGTCACATACCTATTTAGCATATACATCACTAGGTAATAGTTTACAAAAATCACAATTCAGGAACTTATTTTACAGACACGAGTAAATGAATCCATCGCTGTTTGCTGGCCCACCGTGTAAACGTATCACGTGTTAGGCCTCGTTGCAACGTGAACGAAGATTATTTTCGTCGCTGAAACTTAATCGCTAATTTCACACCTGGTTCAGTAGGAGACCACTTTAGTAGTGTTTCGGTATTTGAGAAAAAAATATAGGTCACTAGATATAGGCGAAAGGCGAAAATTCAAATTTTGAATGTGGGAAATTTCTCGACCATGATGTAGATAAGATGTTAATAATTGCTCGAAAGCTCAATCTAACAATATTTATTTTTACAACACCAACGTTTCGGTTCACACTTGTACCTTCTTCAGGATAGTAAGATTAAAAAAATCATAAAGAGCATATACACATCCATTTGCTCTTTATGGAACTGGAAACAATTTTTTTATCACTGTTGAATTTCGAGTAAAGATATAAAAGTTTTAATGGGTATATAGGCGCCATATTAGGAAGTCACACCATCGAAAAGAGTATTTATTTCCGGCAATATACAGGGTATTAAAAAAGGGTAATTTTTTTCGAAGATATATACATTTCAATATGCTGATTCTCAAACTAAAAGATCGGAAAATTATTTCTTATTTTTCATTTCATTCTTTTTTAGTGCGCCACTGCCGACATGAAATTTTGAATACGACTTAAATTATTTCCTATTCAACATCTATTACGTGAATAGATAATTCATTATTTTTAATAAAAAATTCATGTTGTTAGTGGTGCAGTAAAAAGAAATTACATGAAAAATAATAAATAATTTTCCGAAAATAAAAAATAACATAAATATATATATATATATATATATATATATATATATATATATATATATATATATATATATATATATATATATATATATATATATCACACATTGTTGGGTATGCCCATCAGTTGTGTACACAGATGTCGGTAATGATGATGACATTTGTACCGTGAGTGCGTCTACCAAGGATCACCTCACGGACACTCATTGCTGGCATGGAGAGTGTACCAAAAGGGTCAATTTTGTGCCATTTAAAATTCGAAGTATTGTTATTTTCTGAATTTTGGACAATTTCTTTTTGATTGGGAATCGGCTCGTCGAAATGTATATTCCCTTAAAAATTGTTTCCTCTTATTTATCATCCTGCCCATAAGTGTTGGTTTTAATTTAAGGGAAGGCCTTGCAGTCTAAGACGCCAGACTCAAGGTTTACTTGCCTATGTAACATGGACTGAGCGTTCTGGTTCTCCTTGAGGACGTAGTTTCAATCCCACTTTCGACATGATATTTTCAGTTAACACACAAATAGACGACCAGACAAACATCATCATAAAAATAAATCGGTTGCAAGGGAACATTGAAACCACAGATAAAAATATACAAAATTTCTTTTTTAACGGACGTAAAAAAAACTGGAACTGCAAAAAAAGTAGTACCTCCCGTTTTCTGATTGATTTGAAAATTTCATTTGGAACACAAATAAAAAAATCTGATGTGGCCAGCACAATACCTTCCGTCAATTCTGTGTATTATGTACAAATTCCATACATAAATTTTCATGGAAAAGATTCTAAATTTCCAGTAAAATTATTTCAAACTATGCAAATTGCACTTGACACTGACATCTTCTTCTTCTTTAGCTTTTCCCATTCGTTAGGGTCGGTATTTTTTTTCTATTCATTGCTGCTTTGCGGGTCGTTTCCATTCGGTTACTTTTCTTTGAAGTCTTCCGCAATACAATCTTCCCATCTTATCTTTGGCCTTCCTCTATTATTTCCATCTTCTAAGTAAGCTATTCATTCTTCTTACAATATATTCTTTATCTCTCCTCATGACATGTTTAAACCAATGTAATCGTCTCTTTTTAAATGAAATAACTTTTAAGTTATTTCACTTATTCTTTCATTCCTTACCGTATCTCTCCGTGTCTTCACCAATATCTTTCTCATCATCCTCATCTCTGTTACATTAATTTTGTTTTCATTGACACTGACATCTGGCAGTTAGAATTTTTTTTAATTTTTTCCATGGTTATAGCACAGCTGGCTGATTTATAAAATTTAATTTCTTTATAAATTCTTTAACTCTGTATCCATTGAATATACAATATAAAATGCAATCAATTCGTATAGATAATAGAATTTCTTAATATTTATAATAATAATACATGTGTAAATAATATTTAACAGTGTTTTTTCAAGAAAAAAATTGTTTAAATTTTCAAATGCGGGTGCTTCCAGTTGACCAATTATAACAAAAATCTAAACAAGTCTGCATATGGATGTAAGGAAAAAGAATAGGTAAGATGGTAATTTTTGGAGATATCGCGGCCAAAACCGCGGTCACACACACACACACACACACACACACACACACACACACACACACATACACGCACATACACACACATACAGATATCATCATAAAAATAGTAAAACGTGCTTATTCATTAAAAACTCGCCACCAAATTTTTTGACAATACCTTCGTTACTTAGAGGTTACGGAAGGTAAAAAATCTGTTTAGCAGTATTAACAAATCTCAAATTCTTAAGCCTGGTTTTTACATCTCTGTATAGTGTCAGATAAAATAAATACATCTCTTCATTTAATTGACATGTGTATAATTTTGTCAATGTACACTCTAATATTAATGCAATAACTTGGGCGTACCGGCAACCACTGGGCTATTTCCGATTTTTGATGGGCGGCAGAATTTATCAGTATTTATCTGATATTTTGAAAATTGAAAAAAGACCTAATATCGATTTTTTTAAGTAAAGTACAACTGAATATAAAATATTTTTCCCACTATCGATATTGTAAGTAGGCTATTAAGACGTTTTTAGAAACGTAGGTACGTACATATGTTCATTTTACCGTCAAGGTATCGGTTTCTATTGACGGCGGGACGTAAGTAGTTCCCTTACACCTCTATTTTGTTAAATACCAACAATTAGATATTTTATACTTGTGTGAAATTATTTTCTCATTCTCATAATTTACGATTTTGAATTTAAGTTCTTTCAAATTGTCATTTCATAAATAATGTGACTTGTCAAATATGGCAGATGACAGCCTTTTTCTTCTTCAAAAATTATCCAATGAATACTAAGATCTTTTTTTTTCAATGTATCAATCAACGATAAAAATAAATTATCGGGAGTGAAAAAAAATCTTATATATAACTCGACAGGTAAATATCATTGACCAGTCACCTCTCTCGTATCAGCCCCAAGGATATACATATTTTCTTTTTAAGTTATTGAATTTTAAAGTTTTAGGATGTAGAACAACCTGATAAATTTGTTTCTTGTGTTCCATTGGTTGCAATATTTCAAAATAAAGTGCATTAAACTTGTCGCGAATTATGTATGTGGTAAGCAAACTGTGTCACTTTAAAATATGACCAAGTAGACGGTAGACAAAAAAAGTTGAGAAACCTGATTGAAATTCTATTTGAATCAATTATTTCCCGCACAAAAGTAACTCTGGAGTTTTAAAGTGAAAACAAGTTGCAAACACTTCTTTTCATTTTGCGATGAGTAAAATGTAATTATCCAAATTTATAATTTTTGAAATAAATATTCCCAATTCCAAAATACTTTCAAGAATATTTCAATGGAATTGCAAAATGTAAAAGATTTCTTTCTTTTATATTCATATTTCCGTACGATAAGATTATATATATATATATATATATATATATATATATATATATATATATATATATATATATAAATAATTTTTTTATTTGGAGCCCCAGGTCATAGTAAATGGCGTTTTTGTTTTTGTTTTTCGAAAAATCGTCATTACTTCATTATTTTATGGAATATTTAACAAATAAAAAACTTTCAGCATTTGCTTTCGGTTCTCTAAAATATTTGTATTTACAATTATTTTCTATTTGATCAAATAACAAAATGGCGACCGATCAAAACTTTCAAAACAAGATTTTTCAAAATAAAACATTATAAAATCCTTAAACTCTCTAGTATAACATTTAGTTCATTTGAATTCCCAGCCATGTCTGGTGTACCGCAGGGTTCCAACCTTGGCCCATTGCTATTTATTATTTTCATAAATGATCTAATTCAATCATTCTCTTGTCCTGTATTGGCATATGCGGATGATATCAAACTATTTCATCGTATTTGTACTCCTGATGATGCAATCCATTTACAAGCAAACATTGATAAATTTGTTCAGTGGTGTGAAAGAAATAATCTTGCATTGAACATTAATAAATGCTGCTCGGTTACGTATACATTGAAGATTAATGTTATTAATTTTAATTATTCAATACTTGGAATTCACATTGAAAAAAGGACTTCTGTCAAAGACCTTGGTATCACTTTCACTCAAAATTTTAGTTTTCTTGAGCATATTTTGGATGTCTGTAACTCGGCAAGCAGAACCCTAGGCTTCTTAATGCGCATAGCAAAAATGTTTACTAATCATTTGGTACTCAAACCACTTTACTTTGCTTTTGTAATGAGTAAATTTGATTACGCTAGTTTAATTTGGTATCCTCTTTATGCCTATCAGTCAATTTCTCTTGATCGTGTACATCGAAAATTTCTAAAATTTATGTCATTTAAGTTAGATGGTGTGTATCCGGAAAGAGGAGTTGATCAAAATAGCTTACTACAACGTCATTCTATACCATCTTTGTTGGATAGAAGAGCAGCGTCCTGTTCTAGATTTTTATGGATGCTAATACACAATAAAATTGATGCACCATATTTACTTTCTTGCATCCCCTTCCATATTCCCAGATTTGCTTCCAGATTTTCGAGGACATTCTATCTGGCCAAAACCCGTACGAACATTCTTCAACGTTCACCAGTACATACCATGTGCCGTAATGCTGAACTACTTTATGAAGACATTTTTCGAGCGTAACACTGATGAATGAATTTAATATTCCATTATAAATATTATGTACGAGTATATACTTACTATTTTATTCAGTTTTATATTTAATTGTGTTGTTCATGAATGGCTCTATATTTATATTTATATTTATTTACTGATGTAATTCATATATTTATTTATTTCTCTTTGATCTTTGTCCTGTAATTGGTTTTTTTTGTAAACTGTTGGGCAATAAATTTATTATTATTATTATTATTATTATTATTTGCCTGAAACATTTATATATGTATAATAAATTATAGGTACGTATTTAAAAAGCAATAATAAAATAAAAGCATGAAAAAAGAAGTATCAGGTTAACAAAAATTAAATTTATAAATAAAACTATTAATAAATTATTTAATTAACATTTCTTTTTTCCGGAACAAAACCACACGTCAAGTTATTCATAATTCATTTAAGTATTTAAAACCTTAGCTGCACATTTCTAGAAGTTATAGGAGCTCGGTAATATGCAATAAATTAATATTCATACATATACTCAGTTTTATAAAAATATTTATTTCAATTCATTCGTTATTAGTAAATATTTAAAATGAATTCATCTTGCATGTAGGTAAAACCTTTGTGTTTCAAGTTTGATAAAAATCCCATCAGTCTTCCGTAAATCCAAGTCATGGCTTTATTTTCTCAGGAAATTCGCAAAAAGAGGGTAAAATAATTGATTGCAAAGTATTTCTTTACGTTCGCGGCGTTGCACAATGGCAAGAGAATAGCGAATGTAGTTATTGAAGGGATATCGGTAAAGTTTTCTCATTGAAGTTTTAATGTTCCCAAGTTAATGCATTTAACTTTGCTGCATTTTCAAATATAACTGTTTTCTGTGTGGATATAATTGTGCGCTTGGTAAAGTAGAACTCGTTTGATACTTTATAAGTTAATTAGAGATTCTAAAACTCAGCACCTGCAGAAGACAGGACATTTCACCTTGAATTTCGCTTAACTAAGAGTTCCTAGAGCATCTCAGAAAAACCTGAATTTAAAATCTATTTAGCAAAATATAACATAGCAAACGTTTTAGGTAGCATAGAAAATTTATCCGTTTTATAAGAAGAATTTTTGTAGTATCTAAAGGCTTTATCATATCTCTGACTCTTTTTTGCTAATTTATTTTGTATGGCCAACTCGATGTATCACACTGCAAGTTGGAATAACCATTTTCGTTGACTTATTTTCATATTTGAAGTTTTGCAGTTATATTTTACTCCGTAAAGTTACATTTATGTACTCCAAATACAGTTACGTGCGCAATATGAAAACAGGGCCGCTGATTTCCTTGTAGCTATCACACTGGAGTAAATCACCGATATGAACTGAAGTCATGGATAATGAGTGACTAATCAGAGATACTACTTCTAGTGTGATAAAGCCTTAGGATCTATTCTCACGACCACATTTGAAACATTTTTTTCCGCGCGATTACCTGCGTACCAACATTGACAATGTCGTTCAATATCAGATAATTCATAACACACTAGTGTGTTATTATAACGCACAGAAGTGTTGCCAACTGATTGGAAATTTGACTTTATCCTGTACGAGAAATCGCTATATGTCAAAGTGTGAAAATAAATAATGTGACTGAGTGATAATATGCAAATTTGGATACGTGGTTAATACAGTATTATTGTACAGTAAAATTTATTTGTAGAAACAACGTGAATGTTATTATCACAAAAATAGATTGCAGTGACAGCGATTCGTCTATGGAATGTACATTATTTATTAATTTATTTATTAATTTATTTATTAATTTATTAATTTATTAATTAATTAATTAATTAATTAATTTATTTATTTATTTATTTATTTATTTATTTATTTATTTATTTATTTATTTATTTATTTATTTATTTATTTATTTATTTATTTATTTATTTATTTATTTATTTATTTATTTATTTATTTATTTATTTATTTATTTATTTATTTATTTATTTATTTATTTATTTATTTATTTATTTATTTATTTATTTATTTATTTATTTATTTATTTATTTATTTATTTATTTATTTATTTATTTATTTATTTATTTATTTATTTATTTATTTATTTATTTATTTATTTATTTATTTATTTATTTATTTATTTATTTATTTATTTATTTATTTATTTATTTATTTATTTATTTATTTATTTATTTATTTATTAATATAATAAATAATACACTGTCGAATCAGGCGAACCCAAAAATGGACAGGAACAAATTTCAACCAAATATGAAAATAAGTACAATATAAAAAATATACAAAAAAGATTATAAACTTGAAATAGAAACTTAAGTATAACACATGTATTTAATTGAATTTAATTTAATTAGCTCTGTTTCAAATATATTTGTAAATAGTTAAAGAATACAAAAAAACATCACTATGACTTTCAACATTATTATAAAGTTTTCACTTTTGTTGTAAAGGAGAATTCAAAAGCAATATTAATTAAGCTTAAAGTTAAAGGGTTATTTGTGAGATTTTTTATTAGTTTATATAAGTAAATAAGTAGAGCATTATTATGTCTTCAGATAATTTTGAGATATTGTAATGTTGGAGTAAATATGCGTACGATATATTGTAATCCGGGTAGATATTATTGACTTTGTAATATAAATTCCGTAGAAATTAATTTTGAATGGACTCAATTAGGCTGATATATGTGTTATAAGACGGATTCCAAACTACTGAACAGCAGTCAAGTGTTTACTGCGTACAAATTCATAAAATAATAAGAGTATAGGTTCAATAGTATTGAAATTACGAGAGTTGCGAATTAAAAATCCAAGCATTCATTTGCAGAAGCCACTACATTAGTTACATGTGGAATGAACGTAAGTTTATGCCGGGGACACACGGCGGAAGTTAATGAACATTAACAGCTAATTCTTAATTTAGTTGTCATGTGTCATGTGATCATTTATGTAATGGTCATTTCAAACTTCATAATGAAGAAAAGTGCCGATGAAGTTTTAAAACGAAGGATCGGAAGCGTTCGGGTCTCATCGCCTAGAATATTGAAATCTGACAATTGTCACTTGCATTTTAACTTGAAGGTTAGAAATTGTTTAAATGAGTTCTCTAAATCAACAAATTGTGAATAATTTAAATTATCTCTGAGTAGTAATGGAAATATCGCGAAATTTGTCTGAAATGCTCTCTTCATCAAATGCCCACTTATGATAATCAAAAATTTAAACAAGATTTTAGAATGAGCAGAGAATCTTACAAAATTAATGGGAAAAATGACTCATTTACGGGTATGCAACACAAAAATGAGGAAATGCATACCACTCGACAAAAAAGTTGCTATTGTTCTATATACTTTAGGTTCATCAGCCGAATATAGAACAGTTGCAAATTTATTTGGAGTAGACAGAACCACAGTAGGAGAATTGGTGCGTGATTTTTGCCTGTGAGGTGATGATGACGGATTACATGTCATTTTAATAATCTCTGAGAAAGATTATTAATTTAATCAATATACATTCCAGATCCGGAGTGCACTTGAATCTCTTTTTTTACATCTTATTTAGCATATTTAAATACATGTAATACACTTAACCTTGACTAACCTACACTACTGTCACAAGAATACGTGAAAACTGTCAACAAACATTGCGATCTGTGTAGGAAATTTCAACTAACGTCCGTGTGTCTGCGTATTTTTCTAATGAGCATTTAACTTCAATTAAGAATGTAGCTAATGGTCATTACAAGTACCGTGTGTCCCCAGCATTAGCATCAAATGTAATGCCTAAATCTTTTATTTGGGTACAGCGACTAAGCGGAATATTTGAGAGAGTGTAAGAAAATGTAATTGGACTTTGTTGTCTAGAAAAGGACATAATTTTGCATTTACTAAAGTTAAGGTCAAGTTTATTGTTATTACACTAATCTGTTAAATTATTCAGTTCATTTTGTAAAGATACACAGTCATTAAGAATAGAAATACGATTAAATAACTTCAAGTCGTCAGCATAGATGAGTTTGTTATTCAATATGCAGGAGGGAAATCATTTATGAAGAGAAGGAATAGGTGGGGACCTAGATTGGATCCTTGTGATACGCCAGAAAACGCGGGAAAAGTGTTTGAATTTGAGGCTAGATAATTAACAAATAGGAAATGGTTAGATAATTAGGAAGATATTAAATTAGTCAATGGAAGAGCGAAGCCAAAGCTACTTAATTTTTGAATTAAAATTTGGTGGTTAATACGAGCAAATGTTTTGGAGAAATCTGTGTAGATAACATCTACTTGGATATTTTTATCTAGTGCCGATGAAATATATTGAGTGAAATAACATAGGTTTATAGAAGTTAATCTACGCTTAACAAAGCCATGTTGAGAAAACAAAATTATGTTATGTATATTACTATAAATGGTTCCATATAAAATATTTTCTAAAATCTTACTAAAATTTGAAAGGATTGCAATGTGGCGATGGTAGGCTGTCAGTAACGTCTCCTGATTTATGAATTAGAACAATTCGAGCTAACTGCCACTGTGTGGGAAAAGTGTCTGATAAATTGATTATACGAAATAACGCTACTACTAGACACGAGGAACAATCTTTAATTATTAGAGATGGGATGAGATCAGGACCAGAAGATAACGTAGACTTGAGTTTAGCTAAAGCCCTAAGAATCACTGCGTGTCGTGTAGGTGACAACTAATTTGAGGTTAAAAATACCTATATTAAATTGTTCCGTTTTTTGCAGTCCTGAGAAAAGTAGTGTACAAAACTCGCCAGAGAGAGGTTTTTATACACTCGTTATGAAATGACCTTTCTTAGCTCGTTGTGTAAATAACTATTACCGGATGTCCAGGCTTACTAGTCTAACATTGGAATTAGAATCTCGAACTTTAAGAGATATGAGGACGCAAGACGGTTAAATTGGACTAATGTTGCACCATAAGAATATTATTTATAATCGGTACGCAAAAAATAAAGTCTGGTGGTCTACTTATCAATTTAAGCACCAAATATTTAACTTTGTTTTCATAATTATTATTTGGGACCACTGAAAAATATTATTGGCTGGAATGCACATACCTACTATAATGGTGAAGGCCTATTGAATGCCGGCTGCTGGAGGAATTGGCAAACATCGGAACAAGTCATGAGGATTAATATTTCTTCTTCTAGTGCGCTCCGTTTAGTGGCTATGGCGCAGGTTTCAAATAGAGTAGTGGGAAGAGTGTATACGACTATTCGGCTATTTTCGGTTTTATACGAACATGCACGAACAGGGTTAGATATTGTCATTCAATGGACCTTCAGTACAGCGTATGCTGAGAGGTATAGTATGCGAGTTCCATTCATTAATATATTTCAGTGTTTGGGACCAAACATTTGAGTTTTACAATACATATACAACTTTGTTTCTGAAAATGTGGACATTTTTTGCATTCGGGTCATAATACATTGAAAATTAGTGAATATTTTATACAATCGAACATTTATAACTCGAACCTCCACAATTCGAAATAATTTAAGTTGAAGTATAGATGTTCCGTGTACATTTTGTAACTCGAAAATCTCGATAATTCGAAGTCAATAAAACATCGAAGTAATAGCATTCTGTATTTTCAGGGTTAAAATAAACTTTTGCGGCACAATATTTGCAAATTAGTAGAATGATAGTATTTTCAGCATTTAAAAATATTCGCTGATAACATAAGCACAAGCCTGTTTTAAAAAGATGTTTTGAAAAATGTGAAAGTAGAACGTAGTTTGTATTTAAACCGATGTTTCGAAAAAACCGTTCTTTAAATATAAGGATGAAATTAAATACTGAAATTTGATATTTTTTAAAACAGCATTTAAAAATAATTCTTGTGGTACCAACTGTTAAGTTTGTGTTATAACTCGAGAAGTTTTGAAAAAAATCTAATTACACCATGTTATTCTACATCATTTTTTTATGTGTCGTAATAAGTGAATATGGTGTACATATTTTTAAAGTAAGCGAAAATCAAGTTTTAGAAAGTATGTTAAAAACAAAAGAGTATTCTAGGTTTACATAAAATTGTCTCAAAAAGTTAAAAAAAAACTCTATATAGATACATATATTTATTAGATACGTCATGTTATAATCTTTTTATATTCTTTAATTTTGCATAATTATATTTTTGAATGTTTCAGATTTTTTTTGCAATTAAACAGATATATAATGAGTAAGATTTTCTTTAACTCGAAAGTTGTATTCGTATATCTCGAATTAAATTCAGCGGTCCCGTAAAATTCAGGTTATAGAGGTTCGTCTGTATCATTAAAATGTAAAAAAATACTATCGTATCATTTGTTAAAATAAAAAATATATATATATTAAATTTAATAACAAAAATATCGAAGAGTATCTATAAATTTGTAACTAATTTTGAATTTTTTTGGAATTATAGTCTATAGCATGTAATAAAGAATTAAAAAAATTATGATAGTAGTAGTATGTAGTTTGTCACATGATACATTAACATTCTATTGACAATAAATTGTGTTATTTTAAAAAAAAAATATTTTGATGATTTACCTAGTGAAAGTATTTGCTGAAGCTAAAGCTGCGTTCAGACCAGTAATTTCAATTTTCAATTTGAATTTCTACTTTGTAATTTCTATTTTGAATTTGACGCATTCACAGCAGCAGTGTAATTTCAATTTGACGCATAAGCAAACTATTAATTCCGCCTATGAATGTTATACAGGGTGTCCCTTAACTTGGTGCACAAACTTTAAGGGCATATAATACTGATCAAAATGAGTAAAAAAAGCTCAGTCAAAATGTGTCCGATCTTTAATAGTTTCCCAGATATAACGCAGTGAAAAATGAGTTTTTACGAGATTTACATTTGCTATCTCAAAAACTATAAGAATTACGATTTTGATTAATTGAGACTTTTTGTTTACCTTTGAGAGGTAATCTTAGATGGCCTTTTCTTATTTTATAAAAATCAAAAGTGAAATGTTGTGGCGACCTTGGTCAATATTTAATTTTCATATAACTACGTAACTATAAGAAATTGAGAAAAATGTTTCATATAAAATTTTATTGTTTTTTATAGTCTTTTTACTGACATAGACAAAATTTTATTCGATCGTTATCTTTGTCAGTTTTTCTTAGATTTTTCGCTTTTCTCGGAAACAGTTGAAGATCATTCCTATGTTGATGAAGCTTTTTTATTCATTTTGGTCAGTACTATATGCCCTTAAAGTTTTTGCTCGAAGTTAAGGGACACCCTGTATACTTCTTGTCTATATTTCTTCGGAAATAATGGATAATCGCAAAAAAAAATTAGCTGAAGAAATTTTCTGAGATAAATTTCACATTCATTCAAGTTTCACAATAACCTCTAAGACAATAACAAAATAATGCGTTACTTTAAATTGAAATTGAAAAGTTTGCAAGGTCGGAATTTGAAATTGAAACGGGAAAGTAAAATTATGTTGTGAATGGGAATATTCAGGCACATGTTCCAAGCTTTGACGCAAAATTGAAATTGTACATTGAAATTACTTTATTGTAAAGGCAAGTTAAGTCACGAAGGAAAAATGTTATTTAAACAAAAAAAATATTTTATTAAAAATTTCATTCTATTTTACATGTGTAATTATATTCAATATATCAATTGTAACCATATGATTCAAATCACCAGGGGAAGGAGGGAATTGATGACGTCATGATGTCGAGTGAAATCGTCTGATTTCCGTAGTATTCATATAAATCAAAACTGAAAACTGATAATATACATTACTTATACCGTGCGAATATTATTATTCATCAAAATTCGAACTAAATAATTAATCAACTGAATAATTATGATGTAATGTCAATGACAGTATTATAATAAATATAACATATATTGTCAGTTTTGTTGTTCATCAAAATTCCAAGCATAAATATTTATTTAGCTAAAAAGCAATATTTAAACAAATTGAATAAATACGATATAAGTATAATGGATGAAATATAGATACCTCTTTATCTTGTCCAAAAGCAATATGTTGCAATAATTGTCGGCAATCTTACAAACACCGTCTTTCCAATAGCAAAATGCACAATATAATACCAAGAATTAACAAAACTACCAATACACAAATTATCGATGCCAGAATAAAAAAATCATCTTTATCACAGAATGACATGAATGATGATATAAATAATAGTCTAAGAGTGGTGAACATAAATAAATATAGTTCTATGAATAAATACTGAAATAAATATTGTTCAAATAAATAATCCTAGTGTGTACGTATTTAATAATATTCGTAGTCTTAAATTAGTGTTTATAATTGTTTAATGATAGTGTTAGTTATTTTTATTATCTTTATCTTAATTAATTTTATAGTTTACTAAAGTTTTATTTGAATTAATATTATTTCTGTAATTTTTAAACTTCACTCAAATAAACCTTACAATATATATATATATATATATATATATATATATATATATATATATATATATATATATATATATATATATATATATATATATATAACAGGAATGTTAAAAAAAATTCACCCGGGTTACTGATACGGATTTCGTATACAGTTGTGCACACACGTACGCACGAATAATTTTTAATATCACATACTGTTAATTATAAGAAAAATACATGGTCTATAGTTAAAAAAAATTCCACTAGATAATGAATAGTTTATTAAATGCCAGCATTAATATTGTTATTGAAAACGAATTTATTTAGTTTAGTTTGTTATAAATATTTCCCTTGCGTAGGTGCGCGAAACGTAACAAATTTTTACAATCAAAGTAAGGTGGGTGGGACTCTTGATAATGTATTTACCAATTCGTATATTTTATACATTTCTTTTTTTATAGCGGTGTGTGTATGATTGATATGTTGACTTCTTCCCTTTGGCGGTATAGATATCTAATATAGCCGGGTCCTAGTGAGCTACATATGAACGTATATAGCTCCCGGAACGACGTACGTTATTTTATTATAAGAGTAAAAAATGTTCCTGGGCACATTCATTTCTGTCAATGTTTCACAGCGAGGTTGGAAAAAGTGAAAGCAATTTCCAAGTTGTGACACGAGTGCGTGCGGCCGAGATATTGCTCCGCGCCGGCAGAGAGAAAAACAAAGTCAGTCATCTTTTGATGTGTGTCGCCGACGTTCTACGCCTGACGCGGGTCGCGAAAACAGAGACACTCCACTCGAGCAACTGAAAGACATATGTAAAAAAGATACCGCCTGGAATATTGTTTCAGGGACGTCTGTTATTGTTTCCATCTGTTCTGCTGCTTTTTATAAGGGTAATTACTAAATAATCATTGTATGGTGCTTTTGTGTGGCTTCCCACATACCACACAAGAATTCTCAAAGGAATTTCTTTGTGATTTTTAGTATGTGTGATTCTTTCAGAAACGTCTTGCATTAGATTATTTAGGACTGTGGTGAGAAGTTTCTAATTTTTAGTATATATATATATATATATATATATATATATATATATATATATATATATATATATATAGTATATAGTATATAGTATATAGTTTACAGGGAATAAAAGTAGACGCTTGAATTAGTTTAAAGTTTGTTGCGAATAAATTGTAAAAAATCATAGAATACAAAAAAAAATCTGAAAATTTGTCAATGCAGTTTTTATATTAGTAATAAAAGACGAACAGATTGAATTTTAAAATTGCTTATATCAGGTTATAAAGCATTGCATCCTGACAGAGAAAATAAAGGTGATATAGATATCTTTCAAATTAATATCTATATCCAACGTTATGAAAGAAAGCTACGGCTGTAAACTAATTTAAAAGACAATTTCCATTTTCTACAAAACGATCACGAGAGTTTTAATTGACTCATAGCGTTTTGATAAATTCAACCATATTGGTGGTACTGGTTTATTCGTGATCGGTTTGTATTAGTGCTATTTAAAATAGGTACCTTAATTCTTGCGATGGTCTTTGGTTACTATTATAACCATTTCTGCAACCAACATGACATTAATTTAAGACTGTTAACTAGTATTTTTAATGATAGATGTATTCGAATTTTTACTTCATATTTAGCCTGTCGGTAGATTCGAGCGGAAGTATCTCAGATCCAGATCCGATTAGAAGATGCAGTAACAACACTTTAATGTGCGCCGTTATCAGCGTCTGCAAAAATAATTAGAGTTATTTTAAGAACTACTTTAATTCTTCATTTATTAACTCACCTATTACGGAATTATATATTTCATTTATTTACAATTTACAGGATAAATATTAAAAAAATAATATACATAGAGGCTTGACTTAAAATGAAAAACATAAGTTTTACCTAAGAACTACACCATCTATAGAATATAGTTCAAATGAAGCCAGTTCTTGTTAAGTTTTGATTAACTGGTTTCTTTGAGGTAATTAGTATATAATCATTTTGTGAATTTTTTGTGCCGCTTCGCTCATACTACAATAACAATTCTCAAAGGAATTACTTTCGAAATTACAATATTTATATTTCTCGCAATAGATTATTTCGGAATATCAAAAAAATGTCTTTAGTATTTCTGTTATAGCTTTTTGAACATAATATATTTCATCACATTCCTTTTATTTATTATCTGGTAAATGAAATGTAAACTCCTACAGTTTATTTATTTTTAAATGTCACTTCAAGGTCATCTTTGAATTGATTGGCTTAAAATTTTATTTCTGCCCATGATACACCTGTCGCAATTGATATTGTCGTCGCGGCGTATTTCATACTTTCATAATGAAAAACTGTCAATACTGATTTCTGAAAAAATATGCCTGCCTCTCAGTAATTAGAATAACACATAAATAACATAGATGAATACAAAATGACAGTACACGAGGTAATGTACAATTATCATATTTAATAGCATGGCTTAATTTTCTGCCGGACGTTTTTTATTTCCAAAAAACTGTTTTCCCTTGTTGAACGCCTGTGTCAATGTTTGCTTGGGACACACGGTATATATATATATATATATATATATATATATATATATATATATATATATATATATATATATCTGCAAATTACATGTACACAATAATTGTTCAGAAAAAAAAATACTGAAGGCTTCAATTGACTACAAAAATTACTCTAATAGTAATAAATACATCCGCAATGAAGTACCAAATAGTGTTGTACAGCGAGGACACTGTAACAGTCATCCTAGGCAACAATAAATTCAACAACAAGAGGTAGAGCGGTATTATTGAAAACAAAATCTGATATGACCAGCATAATACCTCCCATTAATCCTGTATATTATGTACAAATTTCACACATAAATTTTCTTGCAAAAGATTCTAAATTTCCAGTAAAATTATTTCATAAACAAACTATGCAAATGGCACTGACATCGCCTTCTTCTTCTTTAGCTTTTCCCATACGTTAGTCGTCGCTATTTTTTATTTCCTTCTTCTACTCATTTCTGTTTTGCGGGTCGTCCTCATTCGGTAGCTTTTCTCTGAAGTTTTCCATGTTATCTTTAATCTTCCTCTGTTTCTTTCACCTTCTATTACTAAGCTATTTATTCTTCTTCCAATATATTCTTTATCTCTCCTCATGGCATGTTTAAACTAATGTAATCGTCTACCTTGTATCTTTCTAGAAACTTTTAATACTCGAGTTACTTCCTTCTTTCATTCCTTACCGTATCTTTCTGTGTCTTCCCCAACATCTGTCTCAACATCCTCACCTCTGCCACATTCATTTTCTTTTCATTGGCACTGACATCTGTCATAGCATAGCTGGCTGATTTATAAAATTTAATTTCTTTATAATTCTATAACTCTATATCCATTGAATATGAAACATAAAATGCAATCAATTCGCATAGATAATAGAATATTCTTTAATATTTATAATAACATTAAATGTGTAAATAATACTTAACAGTGTTTTTTTTAAGAAAAACTGTAAAATCTTCAAATAAGGGTATTTCTGGTTGACCAATTATAACAAAAATCTAAGCAAGTGATGATGTAAGAAAGAGGAATACGTAAGAATTGTAACTTTTCAAATTCTAGTACTGGAGATATAGCGGCCGAAACCGCGGTCACACACACACGTACAGACATCATCATAAAAATAGTAAAATCGTATTGTAGAGGCCCTAAAACGTGCTTATTCATTGAAAACTTACCACCGATTTTTTTGACCAAGGACAATATCTTACTTACCTAGACGTGACGGAAGGTAAAAAGTACTTATCTAAAGTGGCGTGTTCGGGGCAATTGTAGGCGATGATGTAGGGCGATAGTAACGGCGGAGGAACAGCTGCTGGGCAAAAAGTAGAAGATGTCCATAACAATAGTGACGCTGACGGCAGAGTCGCAAATTCTCCGAAAAAAAATGACTTCCAGAACTCGAAAAATATGCTAGTGACACTACACGAAGACATCCACCAAAATGCACAACACTGGAAAGTCAATCAGGCACCCACGATGTCGTACAAATCCGCAACAATGGCGGGACCAAAAACTGGTTTTAAAACAACAATCGGATACTCCACTTTCGGCAAACTAGGTCACGCTTACCATCAACCACCTACCAACACACTAGTAAGGAAACGTGTAGCCCATAATAGGGCCACTACCAGAGTCCAAAACTTTTTCCGGAACCCACGAAGTTTAGCCGGAGGGAGGGGGCGCTTCAAAATGCAACCACAAAATAAAAAGAAGAAGCACAATTAAAAAAATCAATTTCCACGCCACTGGCGCAATTTGACAATAAAAACGTGCCAAACAAAGTAAACAAATAACGTCGTGTGTCGCAAAAAAATAAAATATTGAAAATCCACTAAATAAAATGGGGCGAAAATAATCAGAAAAGGGATTTAGGTAGGTTACTAATTCGAAGTGGAACATATTTTACATAAATAAACACTATAGGAACACTAAAACATACAACCAACAAACAGAGGAGTTTAACAACAAATATTAATTTATTGGATAGAACACTAGCAAAAGAAGGCCTAAAATTGAAGAATACAACAATACACGAAGAATGGACAGAGTAATAGTAAACAATGCGACGAAGGAAACCATATTTAGATGATAAGAATGTACGTACATATAGGGCAATAATATTCTGGAGCAAAAATGTCATGGCGTGTGTTTTAAACCGTTGCAAGAGATAAAGAACTATAATATACCATAATCAGTTGTAATAAATTTCACAGTCCAAATAATGCCACGGAAACCAACTGAAAAATTAAAGTGTCAAAATGCAAAGACTTTTCCAGGGAAGTACATACATATATTATTTCTTATTTTATTAATACTTAAATACTTAAAGTTATAGGTATATTACATATATCCTTCAGAAATACTGTCAATGCCGACAATGAATTGGAAACATCTCGAAAAATTTGAAGAATTAGAAAAAAGTTTCTTCATAGTATCAATTTAAAATTAAAAAATCTTAATATAAATAATACGTATAAGCAGAATTTTTGGTGTAGAGTGTAGGTATACAAGAAATGTTAAATACAGTACTTATGTAACCAAAAACGGAAGTGGCGAGAGGTTCTGTGCTGGCCACAACAGATTATTACCTTCAGTCACCTCTAGGTAAGGAAGGTATTGTTTTTGGTCAAAAAAATCGGTGGTGAGTTTTCATTAAATAAGCACGTTTTAGGGTCTACAATACGATTTAACTATTTTTACGATGATGTCTGTATGTGTGTGTGACCGCGGTTTCAGCCGCGATATCTCCAATACTAGAATTCCAAACATTACAATTCTTGCTTATTCCTCTTCCTTACAACCATATGCAGACTTGATTAGATTTTGGTTATAATTGCTCAACCGGAAGTATTCTCATTTAAAGATTTTAACAGTTTTTCTTGAAAAAATCAGTTAAATATTATTATAGCTTGAAGAATATTTTAATAGTAAATTTCATAAATCAGCCAGCTATGCTAACTTAACCATGTAAACTACTAATATATTCAGATAATTCAAATTGACAGATGTCAGTATTAATAAAAAGTAAATGAGTGAAAGAATAAGGGAAATAACTCGTGTTAGAAGTTTCTAGAAAGATATAAAAGACACGATTACATTGGTTTGAACATGTTATGAGGAGAGATGAATATATTGGAAGAATAATGAATAGCTTAGCAATAGAAGTTGGAAGAAACATTGGAAGACCAAATATAAGATGAAAAGTATGACGGAAGATTTGAGAGAAAAGGAACTGAATGAAGACGACACACAAAACAAAGAGAAGATACAATAGAGACGATTACATTGGTTTAAATATGTCATGAAGAGAGATAAAGAATATATTGGAAGAAGAATGAATAGCTTAGTAATAGAAAGAGAAAGAAACAGAAGACCAAAGAGAAGATGGAAGGACTGTATTGCGGAAGACTTGCGAGAAAAACAACCGAATGAGGACGACCCGCAAAACAGAAATGAATGGAAGAAGAAAAAAAATAGGGACCGCTAACGAATGGGAAAATCTAAAGAAGAAGATGTCAGTGTCAAGTGCCATTTGTATAGTTTGTTTATGAAATAATTTTACTGGAAATTTAGAATCTTTTGCAAGAAAATTTATATATGGAATTTGTACATAATACACAGGATTTAAGGAAGGTGTGCTGGCTACATCAGATTTTTTGAAATGTTCCCTAACATTCTATGCGACCATAACATCGAATACAAAAGATCAGGGGACCGTAAGTAATTAAATAGGCCGAGACCTGTTTGTTTACTCCAGCGGTACTTACGATGATTGCGTCAGCGCAGCAGCCATTCTAGAAACGTTCGACCAGCGGCGTCGGTCGCGTACTCCTAGATTAAGCGGCGTCGGGTGCACGCACGCTACATTGCCCCTTAAGACTGTTTTGTCCCGCAAGAGTTCGTGGTGGCGAAATGTGCATGTATTACTTTTGGTGAATTTAGAAGTCTTAAAAAACTGACAATAGATAATCCGCTCGATTTCTTCTTTCTGTCCGTTAAGGTTAAACCTGCAGACGAGAATATCAACGCCGGAAGAGCGGAATAGGGTCTCTAACATGTTCCTAACAATCCTCCAATCCAAATCATCTAAACCACAGCAACTTCGGTACTGCTAGCTTCAAAATGTCATTCTCTAGCAGATGATCCCTCAAATCGCACACCGAGTTCCGAAGATTACGATACGACGGCTTCTGGTACGAGCGTGGTTTTGTAACCAGGTAGTATGTACCACTGATGCTCTGCTTTGCTATCCCTCAGTCGTAGCGTTTTCCCAACAAATGAACTTTGGTCGGCCAGTTCTTATCGTCGTCCAAATTTCGCCTTAAAGACTGAGCCTATGCCGCGGGACATCTTTAAGTCTTCTGATAAGCAGTGGCAGAGGGAATAATTTAAAGACACGGTGAACAGGTCTACTACGACTAGAGGAATACTTTTCCATAAAGTTTTCAAAACACGGTTCTTGAGCAATGATCCGACGCACCGTTGCTCCATGATTGTTTTCATGGTTGTCACCGGCGAAAGGGGTAGCTATTTAAAGTGTACTACTTTCTGTTTCCCAGTAGGTGTTTTCTTCGCATTGATATATCATGTCGTTTATTCGTGTAACCATCTCATACGGACCTTCCCAATTTCATTGCAGCTTTGATGATAAACCGCGGCGCCTTTGTAGATTATAAAACCCACATTAAATTCCCAGGTTGATGTCCACCTTTTTCAGCCTTGATACCATATTGGTCTTTAATTCGGCCGCTGGCAGCTTGAATTCGCGGGTGCTTGTTCATGAATGTTATCTATTCTTCTTCCGGCTAGATCTTCCTCAGGTTTACTGCCGAACACCAAATTGCATGGTAAGCGTAACTCACGCCCGAATAAGATGTACGCAGGAGTTTGCCCTGTGGAAGCACATATGAAGATATCGGGCCCAGTCTCTTTGGTGGTTGAAGACTACCTTCGCTAAATATTAGTTGATCGTTCTGTTCATTCGTTCAACCATACCTTCGGACGGCAGATGTAATGCAGGTTGCCTCATTTTATTAATTCCTAATATCTTACACGACTGCCTAAAGTTCTTTTGAATTCTCTTTCAGTTAAGCGGTAACTTAGGATAGGTGCGCTTGTCAAGGAATGTTTCAGTTCTTTAAACGTAACTTTACAATCCATTTCCCAGATAAATTTTCTTCCTTCTTCGGTAAGCCTTGTCAATGGCTTAACTTTGTTGGCGAATCCATGTAGATATCGTCAATAGTAAGTATACAAACCAAGGAAACTTCTACGTTCGTGTTTGTCTGTAGATACTGGCCAGTCTCTCACAGGCCTTATTTTCTCCGGATTAACTACAAACCATTACCAGAAACCACGTGTCCAAGGTAATGAACTTCTCTTTGGAAAAGATGGCACTCTTCATTTTAAGATGCGTGTCTATATCATGCCCGTTTGTTTTTTTGACCGATTATATATAGTCTGGCGTTGTTTTCTGGAATGTTTTCCAACTTTCTATGCGACAATAACATCAAATAAAAAAGATCAGATGACCGTTAGTAATTAAACAGGTCAAGACCTATTTGTTTACTTCGTCGGTGTTCACGAAGATTACGTCATTGACAAGTTTAGACGCTCTTTTACTCAGTGGAGTCGATCGAGTGTTCGCTAGATTCAGTGGCGACGGGTGTACGCACGCTACATTATTCTAAACACAACGTCACACTTCCTAATTGCTAATTATAGTAAAATTTCGGATAAATGCGATCGATCTAGACCTGCTATTTGTTGTTTTTGTTTGAATTCAAATGAACTATAGCAACAAAACTCTCATACTAGTGACATTCTCAAAATTTTACATGAAATAGATTAAAATAATAATTATTTTAAACATTTTTTATTATTTTTGCATTTATTACTGCAGACAATGCAGATACCTCTAATAAATTATTTGAGAAGTAAAGCCAACTTGGACTAACGTTGTAAATAATTTTACACATTCAAAAATTCATATCTTGCTTACTAATTCGAATTTTAACATCACATTTTCACCAATACTGCTAGATTTTTAAATATTATCACATAAAATTATTAAAAATATCGGTAGAATACCCCATTGTAAAATAGTTATATGCTAAGTAAGCCATAGAAATAATTATTTCTCTTTAAATAAATCATTTATTATGCTGTATGAAAATATTTCTGTTATTTCTATTCAAACACAAAATTAGTATCTTTTTTAATTAAGAATCTTTATTGTATTATCAGATTATAATATTTGTACCTTCTTCATTTGAGTAAATATTGAGATGTGTATTTGATGTACCATTTTGTTTTCAATTATTTTGAACTATCATGAATTAAGATAAAAATATTTTCATTTACATTTAATTTACTTTTACTCTTCATTGAATCTTAATCTTAAACAGTTGGAATATTTCCTCAACGGTATAAAAGTCATAGCAAACCAATAATATATCAACTTTCATAATTTTGAAAAATAAATAATTGAGATAGGTTGTCATGAAAATTCAATGGGGATTATTGTAAATTTTATATAAATTACTTTCAGAAAATATAAATCTTATATTGCATCGTTTTAAGGGTTCTAAATAACGTAAACAATAAAAATAATTACAGTTCAATAAATTATTCTTTAAAATACAACCACAGAAACTAAATATGTTATATAATACAAATATATCAAATATTGACATTTCCGTCAACATCAAATTCCACCTCCTTGATGTCCTTCGATCTTTCCTAGTATACTTAATGTTTTATTACAATACATAACATTCCATTTAAAAAAAATCAAAGGTGAGGGTGAATTCAGGATCTTTTCACATCAAAAAGTGCCATTTAAGTACACCCCCCAGTTTAAACTATACTTAGATCTACAATGCTTAAAAAAAATAACCATTTGTCCATATATTTTCAATCACCTGTATTCCTAGTAACCATTTATTTTACAAAATACTGACCAAATAAAAAGAAGTAATTAGAAATACTTTGTAATAGATCCGATAAGCAGAAGATTTTTTTTTTTAGTTAATATGGTTGGTAAGAGTGTGTCGTGCGGATGTGGTAGTGAGGGTGGTGGTTGGTGGTACGCGTGCTGGATGTGGCCCGGGAAGACAGCGTCGGTTACCGTACCGGAGAGTCGAAGGGCAGTGGCAGTGGAGCTGTGCCGTGCAACAGACAGGGGTGTGCTTCGGCTTCGTGAGTTGAGCGAAGTCCACGACCGAGACGACGCCATTTTGTTTGCTGTCCAGTCAGCCAATAGAGCAGAAATATTCCTTTCTTTAGCTCAATTTTGTATTTCACGGCGCAGACGAGATATAGCGGCGCCTCGTTCGTCCACTAGAGCTTGGGCGAGCGGAAGCATCGTGGGACGGTGTTCTCGTTGGTTCGTGCCTCGAAGTACCACTGGTCCGGCCACAGATATTTACCAAATAACCTAGATATGTTTATTTTATTTTATTTCGTCATTGGTAACCATTAACAATCTATTTCCTTTTAAATATAATTGGACATTTTTGTGTTTCAATATTTTATTTTTGCTACTTGATACACCTCCTAAAACTATTCAAGAATCCGATTCTACCCAAACAATGGGGAAAGGCCACGACTTGCTATCCAGCAAGATGTCATAAAATAGTTGAATGAGCATTTAAAATCAGAATTCTGTTTAGTTCAATAGAAAAAATAGCAATTCCCAAAATTTTAATTTCAGAACTGCAAAGTTCGAATCTTCAAATGAAATGAGTATGCATAATAGTCTAAAATCTAATTGTAAGTTTGGATAAATCTAAGTAAATGTAAGTACATATAATAGATAGGAACGTACGAGGAAAAATTTGATGAAAAAAGTATGAAAAAAGAAATGAATTACGAAGAATCCCCTCTCCAGTGTCGTTGCGCCGTTATTAGGTTGTTAACTTAGCTTTCTTATTTATTTTTATAACACAAAGGAGTTAAAATACAGAATTCCACAAATTTAAGTGGGCTGTTTTAATTAACTTAAAGGTGAACCAGTGTTGTGGTTATAGTGGTTTTCAACGATATGAGTTTTTGATGCTACGGCTGTTTGATAGAGTAGTTATCAACTAAATGGCATATGTATATACTAACATGTCACATTATCGTACAAAATACTGCAGATTTAATGTTATATTTTCATTGGGATTTGAGAAAGTAATAAGTTTTCCAGTAGAATACTCATTATTATATATGGTAACTTCTTTTGGTTTTTATTACTCACATTAAGAGTTTAATATAATCTTATCGCCTTTCATTTTATTCACTGAAAAAATACTACCTTATAAATACCGAAAACTGTCAGGCACCTTGCCAAACCTACCCAGATGCTTCTCACAAATATTTTCCCATTACAAGTTAATCAAGCCACAAATAACCTGGTTCCAATCATGTCTCAGGTCACAAGCAGTTGGGTCCGACATCTACATAAAACTACATTCCACGCTGTTCGTTATCGTTCGGCAACTAAAACTGTCACAACTCCAAGGAACTCAAGTGATAAACACCCCCCTGATCGGAAAATCCATTGTGAGAACGAGTCGAGAACTGCTGCGATTAATTAGTCTGGGATTAGCAATCAAAAAACGGAATAAAAGGAAGAAGATTATAATTTGAAAGTGATAATTGCAAGGAAATTAATAATAGAATTTATAATTCATTTTTGTTACGTTAATTACTTGTAATGCCATGTTTTACATTTGTGAATTTTTTAGTTAAATTTTAAAATGAAATTTATTGTCAATTTTAATTTTTTAGTAACCATTTAAATAAGCTAATTAAAACATAGTTTATTTTCCTTCATATTAAGCACTGTAATTTCACACAAGTGTCAGTGTACATAACATGTGTCATCTCGTGTCATTTTTATGTGCAATGTCCAGTAACATCTGTATCCATTTTGGAAAGCAGGTAGATATTACTTTATATTTCATAATTACTGACTAGAATATACAAAGTTTCGATGGAATTATGATATCTTTTTAATATTTTAATAACATGTCAGATGACAGCAGTTGAATACCGCCATTTTATAATTTCGCCTGTTTAAAACCGACGCTGATGTGAGCACCATCTACTGAATTGGTTAAGAGGAGCAGGGTATAGTTGTTTGCCTGTTCGAATCGTTACAGATATCACAACTTATGCAGACACAAAAAGTTTACTATTAAATGAATATATCTGAAAAACAGTAAGTTTACGTTATTGACGGTACTGTTAAAAAGTTATGGTCTAATCATGGTCGTGTCACTCAAGTTCACAAACTAGGGAATCTCTAACAAAAACGAGTACCACATTGAAAGATGGACTATATCCATATGGATTGTCCCAAATTTCATTCAAATCGAACAAAGCGTTCCGTTGTTATAATCAATTCTTTTACAAGAACATTGTAGCAAAGTACTACCTAAATGTTGCACTTTCAAATACGAGGTCTGTTAGAAAAGTATTCGACCTTATTTTTTTGCAAAAACCTGATGGATTTGAATCAAACGCGCTTGCATGAACCGACCTTGAACCTTCGTGCGCATGCGTGAATTTTTTCCCGCCTGTCGAGAGCGTCTATTGTTGGCAAGCAGCATTTGAGTGAGGTAGTATGTAGCGCTCTCGTCGATTTTTCATTGCAAAAGCAACTTCGTGTTAAGTTTCACAGGACATGCTGGACTCCACAAACAGTGACCCCGACTTCATGAACACCATAATCACTAGTGACGAGTCCCGGGTATACGGGTACGATCCGGAAACCAAATCCCAGTCGTCACAGTGGAAGCATTCCACGTCACCAAGCCCAAAGAAGGCCCACCAAGTGCGCAGCAACGTCAATGTGATGCTGACTGATTTCTTTGACTCCCGCGGTGTGGTATACCACGAGTACACACCATAGGGTCAAACAATCACCAAAAATTACTACAGGGATGTCCTCCGTCGTCTACGGGATGCTGTGCTCCATCACAACAATGCTCCAGCACATTCTTCTCACTTGATTCAGACTTTTTTAGCTGGATTCAGAGATTGCGTAGTAAACATAGCATAGAATAGCACAGAAAAACATAGAAAATGAACATACGGAAAAGCGTGTACTGATTCAGAGTTACAGACATAGCATAGCACAATACAGCATAACACGGGGAATTGGCCATATTTTATTTCGAAGCTATGTTTTGCCATGTTCGGCCATGTGCGCTATGTTTCGTGAGTATTCGTAGTTAAACCACGCCTACTTCTACAGCGCGTTAATGTTGACAACTAGCTAACATTTGTTTTGAAGTTTGGTTAAGACAACTTTTAAGTTATTTTGTATTGCTGTTGTGTTTATTATAATTATTTAAAAAGTGACAGCTAAATAAAACTTGTGAAATCAGCAACAAATACTGACATGAAGTTATCTACATACAACAATTCTATGTTTTCTGTACAATCTCTGAATTGGTTTTAAGTTTCTATGTTTTCCTGTGTTGTGTATTCCTATGCTGAGTTTACTACGCAATCTCTGAATCCAGCTTTTTATCAAAAAACAAGACTGCTGTGGTTTAACAGGCTCCTTACTCTCCTGATATGGCCCCCTGAGACATCTGGCTGTTCCCCAAACTCAAGAGGCCATTGAAAGGAGCGCGATTTCAGACAAGAGAGGACATTATGGCTGCAACGACAGTCGAGCTAAACTCCATTCCGAAAGAGGCTTTCTCGGAATACTTCCAACAATGGCGGCACCGCTGGGTGAAGTGTATGGAGTCCCAAGGAGACTACTTTGAGCGTAATTAGGTTTCCAAAGCTGCAGGTATGCCAGTTTTTTTTTTCCCGGCCAAAGGTTGGATACTTTTCTAACAGACCTCGTATAGGTAGGTTTAGTTAAATCATTTTATTTTGGGTCATTCATGTGTCCGTATTTCAGAGACACCTGTATATCAAAATAATATGTTATTATATATTATAAATAAATTAAAAATTTATACGAGCCCCGTGTCACATCAGTTGTCCCACCCGCTTTAATTTAATTTTGTTTACTTAATTTATGATACAAATAACATAAATTATCGCCAATTTTTATTAATACTACGGACATTTTGTCGTTCTAATGGCATGTAGCAAAATATGTTTTTGTTAAATATTGTATAGTATTAATGTTAAACGAAATAATACTTACTTTTACCAATAATTCAAGAAAAACTGAAAAAATAAACAAATTTAAGTGGTAAGGATTTTAGATTTTATTATATAAAATGTCTAAAAGACAGTAGTACTTTACAGTATAAACAATGGCCAGTACCATAAGCTTCATTTTGATAACGCTGTTTCAAAAATGCCAAATTTCAATAATTCACCTTTATGTTTTCAAAATATTATTTTAAAGCAGAACATAGTTTGTATTGAAATAAATATTTTGACAAAAATCGTTCTTTAAACATAAGAGTGAAAATAAACATTGAAATTTGGCATTTGCAAAACACCGTTTTCATAATAAGGATTTTGGTATCTGCCATTTTTACCTTCCGTTACCTATAGGTAAGGAAGGTATTGTCTTTGGTCAAAAAATTCGGTGGTGAGTTTTCATTGAATAAGCACGATTTAGGGTCTTTACAATACGATTTTACTCTTTTTACGATGATGTCTGTATGTGTGTGTGTGTTCGTGTGTGCGTGTGTGTGTGTGTATGTGTGTGTGTGTGTGTGTGACCGCTTTTTCGTCAACGATATCTCCAATACTAGAATTCCAAAAATTACAATTCTTGCGTATTCCTCTTCCTTACAATCATGTGCAGACTTGTTTAGATTTTGGTTATAATTGGTCAACCGGAAGTATCCTCATTTGAAGATTTTAACAGTTTTTCTTGAAAAACTCAGTTAAATTTTATTACAACTTAAAGAATATATTATTCTCTATACGATTTGATTGCATTTTATATTTCATATTCAACAGATATAGAGTTAAAGAATTATAAAGATTGTAATAATTATAAAATTTCATATATCAGCCAGCTGTGCTAACTTAACCATGGAAACTGCTAATATATTCAGGTAATTCAAATTGACAGATGTCAATATCAATAAAAAGTAAATGATGAAAGAATAAGGGAAATAACTCTAGTGTTGGGCGTTTCTAGAAAGATATAAGAGAGACGATTACATTGGTTTGAACATGTCATGAGGAGAGATGAGTATATTGGAAGAATGAATAGCTTATAACAGAAGGTGGAAGCAACATAGGAAGACCAAATATAATATGAAAGGAGAGAAAAGGAACTGAATGAGGACGACATACAAAACAAAAATTAGTGGAAGAAAAAAATAAAAAATAGCGACCCCCTAACGAATGGGAAAAACTACAGAAGAAGAATACGTTAGTGTCAAGTGCAATTCGCATAGTTTGTTTATGAAATAATTTAACTGGAAATATAGGATCTTTTGCAAAAAAAAATTATGTGTAGGGCGCGTGCAGTGACGTGACTTTCCTGACTTTGGCAAGCAGATATTTGGACCCGTGTCAAAATGACAGCTATTAATTACGTCCATAACCTACAAATGCCATAATTTTTCATTTAAAGTTTATGATTTTCTTATTTCATGTGGTTTATTTATTATCAGGGATGTGGAATTCAGTTGCCGAGAAAAGGAATCATAAAATACCAAAAAAATAAATTTTGAATGAAAAATTTTGATGTGAGGATAACCCGCAAAATAGAAATGAATGGAAGAAAAAAATAAAAAATAGCGACCCCTTACGAATGGAAAAAGCTAAAGAAGAAGAAAATGTCAGTGTCAAGTGCCATTTGCATGAAATAATATTACTGGAAATTTATAATCTTCTGGCATGAAAATTTATGTATGGAATTTGTACATAATACACAGGATTGACGGAAGGTATTGTGCTGGCCACATCAGATTTTTTACTATAAATTAGTACTTTAATTTTTTAGATATTTTATTTAATAAAACCTAACATCGTTACAACTTAAATCTTAATTTTTTTTCAGTTTTTCTAGAATTGTTGGTAAAACTAAGTATTATTTCATTTTACATTAAAACAATAATAGTACGTATATTAAAACCAAAATATAAGTTATAGAAGGCAACGTATTCTAGCACGAGTTCCAAATTCGCTGAGGAGCGCGCAGCATCGAGTGGGCGAACGAACGAGTGCTAGAATTGCTGTCTGTAACATATATTTTATACTATTTTCTCTGTTGAGGCTTTCATTTACATATTTTTTTTACAAAAATATCTGACAATTTCCATTAAAACCGTGATTTGTGTTTTTTATTCTGTCGGTTGCCAAGATATGTAGTGTACTTATTTCAGTCATGCCAATTTCAAATAACAAAATATCACTAAAAATCATTAACCTGTCGTCACTCGCGTTGTTAGATTTTATCTAACATTTCAGATTTTTTCTATTAAATTGGAAGGAGTGAGTATTATTTTCGTGGCTATAACAATACCTCAGTACGGGAAATAGAATTAGCCTGTTACTATGTGCTCAATTATACCCTAAATAAAATGCGGGTGATGTAGTTATCTATTATTTTTTTTTTTAAATCGCGTCCGAAATGGAGCAAGAACACCTTTGTGGAAAAACTTAAAACGTCAAATTTTAAAAGGAATAAATCAGGAGATATTCCATCAGAACATAGTCTATATAACACGGATACCGACCAGTCCAGTTCAGAATGTAAACTTATTTACAAGGAATCTCTGGAAACGAAGTTTCAGATGATAAAATTATATAATTTTCAATATTTTTTTTTTTTCGTCTATTTGTCTTGTTGAGGAATTCCTCTTTATTTATATAAAATAGTTTTAACGTATTTATTTTTCTTTTTTGCTTTGTTCGTCCTATTATGTATTCTTTTGTAATTAAGTAATTTTTTTTCAAATATTGGTTTCGTATTTAATCAATATTTACATATTGTTAAAAAACTCATACGTTAGATAAAGTCTAACACACGAGTAATGCCGATCCATCACATAGCGCGAGTGACGGCGAATTAAGAATGAATCTCCTAACATCAATATGATATTCTAATTCCAAAACAGAAAAAAATATTTTAGAAAACTTATCTTACTATGTGTCATTAGAACAACAAAAGGTCCGTAATATTAATAAAAATTGGCGATTTTATGTTAGTTATTATTTGTATCATAAATTAACTAAACAAAATGAAATAAAACCAGGTGGGTCAACTCATGTGGGGCGGATCTCGTATATTAATACTTTTTAACGGAAAGTACTATTACCACGAAGAAAATTACATGACAGTTACGTCAACTGTTAAAAATCAAAAGAAAACAGTATATCTGTTAATCATGATTCCTTGATTCACAAATGAAGTTGGTTGTTTTGATGATATAAGCTGTTTGTTAATATTAATAATTATTATAATAAATTAGTACAACAGTGATGAGGAAGTATTGGATTTAATTTTTGATAATATTAATTTTCGAGAACAGTATACAGAAAGATGTAATAATTTTGAAAAATGGGATGATTCAGAATTTTTTATGGTTTCGAATGCCAAAGAATACAGTTCTTTATTTGTTAGATAAAATTGAAGACCACATATTGTTCTTAGCTATTATGTAAGTTTAAAGAAAGCATAATTTGAGAAATAAACACTTATTTGTTTACATTTATTTTTCTGAATCACGCTGTATCTTCGATATGCCAGTTGTTGATAGCTTTACGATTTTATGCAACAGGGTGTATATCGCGGGTACTGGCCACAACTAAAATAATTTCTAATTGATTCCAGATGATATCTTTTTTCTTTCCAAGAGACGGAATCTGTCTTCCTGGACTCAATTATATTTCTATATTTGTCGACTAATTTAATTAAATTAGTTATTTCCGCGGTAGTAAAATAAACTGCTCTTTCTCTTTATTTATACTTTTCACCACTCATTTTTGCAAGTCGTATTTATCATTTTTTCAAAACGTTCAAACTGTGGCTCAAAAACTAACTAAATGGTTGTCAAATTTTCAAAAATAATTCTACCCTAAACACAATTTTAATCTTTCTGATAGCAATCTGCCAGTTAGCTATCCGGAGAATAGAACATCATGGAACAACCCAAAAATCTTATTCTCTAGTTAAAACGGTAGAATAAATTTATGTAATAGATAGTAAACTGCTACTTTATCTGAACTTGGAACAACCGGGCCTAAATCTATATAAATAATAAAAAAAGAAATGTATGCATGTTTATGATACTACGAAACAAGTGTATTTGGAAACTTAATTGGCCTAATTCAACCATGAAACCATGTTACACCCTCACATAACTAAAATTTTGAGAAAAATTAAAATGAAATTAAGTAGATTTTATTTTTATTGTTAGTTTTCAGTAGGCTATGTATGAAAAAACAACAACTGCTATCTGTCAATATGAATTATTTAATTCATAATTCCTATTGTTGCCGATAGAAGACTATTCATAAAGGTTTTAACAAATATATATTTGTTTCGTTTTAATTTAAATTTAATTGTTTTGCATACATAGCCTACTGAAAAATGAACTATAAAAATATATTTAATTTAAATTTCAATTTAATTTTTCTCAATATTTTTGTTATGTAAGAATAAACATGATTATATGGTTGAATTCAGAATCGAATGGCTCCCTTGATCTTCTGTAAGATTGTCTTATAGTATTTTTTGCTTGATTTTTTGTATCTTATATATATATATATATATATATATATATATATATATATATATATATATATATATATATATATATATATAGGGTGTATCACGGAAAGTGAAACATAGGCGTTTAACATGGGAAATCAGTTTTTTCGTGCGTATTGCTCCCCTAATTATTTTAGACAAAAAGTTTCAAATGTAAAGCAAAAATTTCTACATCCAAATCAATAAAAAAAATTCACGGAATTACAATTTAATAGTATTAGCCATGGAATTAGAAACAAGAGACAAAAGCGTAATGTTTTATACGTCAAATTATTAGTATTTATTTTGACAATCATTATACTGACACTGACGTATATATAAACTTTTTTTCGAAATATCATTTTTTTAGCGCTTTTACTCCCTTATAAATTAACGAATCGTTTAAGTATTTTCATAATAATTTGATCGATTGGCAATAACAATGAAACAATTGTTTTTGACAAATTTGAATTGTCAACTTTTTCAAATAAATTTTGAAAAATAAATCGATTATTAATTATTATAAAAGTTAAAATCAGTAAATATGCTTGCATTTACGGATAGTGAGTATACAGACTTTTGCTGGGCTATGGTAAAGCACAGAGAAACGCTGCCAAAGCCCAGCAAATTTATTTCGACCGTTTTCCGAATCGTCATCTTCCAAACGTTCCCACCTTTTTACATGTATGCAAATAAAATAAGTTTTGATTCTCAGCCAGGTTTTACATCTGCCAATTTTTAGAATATTGAAAGAACAATAGTTATATCATTTATTTGACGTCTTTAGAGTGTATTAACAATGACGGTGGCCATTTTGAACATTTATTGTGATTTCATTTAGGCCTGGATCACTTTTAAACATCTTTATGCGTTTTCTTGTTCCATCAATTCTAGTTGTTCTTGTTCGACTGCATCCCATAAATTTTCTACAATTTTTGGATTGTTCAACCTGTTGTAACATAGAAATTTGATGTATGATTTTCTTTGTTACTTTAGTTGAGGTTTTCTATTCTATCTCTTATCTTTCCCGATTTGTGTATAGTTCCACTATCTGGTGTATCGGTTAATCTATTCACCAGTTTCTTACCTTACTTTTGTGTTGATCGATTCATCAATTTTTCATTATATTCTTTCGCAGTCACAACGGCAGTAATTGCTCGTAGATGCATGCGCAATATTACGCGCATGTGTCCATTTTGAATTCAACCATGAAATGTTTAACAAAATTTGAAGAATTTTACAAGAAAAAATTATTAAGAAATATTGTTGCACTCGACGAGTTCTATCACTGGTTAAATTTAATGCACTTATTTCTATTACACCAAATAATAAAATAGCTATAAATATTATGTTTTCACAAATATAATAAATAAACTAAAACAATTCAATCTATAACATTCAATTTTCAATACGTCAAAATACGGCTATAAGCTGAATAAAAATCAGTTTTAAATTTGTTAGAGATCAGCTATAACATAACCAATTTTAGAACGGTGAAGAACCGACTATAAACCTAAACCTATCAAAATCCAGTTGTGAACCAATTAAGAATAGGCTGTAAACCGGTTTAAAACTGACTCGTAACGGGAAAAAAATCTGTTGTGGCCAGCACAATACCTTCCGTCAATCCTGTGTATTATGTACAAATTCCATACATAAATTTTCTTCTAAAAGATTCTAATTTTTTGGTATTTTATGATTCCCTTTCTCGGCAACTGAATTCCATTCTCCTGATAACAAACAAACCACATGAAATAAGAAAATCATGAAATTTTTAATGAAAAATTATGACACTTGTCAGTTATGGACATAATTAATTGCTGTCATTTTGATACGGGTTCCCATATCTGCTTGCCAAAGGCACGCGCCCTGTACATATTTTTTTTTTTGCAAAAGATGCTATATTTCCAGTAAAGTTATTTCATAAACAAACTATACAAATTGCACTTGACACTGACATCTACTTCTTCTTCTTTAGTTTTTCCCATTCGTTAGGGGGTCGCTATTTTTTATTTTCTTCTTCCACTCATTTTTGTTTTGCGTGTCTTCCTCATTCAGTTCCTTTTCTCTCAAGTCTTTTGCAATACAGTCTTTTCATCTTATATTTGGTCTTCCTATGTTTCTTCCACCTTCTATTAATATATTCATCGCTTCTCATGACATGTTCAAACCAATGTAATCGTCTTTCTTATATCCAGAAACTTCTAACACTAGAGTTACTTCCCTTATTCTGTCATTGATTTACATTTTATTGATACTGACATCTGTCAATTTGAATTAGCAGTTTCCATGGTTAAGTTAGCATAGCTGGCTGAATTATGAAATTTATATGAATTTTTTTATCTTTATTATTCTTTAATCCTATATCTGTTAAATATGAAATATAAAATGCAATCAAATCGTATAGACAATAATATATTCTTTAAGTTATAATAACATTTAACTGAGTTTTTCAAGAAAAACTGTTAAAATCTTCAAATGAGGGTACTTCCGGTTGACCAATTATAACCAAAATCTAATCAAGTCTGCATATGGTTGTAAGGAAGAGGAATACGCAAGAATTGTAATTTTTGGAATTCTAGTATTGGAGATATCGTGCAGGAAAAAACGGTCACATACACACACACACACATACACACATACACACACACACACGCACATACGAACACACACACACACACATACAGACATCATCGTAAAAATAGTAAAATCGTATTGTAAAGACCCTAAAACGTGCTTATTCAATGGAAACTCACCACCGATTTTTTTGACCAAAGACAATACCTTCCTTACCTATAGGTGACGGAAGGTAAAAACGGTCAAGTAACCGGTTAAGTGAATATTTTTTTTTCTCCAAGAAACTGTATACTTCGTGGCAACCTTGTTTATTTTATATTTATTACTTGTACATTTAAAACATAAATTGTGTTTTATTTCATTGTATTTTATAGCATAATACAGAAAGAAAAACAAAAACTGTTAATAAAATACTAGCAGAACAAAACATAAGCACCAATAACTTCTTGAAAAAATACGGCTCTCTTATATTACTCCACAAATTTATGTAATTCAATTCCCCAAATTTGTATCACCACCAACTCCACTCCAATCTCTCACAATAAAAAATTGTTCCGGTTGGCAGAGAGAAAAAATCCCTTTAGGTCAGTGAATCAACATCCCTAGCCCCGGCCGGTTGCTGGTTGGGTGCGAATGAGGATGGGATGTAATAGAGTTAGTCTCTGCTCGACCGCTGCATTGACGAGATAGTGTCAGCTGACGGAGGAAGAACTAGGGGGCGTAGTCGGCTTCGGCTATCGCATCGATCACCAGTGTTACACACACAGGATAACCAGGGATTTACATGCTGAAGGATAGACTGATAAAGGCAGTAGAATACTGGAGAAGTAATTTGCAAAACGCACTATTAATTAGGACTAAATTATAATGATCTTTGGCTTCCCTGAACAGAGAGTTACTTATCTTGTAGCACATTAAATAGCATTTCATTTGTTCCTAATATACGTAAAATATTATTACAGTAGAACCACTGTTAACCGAAACAAAGGGGGGGAAGAGGGATTCGGATAACCAAAATTTCGGATAATAATTTAAATTCCATTTTAAGAGATTATGAATAGTTTTTTGAAGTTTTAGGTCAAAGTAAATGAAGGCAATAATGTACAATGTTAAAGTATTTTAATTTTGTGAACTGCACAGTATATATATAAAAAAGATGTTCCTTAGTGTATATACAGTACTTTAACTATTCAGTAGGCCTATTACTTTTTTTAGAAAAAGTCTTCGGTTGTTTCGGTTAAACGGTATTTCGGTTAAAAGTGTTTCGGATAACGGAGGTTTTATTGTATTTCTATAAAATGTCATATTTACAAATTATGTTCTGTAATATGAGTATTTTTAATAAAAAATCTGTTGTGGCCAGCACAATACCTTCCGTCAATCCTTTGTGTAATGTATAAATTCCATACATAATTTTTCTTGCAAAAGATTCTAAATTTTCAGTAAAATTATTTCATATACAAACTATGCAGATTGCACTTGACACTAACATCTTCTTCCTCTATAGCTTTTCCCATTCGTTAGGGGTCGCTATTTTTGCGTGTCGTTCTCATTCAGTTCTTTTTCTCTCAAGTCTTCCGCAATACAGTCCTTCCATCTTATCTTTGGTCTTCCTCTGCTACTTCAACCTCCCATTACTAAACTACTCATTCTTGTTCAAATATAATTCTTCATTTCTCCTCATGACATGTTCAAACCAATGTAATCGTCTTTCTTGTATCTTTCTAGAAAATTGTAACACTAGAGTTATTTTATTACCGTATCTTTCCGTGTGTTCCCCAACACCTACTTCAACATCCTCGTCTCTGCCACATTAATTTACTTTTTACTCATACTGATATCTGTCAATTTGAATTATATGAATATGATAGTAGTGTCCATGTTTAGCATAGCTGGCTGAATCATAAAATTTAATTTTTTAAAATTCTTTAACTCTGTATCTATTGAGTATGAAGTATAAAATGTAATCACATCGTATAGAGAATAATATATCCTTTAAGTTATAATAATATTAAATGTCAATAAATAAAATTTAACTGTTAAATCTTCAAATGAGGCTACTTCTGGTTCACCAATTATAACCAAAATCTAATCACTTGTTCTTCTGGATGTAAACTTGAGGAATACGAAAAAATTATAATTTTTGGAATAGTGGTATTGAAGTTATGGGATCCGGAACTTTTGTCACACACACACACACAGATACACAGACACACATATGTACATACATACAGACATCATCGTAAAAATGGTAAAATCGTATTATAGGGACCCTAAAACATGCTTATTCAGTAAAAACAAATTAAACTACAATTTCATTTTTCATGTATAACTTCTAATTCATAAAATTTATTTATTTTTAATGACCTACTGAACTGAGGATCATAATTGTTACATTTAGGTGTTCTGCAATGCTGGTGAACCAGATTTATATATTAAAGGGGAACTTAAATTTTATGTGACACGGACATAAGCATTGCTGGGCAAAATCCTATAGTGGCCTCTGTGCAGTTGAAATCCCGAGAACCTTATACAAATTATCTCCTAATACGTTTTTAATTTTACTAACCAAACCAACAACTTTACTAAGCTAAGTAGTGTGCTCGGTCGACCACTAGATAGAAACGACAATCACTAATCATACACATTACTATACGTAAGTACGAGTAGGTTGTATCAATTTTTACTTCCTTGTACGAAAGTAAAGGAAGTATTGTAATCGCGAAAAATTTCGGTTTTCAGATTTCAGCGGAAATATCCATTTTGATCAGCCCTGAATACATTTTGACTAATTTCGTCGTGACTTCTGTACGTACGTATCTCGCATAACTCAAAAACGGTAAGCCGTAGAAAGTTGAAATTTTGTATTTAGGACTGCTATAACATCTAGTTGTGCACCTTTCTTTCTGGTTATTACACAATTTCCAGAAGTGGCACTTTACATGAAGCCTATAATAGATTTGAATGAAAAACTGTTTTAAAATATAATCCAAAACTTTTCAAATTTGGTATACAAGACTTTTATGTCAATTGAAATAACATAATAGATTTTGGTTAAAATAGGCTAACCGGAAATGGTACATTACTTGAAGTTTGAATTTATTTATTAAAAAAATATGTATAGTTTAATAATCGTACAAGGAAGTCGTGTGGTGTCCACACTTCCTTGTACGATTATTAAACTATACATATTTTTTTAATAAATAAATTCAAACTTCAAGTAATGTACCATTTCCGGTTAGCCTATTTTAACCAAAATCTATTATGTTATTTCAATTGACATAAAAGTCTTGTATACCAAATTTGAAAAGTTTTGGATTATATTTTAAAACAGTTTTTCATTCAAATCTATTATAGGCTTCATGTAAAGTGCCACTTCTGGAAATTGTGTAATAACCAGAAAGAAAAGTGCACAACTAGATGTTATAGCAGTGCTAAATACAAAATTTCAACTTTCTACGGATTACCGTTTTTGAGTTATGCGAGATACGTACGTACAGACGTCACGACGAAATTAGTCAAAATGGATTCAGGGATGATCAAAATGGATATTTTCGCTGAAATCTGAAAACCGAAATTTTTCGAGATTACAGTACTTCCTTTACTTACGTACAAGGAAGTAAAAAAACAAACAGAAACAATACCTAACGCACAGAACTCGGATTTAGGTAGACAGTGACAAAAGAAGGTGTATACACTAACTAGTCAATGAATACATTAACTAAATAAAGTATGCACTATATAAAATAATGTATACTTTCACTAAAACAGCTAGTGGAAGCATACATCAACTAGACAGTGTATGCACTGACTAAGTTGATACTTTAACTGTAACATACGAGTATACATTACATAAATATAATCTTTAACGTAAAGTTTTCGTTTCTTTGGTTTGATACATTATTTGGAAACTATTTACGAATATCTAATTATAATTTTATATCAAGATCAACTAAATATTATTTTGATTCAGATTGGAATTTTCTGAAGCTGTGAATGGTAACTCAGTGGTAGGATTATTGGATTTAAAGCTTCATTCGTCGATAATTTCTTTATTGAAGTAGCAATTTTTTTTAACGAAACGAGGTTTCGGTTATCATTATGACCAGTATAAAGTCTATAAATTTAAAATACATTAAATATATGTGTACATTTATAAAACATTTTTTTAACTAATCTACAAAAAAATGAAGTTATTTTATTTATTTATTTATTTAAGAACATGTCAATGACCTGTTGACCCTTTTACAGACCTTCAGAAAAAACAGAAAATAATGATAAACATACCGAGTACAAAGTTATAATTATGTTAACACAGAAAATAGAAATAAAATTTAAGATAATACTTTTAAAAAAATGTTACAATTGAAAATAAAAATTAAATTACATATTGGTCAAAATAAGTGTTATATTTTATTACCTCTCGCTAAGAGAGGTATTGCATTCATGCTAAAAATCGCATATCCAGATTTTATTGAATAAGCACGTTTTAAGGTCCCTACAATCCAAATTTAACATTTTTACGATGATGTCTGTGTGTGTGTGTGTGTGCGGATGTGTGTGTGTGTGTGTGTGTGTGTGTGTGTGTGTGTGTATGTGTGTATGTGTGTGGGATGTTGGAAGGACGGTTACTCAAAAACTATAAGACTTAAAATTTGTTTAACAACGTATTTCCCAATCGGACATTCATGGGAAGATCTGAAAAGGTTTTGGTAATAATTGGACAACCGGAAGTAGAAGATTCTTGAAAAAAAATCTTCTAAATATTATTTTTTGAAAAATTTTCGTGGTAATATTAAAGAAAATTAAATTCTCTATCTGATACATTTAAATATTTTATTATATATTCCATAGATTTAGAGATAAAAGAAGTATAATATATAAAATAATCTGTTGTAATAAATTTGACAGCCGAAAGAATGCCATGAAAAATAGTTGATAATTTAAATTATTTGTAACTGACAGATAAATGTCAGTGTCAGAAATAATGAGTAATGAATTAAAAATGTACTTGGAGAATCCCTTAGTTCTTGATCTGTGACTATTATGGAGATGACAAGTCTAGGTTGAAGGACTTAAATTTGTTTCAAACATTATGGGACAATGTACACCAGTACTGTAGACTAGAGTAACTTTGAATTGCGAAAAAGCTATCAAATTCTTCTCAAGTAAGTTGTAAATATTGACAAAATCGGAGTGCAATCTATCCGTCACTTTATTAAAGGGAATTAAGGTTATTTAGATATAACAAGTATGAAAAAATAAAATGTAAAAGAAGATATATAAGAATAGATGCACAATCCAGATATATACATTTTAGACCGCCCAAAATTAATGTTTTTACTAGAAGAATATGAAGAGAAAGTAAACAAAGTTGTTCGAATTGAAAATTGCTGTTACCAGCCTAATATTTATATATGGTAAACTCTACTTTGTAATTTATTGTAACATAATTTATGGTAAAATATCTTCATGTTGAGACATGCTATTATTGAATAATAAAGAAGTTTATACTTCATAGATTTATATGAATATATTATTTGTATTTATAAAAATAATCTTTGCTTTATGCATACAGCCAGGTAAAATATACGGCGAGAGGTTATGTGCTGGCCACATCAGATTTTTATTCTTATTCAACCTGATCAGATTGAAGAGTGAAGGAGGATGATTGTTAACAAAATCCAACAGGTGTAACGTATATTAAACTTTATAAGAAACTAAATAACAACAACATCCCGAAACTTGAGCCTGTAAGATAAAGTACAAAAATTTTCAAAATTACGGAGCAGTGAATAATTTAATATTAGATTGATTGTAATCTGATTTAATATTAATACTTTTTCATCTAGATTTATGTAGAAACTTTCTAAAAATAGTCTCTTATTGATAATAGATTCGTAATGAAGTAAACGTTTAAAGTTTTTAAAATCGATATTATGTTCTAAGGACATGAAATTATCTAATATTATCTAATGTTATAATTGTTTTTTATTTGGTATTCATGCAGTTTAACACGTAGACCGCCGTAATGGTAATAATATTTGTCATATCTGGGGCCAGTCTTTTTATTTAAACAGTCATACGTCATAAAAAAAATCTGATGTGGCCAGCACATAACCTCTCGCCGTATATTTTACCTGGCTGTATGCATAAAGCAAAGATTATTTTTATAAATACAAATAATATATTCATATAAATCTATGACGTATAAACTTCTTTATTATTCAATAATAGCATGTCTCAACATGAAGATATTTTACCATAAATTATGTTACAATAAATTACAAAGTAGAGTTTACCATATATAAATATTAGGCTGGTAACAGCAATTTTCAATTCGAACAACTTTGTTTACTTTCTCTTCATATTCTTCTAGTAAAAACATTAATTTTGGGCGGTCTAAAATGTATATATCTGGATTGTGCATCTATTCTTATATATCTTCTTTTACATTTTATTTTTTCATACTTGTTATATCTAAATAACCTTAATTCCCTTTAATAAAGTGACGGATAGATTGCACTCCGATTTTGTCAATATTTACAACTTACTTGAGAAGAATTTGATAGCTTTTTCGCAATTCAAAGTTACTCTAGTCTACAGTACTGGTGTACATTGTCCCATAATGTTTGAAACAAATTTAAGTCCTTCAACCTAGACTTGTCATCTCCATAATAGTCACAGATCAAGAACTAAGGGATTCTCCAAGTACATTTTTAATTCATTACTCATTATTTCTGACACTGACATTTATCTGTCAGTTACAAATAATTTAAATTATCAACTATTTTTCATGGCATTCTTTCGGCTGTCAAATTTATTACAACAGATTATTTTATATATTATACTTCTTTTATCTCTAAATCTATGGAATATATAATAAAATATTTAAATGTATCAGATAGAGAATTTAATTTTCTTTAATATTACCACGAAAATTTTTCAAAAAATAATATTTAGAAGATTTTTTTTCAAGAATCTTCTACTTCCGGTTGTCCAATTATTACCAAAACCTTTTCAGATCTTCCCATGAATGTCCGATTGGGAAATACGTTGTTAAACAAATTTTAAGTCTTATAGTTTTTGAGTAACCGTCCTTCCAACATCCCACACACATACACACATACACACACACACACACACATCCACACACACACACACACACACACACACACACAGACATCATCGTAAAAATGTTAAAATCGGATTGTAGAGACCTTAAAACGTGCTTATTCAATAAAATCTGGATATGCGATTTTTAGCATGAATGCAATACTTCTCTTAGCGAGAGGTAAAAAGTCATGGAATCACCTTACATGACGTTAATTATTTTTTAGGCCTTTGATTTGAGTATGAAGCAAGTGTGCATCGCATGGCCTGAAAGACAAATTTATCAACTTGGCACCGTGCAATTCACACAGAATAACACCAAATAATGTGTGGCATTTGTTTATTACAACTACATAAAATAGATGAATACTCTAAAAGAATGCAAATAATAGCAAAAAAGATAATAACAATGTATATAGCTAATACTAAATATAATACATATATTGGACTTTTTACCTTCCATCACCTTTAAGTAAGGAAGGCATTGATTTTGGTCAAAAAAATCAATAGTGAGTTTTTAATGGATAAGGACATTTTGGGGTCTCTAGAATACGAATTTACATTTTTTTACAATGATGCCTGCATGTAAGTATGTGTGTATGTGAGTCTGCGTGTGTATGTATATATGTGACGATCGTTTGGGATCGCATAACTTCAATACCACAATTCCAAAAATTATTTTTTTTTCGTACTCCTCGAGTTTAGATCCATATGGAGACATGATTGCATTTTGGTTATAATTGGTCCACCGAAAGTACCCTCATTTGCAAGTTTTATCAGTTTTTCTTGACAAAAAAGCAGTTAAATATCATTTATTGATATTTAATGTTATTATAAATTAAATAATGTATTATTCCCTATATGATATGATTGCATTTTATACTTTATATTCAATAGATATAGAGTTGAAGAATTATAAAGATATTAAATTTCATAAATCAGCCATGGAAATTGCTGATATATTCAGATAATGCAAATTGACAGATGTCAGTATAAATGAAAAGAAAATGAATGTGACAGAGATGAGGATGTTGAGATAGATGCTGGGGAAGACACGGCGATATACGGTAAGGAATTAATGGATAAGTGATAGAAGATTCTAGATAGATACAAGAGAGGCAATTACATTGGTTTAAACATGTCAAGAGGCGAGATGAAACATATATTAGAAGAAGAATGCATAGCTTAGTAGTAGGGGGTAGAAGAAACAGAGGATGACAAAGATAAGATAGAAGGTCTGTATTGCGGACGACTTGAGAGAAAAAAAATGAATGAGCACAACACGCAAAACAGAAATGAGTGGAAGAAGAAAATAAAAAATAGCGACCCCTAACGAATGGGAAAAACTAAAGAAAAAGAAGATGTCAGTGTCAAGTGCATTTTGAATAGTTTGTTTTATGATATATTTTTTACCTCTCGCTAAGAGAGGTAAGGATTCATGCTAAAAATCGCATATCCAGATTTTATTGTATAAGCACAATTTAAGGACCTTAAATAAATATTAAAATAGGATTATATGGTCCATACAATGATGTCTGTGTGTGTGTGTGTGTGTGTGTGTGTGTGTGTGTGTGTGTGTGTGTGTGTGTGTGTGTGTGTGTGTGTGTGTGTGTGTGTGTGTGTGTGTGTGTGTGTGTGTGTGTGTGTGTGTGTGTGTGTGTGTGTGTGTGTGTGTGTGTGTGTGTGTGTGTGTGTGTGTGTGTGTGTGTGTGTGTGTGTGTGTGTGTGTGTGTGTGTGTGTGTGTGTGTGTGTGTGTGTGTGTGTGTGTGTGTGTGTGTGTGTGTGTGTGTGTGTGTGTGTGTGTGTGTGTGTGTGTGTGTGTGTGTGTGTGTGTGTGTGTGTGTGTGTGTGTGTGTGTGTGTGTGTGTGTGTGTGTGTGTGTGTGTGTGTGTGTGTGTGTGTGTGTGTGTGTGTGTGTGTGTGTGTGTGTGTGTGTGTGTGTGTGTGTGTGTGTGTGTGTGTGTGTGTGTGTGTGTGTGTGTGTGTGTGTGTGTGTGTGTGTGTGTGTGTGTGTGTGTGTGTGTGTGTGTGTGTGTGTGTGTGTGTGTGTGTGTGTGTGTGTGTGTGTGTGTGTGTGTGTGTGTGTGTGTGTGTGTGTGTGTGTGTGTGTGTGTGTGTGTGTGTGTGTGTGTGTGTGTGTGTGTGTGTGTGTGTGTGTGTGTGTGTGTGTGTGTGTGTGTGTGTGTGTGTGTGTGTGTGTGTGTGTGTGTGTGTGTGTGTGTGTGTGTGTGTGTGTGTGTGTGTGTGTGTGTGTGTGTGTGTGTGTGTGTGTGTGTGTGTGTGTGTGTGTGTGTGTGTGTGTGTGTGTGTGTGTGTGTGTGTGTGTGTGTGTGTGTGTGTGTGTGTGTGTGTGTGTGTGTGTGTGTGTGTGTGTGTGTGTGTGTGTGTGTGTGTGTGTGTGTGTGTGTGTGTGTGTGTGTGTGTGTGTGTGTGTGTGTGTGTGTGTGTGTGTGTGTGTGTGTGTGTGTGTGTGTGTGTGTGTGTGTGTGTGTGTGTGTGTGTGTGTGTGTGTGTGTGTGTGTGTGTGTGTGTGTGTGTGTGTGTGTGTGTGTGTGTGTGTGTGTGTGTGTGTGTGTGTGTGTGTGTGTGTGTGTGTGTGTGTGTGTGTGTGTGTGTGTGTGTGTGTGTGTGTGTGTGTGTGTGTGTGTGTGTGTGTGTGTGTGTGTGTGTGTGTGTGTGTGTGTGTGTGTGTGTGTGTGTGTGTGTGTGTGTGTGTGTGTGTGTGTGTGTGTGTGTGTGTGTGTGTGTGTGTGTGTGTGTGTGTGTGTGTGTGTGTGTGTGTGTGTGTGTGTGTGTGTGTGTGTGTGTGTGTGTGTGTGTGTGTGTGTGTGTGTGTGTGTGTGTGTGTGTGTGTGTGTGTGTGTGTGTGTGTGTGTGTGTGTGTGTGTGTGTGTGTGTGTGTGTGTGTGTGTGTGTGTGTGTGTGTGTGTGTGTGTGTGTGTGTGTGTGTGTGTGTGTGTGTGTGTGTGTGTGTGTGTGTGTGTGTGTGTGTGTGTGTGTGTGTGTGTGTGTGTGTGTGTGTGTGTGTGTGTGTGTGTGTGTGTGTGTGTGTGTGTGTGTGTGTGTGTGTGTGTGTGTGTGTGTGTGTGTGTGTGTGTGTGTGGATGTGTGTTAGGTTGTTGGAGGCAAGTTTTCTCAAATTCTATAAAACTAAAGACTTGTTTGACTACGGATTCCTCAATCTAACATTAATGGGGAGAGTTGAATAGGTTTTGGTACCAAATTGGAAAACCGGAAGTAGTAGTATCTTAAAAAAATTCTAAATATTATTTTTTTCATTTTTTTTATTATTAGTATTAAAGAACGTCAAATTATCTATTCGATACTTTTTAAAATTTTATTATATCTTTTATAGGTTTAGAGAAAGAATATAATAATATAGAATAATCTGTTGTAATAAATCTCGTTGCCCAAAAATCTCCATGGAAACCAGTTGAAATATTTATATGTTTTTAATTCAGAGATAAATTCAAAATGTCAGTGTCAAAAATCAGCAATACTGGAAGATTTTTCTGGGAGGTACGAGTACATTTAATATATATTATTGTTTTATTAATTAAATATGTTTTTCAAATTATAGGTATGTTAATATTACATATATCCTTAAGAAATACCGTTAATACTGTCAAAGAATTTGAAGAATTTTGAACATATTAGAAGAGTAGGATAAAATTCCTCATAAAACGAAAGAAGAGATACAATTTCAATTATTTGTGTGTACAAGAAATGTTAAATTCATGACTTATAGGGCGCGAGCAGTCATGGGACCTCGTTGGCCTTGGCAAGTAGATCCGTGTCAGAATGACGGCTAGTAGCTATTTACATCCACATGGATTTCGAAAATCGTGATGTTTTGAATGAAAAATTATGATACTTGACACCTATGTACATTATTACTAGCTGTCATTTTGACACGGGCTCTCATATCTGCTTGCCAAGGCCAACAAAGTCACAGGACTGCTCGCGCTCTATGCAACATAAAATGAAAATGGCGAGAGCTATTGTCCTGGCCACAACAGATTTTTTTGCAAGAAATTTACGTATGGAATTTGTACATAATACACAGGATTGGTGGAAGGTAATGTGTTGGCCACATATCTTTTTATTTCACTTTGAGCCGGGCCAATAAAAAAAATGTTCATTGTACAGTCCACTCTTATCCCCCATATCTATTATTATATGAATGAACTGTGAGCAGTGTGGCTCCAAGTGAAATCCTACGTGTGAAACGTAAGTGAGCGGTGTGGCTCATATGGTGATCAACGTCTTAAAAGTCTTTTTTACCTTCCGTCACCTTTAGGTAAGGAAGGTATTGTCTTTAGTCAAAAAAATCGATGGTGAGTTTTTAATGAATAAGCATGTTTTGGGATCCCCAGAATACAAATTTACCATTTTTATGATGATGTCTGTGTGTATATATGTACGCTTGTGTGTGTGTGTGTGTATGTGTGTGTGTGTGTGTGTATGTGTGTGTGTGTGTGTGTCTGTGTCTGTGTATGTGTGACAAAAATATCTTCTGTGATAACTCCAATACTACAATTCCAAAAATTATAATTCCTTCATATTTTTCTTTTGTACGTCCGTATGAAGCGTTGAATATATTTTGATTACGATTGGTTAACCGGAAGTATCCTAATTTGAAAATTTTAACAGTTTTTCTGGAAAAAACGCTGCTAATACAAAAATAATTCAAATAAAAGTTATTGATTTAAATTTCCTGCTTTTATTATCTTTTAGTCTAGGTTGCTACAGATAATTGGCAAAAAATAAACAATTTTATTGTTTTAATTTTCATTTAAAACTAAAATAGTTTACCTATGTGTGTTTTGTGTTAGTTTACTACTGTAATTTATATTTTAAATATGAATTGACAGTTGAAAATAGTAATAATAATAAAAATAAATTAACTATATTGACATAAATCAGCGGCGAGGTTCAGCAAGTAAACAAGTACAGATCATGAAAACTAATAAAAATAAATTAGTGACAAATAACATAGTAGTAAATAGTTAACAATGAAATAAAAAGGAAGAGAAATTAAGTAATTAATAAAACTCGTACATTTCTTTCGAAGTTATTTAAAGAAAGCACCATCAGATAATCAAGAATATTGTTATATAAAGTAGAGGCTATATATGAAAATCCACCGTTAAATTTTGACTTTCTGAATGTTGGCACAATATACAAATCCTTTATTCTAAGAAAACAACTATATTTTTTAAATTATTAATTCGTCAAATATATAGGAAGGAGTACTAGTCAATTTAATTTTATGTATTAAGCATAAATAAATATATTTGAAACGGTTTTCAACAGAGGCATCTTAGAAATTTTGCGGAATTTAGATATGTGATTTTATTTATGCACACTGTATATTATACGCAGACAAGAATTTTGCAATAAAGTTTATCTTTGTTTGTCTGTCGGTTCAGAATATAAGTGCACGCGCACGAATGAGTGAATTTGCAATTTTCAGTTTCACCGACGAATTTAGATCATTTCTAAAATGAAACAATTGTAATTTTAATCTTGCTGCATATAATTTTATATTAAGATGTTTTCTGAGATATAAGTCTTTGCCAGTCTAAAGTCCAAAATTTTGATATTATCTGTACGAACTAAAATAGAATCATGTAGCACAATATCAAGTATATTACCACAATCATTAATGGTTGGAAGTGATAATTTGTCAGTATTAATTTTGAGATCATTGGTTTTTACCCAGGATACAAAATCACTTAATTCCTTGTTAGTGATTTAGCGCAATGTTCATTTATTTGCGATTGTTCCAGAGTTGCAATAACCTGGGTATCGTCCGCATAAGAGTGAACATAAGAGTGAAAAATATGTTTGCCATGTCAGCATCAAATATTAAAAAAAAACAAAGGTCCCAAAATTGATCCCTGTGGTACATCACAGAAAAGGAAAAATTTGTTTTGTATACATGTTAATGTAAAATAATCAGTTTTCAAAATAGCTCCTACACCACGATACGGCGCTTTCAGAAAAATTGTAATAACTTAATTTTGAAAGAAGTAAACTGTGATCGATTATATCAAATGCTTTTGAGCAATCTGTTTGTATGACTAATGATGGTTTCGATTTATCTAGATTATTTAAATTAGTATCAAAAATATTGAATATACAATTATTTGTACTATAACGTAAATGTATATTCTTTGCCATGAACCGTGGCTGTCTAGACTAAAAACTCATAAAAACATTAACTTTATAATTAATTTTTCACTTACATGAAGAGCTAGAATAATCGTTTCACATAATTTAGGTGTAGAATATTATGACAGTATAGTTTGCAGCTTTATGTTGGTAGCGAGTACTACGTGACCGCACTTTAAGATGCAAATTTCTGTGTTAAAGATAGGCGATGATAAAGTATCTGCACGTTCACATTAGATCTTAAAGTCCGCCTTACTTAAATATTCTTTCTTGCATGTAATGTAAAAAGGGCATAAATGGAAAAGTTCCTAATTTTATAATCAAAACTAGTGTGTCTTATACATTGACGCTATGGATGAAAGTGAACTTAATAATTTGTAATTAAAATAAGTAAATTTATTTGTACATATTAAAGCAATCTCAATATTTATTATACAGTAATATTATTCAATATATTAATACACTTCCTAGTCATTTTTCATTTATTTTATTCCTTGTTATCATTGTCAAAACTTGAACTTAGATATATTGCCTCGTAATATTTTCAAGTGGACCAATATCACATATTGTGCAATTTTTTTATGGAAAACGCTTAATTTACGCTCTAAACGTCGAGACTCCTAGACGATCAAAAATATGGTTCAGTAACAAATATTTTGTAAATTATTAAATATGTTGCTTCAGCCGACAAGAACGTAGTGATTTAATTTCTAATTAATTTGGAAAAATATTATATAACGCTTACCTATATTTAATGCAATGGTATTCATTAATTTACGGATGATTGATACACAATATGAGCTAAATATAAAAACTCCAATCTAATGAGATTTATACAAAAAGTCTAATTATGGCGGAAATGAAATGTACTTCTAATATAAGCGATCAATGTAGAAATATTTCAGTAAAAACATTAACAATATACGAGGTCTGGCTATCAAATAACGAGACTGCGCGCGCAGAAGGCGTCCTAGAGGGGCAGGGGGGAAACGAATGCAGTGTTGGATAGCTGGAAGTGTCTACTATTCCGGTACGAAAACACGTTTTTGTCGCTGTAGTAGTATCTTTTTCTATGTGTGACGAAAAACATGAGCAACGGATCAATGTGAAATTTCTCGTTAAATTAAAAAAAACTCCGACTGAATGCTATAACTTGTTGAAAGAGTGACAATTCACTATCTAGTGCGCGTGTTTTCCAATGGTATAAACGGTTTTCTGAAGGCCGAGAGAGCACCGAAGATTTAGTATTTAGTATTTATTTGTTTAATTACTTTTACATTTTTACAATGTTTATAGTACGTCAAAAAAATATGGCAAAGCCATCCTAATCGTTTTTTTTCGACATCAACGGCATCGTGATGACTGAATGGGTTCTCTAGGGTCAAACTGTAAACCAAACTTACTATTTGAAAGTTTTGGCAACACTGCGAGAACGAGTTCGTAAGAAACGGCCGGAGTTGTGGAAAAACAAGTCATGGATTTTGCACCAGGACAACGCATCTGCCCATAACGCGTTGTCTGAAGCGTTATTTAGCCGCTAGAGGCACTCCAGTGCTCGAACACGTGCCGTACTCGCCTGATTTAGCACCCTGTGACTTTTTTTGTTTCTAAAGATCAAGTCTCCCTTAAAAGGAACCCGGTTAGAGTCGATGGAAGAGGTGAAGCGAAAATCGGCGGAGCTTCTAAACACTCTTGAAGACTTCCAACATTGCTTTGACCAATGGAAAAAACGAATGGAGTGGTGTGTGGTGAGGGTAGGGGAGTACATTGAAGGGGAGCATTCGATTATAAAATAATTTTTAAAATAAAACTCTTTTTCATAAGCAGTCTCGTTATTTAATAGCCAGACCTCGTACTACTACCTTCAATCTTACAGCAAGCTAAAAAGTGTTAAATCATTATTCAAAATTTGTCAAGCAAAAACCGTAAAAAATTACCTTCTTACACGAAGTTTTTACACAAACTTGCATAGTTATTTTCGTCAATAACTTTTACCTTTTGTTAACAAGTACAATCCCAGGATAAATTACTTATACAACTTTACCTGTAACTTTGTTGTCATAATGCTATGATATCTTATTCGAGCTGGGGCGTAGGGCTCGTGCATTGTGAGCAGCGCCGCCTTAAGCCTGTCTTAGGGCTTAGATAAAATATAATTTCGGCCCCCTTGTTAATTCAATAAAAAAATACGTCAGAAAAAATATGTTTATTTATTAAATAAATACCATAGGCATTAAATAATGATATAAATAAAACAATAGTATTTAATAATCAAAATATAATTTTAACATAAAAAATCTGATGTGGCCAGCTTATACCTTCCGTCAATTCTACGTATTTTGTACAAATTCCACACAGAATTTATTTTGCAAACTATTGTATGGGCGTTTTTTTTTAGGGGAGCCATGAACTGATCTTTCCTCGTACTGAACTGAACTACTAAAAAGAACAATATGTTTCTGAAAATAAGAAGTAGAAAATAAAAACATAACATAATCTGCTGAATTGGCTTAAGGCTATAATCTGTTCTATTACCTTATGTGATTTGTTTTTGCCACCTTTAATTATTTTACATTTTTATATACCCAGTAAAATCATTTCACAAAGATATTATGTAAATTTTATTTGACACTGACATCTGTCAATTAGTAATATTTGAATATTATAACTTATAACTGCGTCTATGATGCAGCTTTTAGCAATATTAGGTTGCAAGTATTTTTTATAATTCTTTATCTCTAAATTTATTGAATATGAAGAAAAAATTAATTAAATCGAATAGAGAATAACATATTTTTACCTTCCGTCTCCTTTAGGTAAGGAAGGTATTGTCTTCGGTCAAAAAATTCAATGATGATTTTTTAGTAAAGAAGTACGTTTTATATGGACCATATAATACTATTTTACCATTTTTACGATGATGTCTATATGTACGTATGTATATATGTATGTGTGTGTGTCTGTGTGTGTGTGTGACGAAAGTTTCGGATCGCATAACTTCAATATCACCTTTCCAAAAGTTATAATTTTTTCATATTTCTCAAGTTTACATCCAGAAAAACAAGTGCTTAGATTTTGATTATAAATGGCCAACCGGAGGTACGCTTATTTAAAGATTTTAACAGTTTTTCTTGAAAAAAAGCAGTTAAATATCATTTATTGAAATTTAACCTTATTATAACTTGATGAATATATTATTCTCTATACGATTTGATCACATTTTATGCTTGATATTCAATAGATATAGAGTTAAAGAATTATTATGATATTAAATTTCATAAATTAACCTGATATGCTAACCATGAAAACTGCTAATATATTCAGATAATACAAATTGACAGATGTCGGTATCAATAGGTGCGTTCAATGAAGTAAGCAGTTCAGGCAAATGCTAAGTAAGCAAACGAGACTTGTTGCTTGGTACACTGAAAGATATGCTAGCTATATGACGAACTGGTATTCACAAATGTCATCGAGAAAATTATACAATAATTGTCAAATATAACATGTGTATCTCTGATATCCCTTTTATTGGTCTGAAAAGTTATACAAAATGAATTTATAGATAGGTACAGTTATTTGCATATAGTGGAATTAATTTTGAACTTTCTTTTAGGTCTAAGAAAATATTTCAAATTTAACAATGTTATGAACATTCATCACAAAACTTTGAAAGCCTTTTTGACATGTATTTGATATAAACACATCATAAAATGAGATGGAAACAGTACAAGTTAAATTCATGTATGTATAATTTGCATTTCCCGCCATTATCAAGCAAATGCTAGGCTAGCAAAGTCGTTCAAGAAATTTTACTTCCGATTTCTTGTTTTCCTGGGGCTTATTGAACGCACCTAATGAAAAATAAATGAATGTGGCAGAGATGAGGATGTTGAGATAGATGTTGGGAAGACACGGAAAGATACAATAAGGAATGAAAGAATAAGGGAAATAACTCTAGTGTTTTTGGAAAAATACAAGAGAGACGATTACATTGGTTTGAAGATGTCATGAGGAGAGATGGAGAATATATTGGAAAAGGAATGAATAGCTTATAAATATTTTCCTTGTTACATAAAATAAAAACAAAAAGAACCACAGAAATAAACAAATTTTTATTTCAAACATGTTAAGACATGTTCCGTAGAAGTTTTACAATGTAATCTTCTATTTTTATTTTTTATTATTTTAAATGAAGGTTCGTTTAATTTTGAAGCAATTCGTAGTATTAAAAAGTCTTAATTGTTTTAGTTTAATAGTAACACTGACAACAAATTTCAAGTATCTCGCAAAATAATTATTTAAAAAATGTTTTTTTTATCTTCATCGTTGTTTATTGAGTAATACTTGAGTTTAAAGTGTACATTTTATATTTTACCTCCCGCTACCCTTGGTAAGGGAGGTATTGGGATCGTGCTAAAAATCGCATATTGAGATTTTGGTAAATGACCACGTTTTAAGGTCCCTAGAATCCAATTTTAACATTTTCACGATTATGTCTGTGTGTATGTGTATATATATATGTGTGTGTGGATCCTCTTTCATTACTTTGTTTATTATATTATTTTATGATGGTTAAAAAATGAGTCGTCACCAAATGTAGAAATGAATAATAAAATAAACTAAATTTTGGATACATTGTGTCATATACATGAATAATATTGATATTTTAATTTCACATATATATGCTATCTCTCGCATTACCTGAGAAAACAATGTATTGTTAATTTGTAAACGAAAATGTCAAGCACATATAAATAAAATAAAGAATATTATATTGAGTACCGCTTTATTATTATTATTATTATTATTATAAAAAAACATATAATAATACACATTGACATGTCTTGATTTTTTCTTGTACTCTTGAATTATTATATACATAAGTAAATTTTAAGTATTTATTTTAATAATTAGGGTTATATACTTCTAATAATAAAACTTCACATTTTACTGTAATAACATACTTTATTGCGATGATTTAGAAGTTCAATAATGAAGTAAATGAAATACTGTTCTGTACTATAAATTTAATTGCATGAAAGGTGAGTAATTATATACTGTACTATGAGGAGTTGAATAATGTAACTCCTTTGTGATTGACAGAGCTGACAGCTCGCCAATTCAACTCAAGATGCAATCTCAATTGACAGGAAACATATAACTCAGAATGGCTAAATTCACACAAATTTATGACGGTTCGACAGATTATAGTTGTAGATCAAAACCGATTTCAAGTTCAACTTAAATGATATTCAGCGACGTATATTTATTTAAATACGAAGAAATATTTTGTAAAGAATTCATGGACTTTGTCGAGATTTGAACTCGAAATCCCTCTGAAGTGAATGAATTCTTCACTTGTCTTAATGCTAATCTATATACAAGTATACCCTCCTTTTCGAACATTAAGTAATTAATAAATAGCGCAATAAACTTTATGATTAAGGAACCATACCGCAGTAATTATACATTCAACTGTTTTTATACAGTTTTATTATATTATTCTTCGTATATAAAAAATTAAATAGTTCTGAATGTTATAATAAATATTGCATAAAACAGTTCAATTTATAGTTATTGGGGAGTGGTTCGTAAACCACAGTGCGTTTATTAAGTACTCAATGCTCCAAAAGTAATGATATATTTGTATATAGACTAGAGAGGGAAAGAATGCATTGATTTCAGAGGGATTTCATAGCTCAGTTGGTAGAGCGGCAATTCAAAGATCCTGGTTTCAAATCCCGGTGAAGTCCATAAATTTTTCACAAAATATTTCTTCGTATTTAAATAAATGAATCGTTCCTTGTTCTGTTAGTCCGGATGTAAACGGCGAAAATTCTGACGCAAGCAAGCCGATTAAGAGATGTAACCACCCGGAAATGCCCCGCAGCCACTGGTTATTGCGGGTTGCAGACCACATTGGCGCGGTTTTCTTAAAGTTCTTTAATATTAATTATAATAAGGTCTTTTATGATGCAGTGCAAAAAGGGATTTGGTTACATATAACCCCCTCTTGAACAGAGCACTTTGTGATTTTTTGGAGAATATTTTGGCTTCCTTGAACTGTTGCGGAAGAACGCTACACTATACCGGAAAATAACCCAAATGAAAGTTGAAGCGCATTTAAACTGAGGTATAGCCAACCCGGAGCTGCCGCGTAGGCTCTGATTTTGGGGGTCGCATACATCAATGGCGCGTTTTTCTTATTCAAGTTGCAGTGGTGCGCAAACCATTGGATCTATAGAGCCGATTTTTTGTATTAATTATAATGATAAAGTATTTCATGCTGCAGTTCAAAAAAAAAGTTTAATTACATATAACGTAACCATGTTTCTCGTGAACATACTACTTTATGGATTTTTTGGAGAAAATTTTCGCTTCCTTGGCGGATTTCACAAAAACGCTACATTAAACCGGAAAACAACTCTAATAGAAGTTATAGCAAGTTCCAAGACCTAACCATAGAGAGAACATTGTTACTTCAACTTGAGCAAGCCGTTTGGTTTATATGTTGGTAGAACCACACACTACCGATTAAAAGCTGTAGCCACTCTGAAATGCCGCGCAGGCTCTGTATACTGCGACTTTAATAAGATAAATGGGCCAATGAGGTTTATAACCTGCAATATACTGTGCCTGCACGGCATTTCCGAGTGGTCAGATCTCTTAATCGATAGGATATGGTCCCACAAACATATAAACTAAACGGCTTGCTCGAATTGACGTAACAAAATGTTCTTTATCGCGCAGGGCGGCTGGGCGTACCTACGTGTAACTTTAGAAACTTCTATGTCGCCGGTCTTCTGATAGTCTCGGACACGCCGATGAGTTCTCTATCGATAGTTCTTGGAACGCGCTACAACTTTTATTAGGGTTTTTTTTTCTTTCGGAATAACGTGATGTTATTGAGAAATAGGACAAGGAAGCCAAAATTTACACCAATAAACTCAAAGTGCTGTCTTCAAGCGAAAAATGGATACATTATTTGTAATCAAACTCCTTTTTTGCACTGCAGCATCAAAAAACTTATCATTACAATCAATATAAAAGAAAATCAGATCTGTAGATCCAATGGTTTGGATACCACTGCGACTTTCATACAAAACTGCGCCAGTATACAGAGTTTGAGAAGCATTTCCTGGTAGCTGCATCTTAATCTGTAGGGTATGATGCCAGCAATATATTATAACCAAACGGCTGCTCGAATTGATGCAACAATGTTCTTTCTCGTGTAGGGTAACTTTGAGAATCCTACGCGTTCCTTTAGAAAGTATGATAGCCACAGAGAAGTCACTGAGCTCTATCGATAGCTCTTTGCTGCACTACAACTTCTATTAGGGCTGTTTTCCAGCATAACATAGCGATCTTGCAAAATTGGCCAAAGAAGCCAAAAGTTTCTTCAAAAACCACAAATTGCTTTCTTCAAAAGGAATACGAATACGTTACATGTAACCAAACTCCTTTTCTGCACTGCAGCATCAAAGAACTTATCATTACAATTAATATCAAAATAATATCAGCTCTGTAGATCCAATGGCTTGCGCACCACTGTAACTTTAAGAAAAACGGGCCAATGAGGTATACAACCCGCAATATACAGACCTCGGGTGATAGTTCGCGGTAGCTAAACCTCTTAATCGGTAGCGTATTGTCCTAGCAACCTATAAACGAATCGCATTTCTTGAATTGACGTAACAATGGCCTCTTTTGCGCAAAGGGACACGTTGCACTTACGCGTCTCTTTAAAAACTTTCGTGTCGACGGGTCTCTAATAGCCAGAGACCGCCGCTAAGCTCTCTATCGATAGCTCTTTGCACGTGCTATAATTTTTATTAGGATTATTTTCTGGTATAACCTAGCGTTCTGTGCAAGAGGAATATGGATACGTTATATGCAATGAAACTCCTTTTATGTACTACAGCATCAAATACCTTATCATTACGATTAATATAAAAATAAAGTCAGCCCTATAGAATCAATGGTTTGCGCACTATTGTGACTGAGAAAATCACACCATTGAGGTATACAACCCGCAATAACCAGAGCTTGCGGAGCACTTGCGTGTGGCTACACCTCTTAATCGGAAGGATATGGTCTCAGCATCAAAGAACCAAACGACTTGCTTGCATCACAAAATGCAGGGTGAACTCCCTTAACATCCGGACTATGTGGCGGGACGATAGTGATAGAACTGTCAAAAATAGTACTCTGTACAATAGCTACTCATCGCCAATGATTGCTAAAGTGAACTAAGATAGCAACAAAATACGAGATGTTGCTATTCTAAATATGTAAATTCGCTATAAGCTTTTATTGTAATGTACCAGCTTTATATTATTAAAATCAAAGGTATAATAGTATTGTATTTCTACAATATTTTTAATATTTATTTTTATTTGTATAATAATAGCGACAAATATAAATATCTAACCCAACATTTTAGAAAAATATGATTCGGTTGACATATTTGTAGTATAGTGCTTAGTAATGAAAACACCTGTTATAACTAGGAAACTAGGCTGAACATCAAGGAGGTATGTTGCAAATTTGAAACAATTGCTTGAAATATTAACAAATTCATATGCTGTCTGAATCCCCGAAAAATTACAGCACATATTGGAAACTTTTAACAGAACCCCTCAGTCTAATATGATACGCCGTGAAAACTACTGAACAATAACAACATGTCTTTTTTAATAAATTGCAAATAAAGCAACTAAAACTGGAGGACGTTTGACAGCAATGAAGTATTTTAGTTGTGTTGTGTTGACGATGATGGCAAAACTAATTAATTCAATCCACAAGCTAAATGATAGAAAAATATTCTATATTAAACTTTGTTTTAATTTATTTATATCAGTAATAAAAAAATACAATGGGGTCCGGTATTCATTTTTCATTTTTTCCCCTGCTAGATTGAATAAAATGATATATTTTAGCGTTTAATACACTTTCCAAATGTATACACAGTGTCTATTAAAATAATTTTATATTTTAAATAAATGGAAGATGTTTTTGAGCGCGCATATTCAAATAATCTGCCAAAAATTGATGTCGAGGTGGTCTGTAGAAACCTTAAGTGTGATAAAATACCTGTTATTCAGACATTTTTCTTACTATTATAGTTCTACAGCCGGTATTTTCGAACGTCGTATAATTTACAATGAGTAACATTAAATCAAAATGTCATTATTTATAAAAACAATACGTACATACATACATTTCTTAATTAAAGTAAATAATAAACTCGACCTACAACAAAACAATTAAGGAATAACTCACGTTGAAGTAACAACGCATTAAATTCTGTTTCTTATTTTTCAGCTGCATACAGCACACCAGTGCAGTGATTAAATGTGCAAATATTTTCGTTAAATTTATGATCTATTTAGTAAATTATGTGTATACAATAAAAATAATTACTAATTATAATTTTCAAATAACTGCAATGATTTAATGCCAGGGACATTGATTAAATTTATCCAGTAGTGAAATTACGAATTTACATTGTGTCTAAAATGTGATTAATTTATTGAAGTTAAACTTTGATAACGATATAATTGCATTACATATCATGTGCTCCGGTAATTCTATAGTATCTCTAATACTGACATTTATTATTTACCTGTTTAGTGTTCTGAATTTTATTGGCATATGGTTGTATGTTCACAAATTACGAACGAGGAAATGATAAATTGAATTCATTTTAATATTCATTAATACGAACTATAATTACTTAAAGGATATAAATGATTTACACTAACATAAAAGTTAATAGCTAATATTTCATTTATTATTTACTATCATAGAATATACAAAGCTGTTACACATTTGCAGCGAAAATGGCAATAATTAACAGGTAATGTTGAATAACATAAAGATTTTAGTCAATATTAATACTGAAGGAAATTAGAAATACATTTATTGAAATTAAGAATATACCTAACATATACGGGCCTATTCTGTAACTCAGTCGTTAATTTTTAACAACTAGTTAAATTTATCTAATTTATCTAATATATATCGATTTAACAACTAAAAATCCAATTTTTTACCTTCCGCCACCTTTAGGTAAGGAAGGTATTGTCTTTGGTCAAAAAATTTAATGATGAGTTTTTAGTGAATAAGCATGTTTCAGGGTCCCTATAATACGATTTTACCATTTTTACGATGATGTCTGTATGTATGTATGTATGTATGTATGTATGTATGTATGTATGTATGTATTTATGTATGTGTGTGTTTGTGTGTGTGTGTGTGTGTGTGTGTGTGTGTGTGTGTGTGTGTCTGTGTGTCTGTGTGTGTGTGACAAAAGTTTCGGATCGCATAACTTCAATACCACGATTCCAAAAATTATATATTTTTTGTATTCCTCAAGTTTACATCCAGAAGAACAACTGATTACATGTTGGTTATAATTGGTGAACCGGAAGTAGCCTCATTTGAAGGTTTAACAGTTAAATTTGATTTATTGACATGTAACGTTATTATTACTTAAAGAATATATTATTCTCTATATGATTTGAGTATATTTTGTAATTCATATTCAATAGATATAGAGTTAAAGAATTTTAAAGAAATTATATTTTATAAATCAGCCAGCTATGATGAACATAGAAACTACTAACATATTCATATAATTCAAATTCACAGATGTCAGTATAAATAAAAAGTAAATTAATGTAGCAGAGATGAGGATGCTGAAGTAGATGTTGGGGAAGACACGGAAAGATAGGTAAGGAAATAACTAGTGTTACAAGTTTCTAGAAAGATACAAGCGAGATGATTACATTGGTTTGAAAATGTCATGAGGAGAAATGAAGAATATATATTGGATGACGAATGAATAGCTTAGTAATAGAATGTTGAAGAAACAGAGGAAGAGAAAGATAAGATGGAAGGAGTGTATTGCGGAAAACTTAAGAGAAAAGGAACTGTATGAGAACGACACGTAAAATATAAATGAGTGGAAGAAAATAAAAAAAGCAACCCCTAACGAATGGGGAAAGCTAAAGAAGAAGGAGATGTTAGTGTCAAGTGCAATCTGCATAGTTTGTTTATGAAATAATTTTACTGGAAATTTAGAATCTTTTGCAAGAAAATTTATGTATGGAACATAATACACAGGATTGACGGAAGGTATTGTGCTGGCCACAACAGATTTTTTAATCAGTTATTAAAAATTAACCACTGACTTACAAAACAGACCTGATAATTATGTTAACTGAACGAACAACTTTAGTACATGTTCGCATACTTTGATGTATGAAATATTAATGTGTAGATATATCGATGTTCCGATATTTTAGTTGTATTTACATGTATATTTGTCACGATTTTCTACGTATGCACAGTTACATGCAAAAGTTTTAAACCAATAACATTTTTTACTCATATTGTATATACTGTGAAGGTAAAAAAAACAGTTACAAAACCTATCCATTTGTGAATAAAATATTTTTTTATTATAAACCAGAAACTATGTAAATAAAATTATGTAGTAATCAAATAATTTATCGTGCTGTGCAAAAATATTGCGCCAGAGATATTGTATACGTATTTCAAAACTACTAAAAAACCGGTTGATTCTTTTTTGATTTGTGATATTGTACTCCATATTTAATAGTTTAATTTAATTAAATTGGTAATACTGTCTTGTGATATATTTTGCCATCCATTTTCTAAATCTGACGCGTATTTTAAATTTCTACCTTAATGTTTTATTGGATTTAAATCCGGAGGTTAGTGTGGTTATGTAAGTATTCGAGTTTTGTTGGCATACAAAATATTTTACTACTTTCAAAGTATGTTTAGGTCCTGTTGTAAAACCTATTTTTTCTGGCATAAGGAAGTATATGTTTTGCTAAAATATGTCTATACATTAGATAATCCATTAGTACCTATCCTTTATCCCGACTAATGTATGTACAAACACTTTTTACTAATCAACTGCATTCCAATGCTGATATGGTTTGCAAAATTTGGTCTCGTATTTTTATTTCTTCTACTTATTAAAAGTTTTTTTTAACATTGACATGTCCAATACGTCCAACTTCTTAAGACGTTGATGTCGAGACACAGTACTTCGGTTGACCTTGGCAAGATGTTCTGTTCGAATTTCTTTCGAAATATGCATAGTAGTTTTCTTTTATCTGCCATAGATTTTAGTTCAATTACTTTATCTGTTCGATTTGTTGGTTTGCGGAGACTATCGCATCTTGGCTTGTCAGCTTATGATTTTGTCATTTCATATTTGGTAATAATTTCATTTTCTGTGCTTTTATCACTCATTAGCAAGCCAGCTATCTCACGAGAAACCTTGCCTTGTCGAGAAAGGTTTTTTAAGAATTCTCGTAACTGTAAGTGGGTGTATTTCACCATTTCTGAATTTAAATGAAGACAAATAAAAATAAAGTTTATGAACTCTGAACAACTTAGCTCGATATTTTTGAACACGAACAATTTTGTTTGTGCTGTAAAATACTGGGACGTGCGCCCCTAAAGGTATGGTTTCCTAGACGCGACAAGCCGCGGCGGCTGGTCGCCGCGACATTACTCCGATCGCTAGTCGCAGAGCATTACTGTTTTCCTAGACGCGACAGCTGCAGTTCGAAATAAAGCGAATTATGTTACAAAATAATTACATTTTACAAATGTAAATTACAATTTATAATAGCATTAAGTTTTTTTATATTATTTCATTTACAATTACCTAATTTTTCTATTTTCTCTGTAATCCCCATCCATATTTCATCTTTATATATTACATATTTATACTTATCATTGATCATATCATACAAAACATTATTTTCTCGAACTTCTTCAACTAATTTCCCATCATCTAAGGCTGAAAATACTGATTTCGCCATCCTGTCGCCGGCGACTGTCGCGGAGTACTGCTCACTATACCAGTCATTCGTTTGTCGCCGCGGCAGATAATTTGCCGCGCAGTCGCGGTCGCGCCGAGGAAACCACTTCTTACAATTTGCCTATACGCAGAGGTGCCGCGCGACCTGTCGCCGCGGCTTGTCGCGTCTAGGAAACCGTACCTTAAGAGAAGTGTATTCGAGCGCCGCTACTGAAAATGCACCAGAGCGATGACGTAGTCACTTCGCCGAAATTTCCCAGATGATGAAATCCCCGGCGAGGGACCGCCTAGACGTTTAATTGCACCGTTGACATAATTCTTTTGTACTCGGTATCACTGTGGCACCGGAGGGTTCTAGAAGGACGTTGGGCTGTATAAATACCGTCTGAATGACAGCGGAGTCTGATATATAGAAGCGACGAGCAATGAACAATCGGTGATATAAATAAACATTCTACAAGTTGTTGACATAAATAAATGTAGTTGTATAAATAAATATAGTGATATAAATATTGTCTAAATAAATAATCTTAGTGTTTAAGCATTTAATAATATTCTTAGTGTTTATAATTATTTTATCATAGTGTTAGTTACTTTTATTATTTTTTTAATATTTATCCTTAATTATTTATCGTTTAATAAAATTATTTTAATTAAAAATATTACTCCGATTATTTACACTTCACTCATATAAATAAAACGTTACAATTGGTGTCAGGTGTGGAGTTGTTAATAAACTATGAAGTGTAAATAAAAATAAATAAAATGTCTCCTAAACTATTAAAATTAAGTGAATTAAAAGTAGGTGATCTCAAGAGAGAACTGGAAGAACGGGATGTGGAAACAACAGGAAGGAAGTCAACACTTCAAGAAAGACTGCGGCAGGCATTAACCGATGCTGGTGAAAATCCTGAAGATTACCTATTCGAAATTCCGGGTGACGTATCCGTCATTGGTAAACAAATACAACAAAGTTTAAAATAGGAAATAGCAGAAAGCTCTAGAAAGCAGAAGAAAGTTCTAGAATATTACAACAAAAATTGGAGGAGAATTCTAGACAAGCGGAAGAAAATTCTCGAACATTAATTAAAAGGAGAATTGACAGAAAAATTAGAACAAAAATTAGAACAAACTTCTAGAACATTAGAAGAAAAATTAATAGAAACTTCTAGAAAATCAGAAGAAAGTTCTATAACATTAGAACATAAATTGGAGGAGAGTTCTAGAAAAGCAGAAGAAAATTCTAGAACATTAGAACAAAAATTAGAAGACAATTCTAGAGTATTATAACAAAAATTAGAAGAAAATTCTAGAAATTTAGAACAAAAAAATTAATGGAAAATACTGAAGGAGGCCTGAAGAATAATTTAGAAGATAAATATGACAAGAAGATCAAATAACTATGAGAAAAATTTACTAGAATTACAACGTCGTCAATGTCGAATTCCGAAGTTGCTAAGCTAAGTCTTATAGAAGGAAGAAAAGTAGTAAAACCTGATACTACTTCAAAAATGCACATAAAAATAACGGAATTTGATGGGATGTCTTCGTGGCCGAATTATTTAAAACAATTTGAAGCGGCCGCAAAAACAAATAATTGGACGTCCGAGGAGAAGGCTACGGCGTTGACTGTCTCGTTGCGCGGAGAAGCCATCAAAATCTTACAAACGCTGAAGGAAGAAGAACGAAAAGACTGTGACCAACTAGTCAAGCGGTTGGATATGCGATATGACAATGCGCATCTGGAATAGGTATACCAGACGCAATTAAGAAATCGCTATCAGAATCCATAAGAAAGCCAGCAAGTATTTGAAGTCGACGTGGCTCGTTTGGGTCGTCTCGCACATCCTACGGCTCCTGACAGCCATTTGGAGTACCTAGCCACTCATGGACTCATCTCCGGAGTTCGAGAGAGCAATACTCAGCAAGCACTGCAATTAGGCCGCCCAGAAGCTATGGTTGACGCACTCTCATATATATCAGATCATGAAACTGCCAAACAAGTTTCACTTTACCAATCGCGAGTGCGAAATAATTATGCTGAGGGAAATGAAATCAAGGACAACTGCATTACATCCGCAGTCCGATGGCATGGTTGAACGAATGAACAGAATGATCAACCGATATTTTTCGAAGGTAGTCTCCAACCACCAAAGAAACTGGGACCGACATCTTCGTCTGTTCCTGATGGCTTATCGTTCATCCGTGCATAAAACCACAGGGCAAAGTCCTGCGAACATCCGGGCGTGACTTGCGCCTGCCATGTGACTTGGTGTTCGGCAGTAAACCTGGGAAAGATCTGGCCGGGGAAGATTACGGAACGGATTTACGGAGAAGATTGGACGACATTCATGAACAAGTCCGTACAAACATTCAAGCTACCAGCGACCGAATGAATGACCAGTATGACATCAAGGCAGAAAAAGGTGGATACCAACCTGGGGATTTAGTGTGGCTTTACAATCCACAAAGGCACCGAGGTTTATCACCAAAGCTGCAAAGAAATTGGGAAGGTCCATATGATGTCGTTAAGAGAATAAACGACGTGATATACAGAATTAGGAAAGCACCTACCGGGAAGCCGAGAGTAGTACACTTTAATCGGCTAGCCCCGTTCGCCGGTGACAACAATGAAGACCATCATGGAGTAAAGGTTCATCGGATCATAGCCCAGGAACCGACTTTTGAAGACTTCATGGAACTATATTCCTTTGGTCACAAGGCGCGGTATGGCGTGACGACAGAAGAACATCGAGACCTGTTTACCGTGTCTTCAGATTATTCCCTCGGCCACTGCGTATCAGAAGAATAAAAGATGTCCCGCGGCATAGCGTCAGTCTTTAAGACAAAATTTGGATGACTACAAGAACTGGCCAACCAAGGCCCATCCGTCGGGAAAACGCTGCGACTGAGGGATAACAATGCAGAACATCAGCGGTATACCTACTACCTGGTTACAAAACCACGCTCGTATCAAAAGCCGTCATATCGCAGTCTATGGAATTCGCTGTGCGATTTGAAGAATCGTCTGCTAAAGAATGACATTTTGAAGCTAGCAGTACCGAAGTTAGGCTGTGGATTAGATGGTTTGGATTGGAGGATTGTTAGGAACATGTTAGAGATCCTCTTCCGTTATATCGGTATTGAAATTCTCGTCTGCAGCTTTAACCCAAGCGGACAGAAAAAAGAACTCCAGCGGACCATCGACTGTCACTTCTTCAAGACTTCCAAATGTACCAAGGGTAATACTACATGTAGATTTCGTAATCAAACAGTCTTAAGGAGGGGGCAGTGTGACGTGCGCCCCTGAGAGAAGAGTACACGAGCGCCGCTACTGAAAAAATGTACCAGTGCGATGACCTAATCCCTTCGCCGGAATTTCCCAGATGATGTAATCCCCGGCTACGGACCGACTATACGTTTAGTTGCAACGTTGGTCTAATTATTTTGTACTCGGTATCACTGTAGCGCCGGAGGGTTCTAGAAGGACACTGGGCTGTATAAATACCGTCTGAATGAGAACGGAGAAATAGTCTGTGATATAGAAGCAACGAGCAAAGAAGCGGTGATATAAATAAATAGTCTACGAGTTGTTAACACAAATAAATGTAGTAACATAAATATATATATATATATATATATATATATATATATATATATATATATATATATATGTTTACAGGGTGTTAATAAAAAAACTTTACACACTTTAGCAGGTGATAGTAGAGATGAAAACAAGAAAAAAATTCTAATACACTTAGGTCCAATACTCATTGGTTTTTAGAAAATTTATGTATGGAATTTGTACATAATACACAGGATTGACGGAAGGTATTGTGCTGGCCACATCAGATTTAACAACTAAGGACTCTAGGTGTTTACGATCAAGTGCGTGAGTCTCTTCGACGACGGCTGCAACTTTGTTTACAATTGATCGTAAACACCTAGAGTCCTTAGTTGTTAAATCTGATGTGGCCAGCACAATACCTTCCGTCAATCCTGTGTATTATGTACAAATTCCATACATAAATTTTCTAAAAACCAATGAGTATTGTACCTAAGTGTATTAGAATTTTTTTCTTGTTTTCATCTCTACTATCACCTGCTAAAGTGTGTAAAGTTTTTTTATTAACACCCTGTATAGTGATATAAATATTGTTTAAATAAATAATCTTAGTGTTTAAGTATTTAATAATATTATTAGTGTTTATAATTATTTAATCATAGTGTTAGTTACTTTTATTATATTTTTAATATTTAACCTTAACTATTTATTGTTTAATAAACGTATTATTTTAACTAATAATATATCTTTTATTTTTGCACTTCACCCATATAAATAAAACGTTAAATATGTAAATAATAGGCATTTTCGTAGTTACTGGAAACTATACGACGGATCTGATCGATGACGTCACAGATATAATCAGATCCATCCGATTATCGAAGTTTATACTAACGCGTTAGATTTGTATATGATTTTGACGTTTAAATCTGAGGTTATAGAAGAAGTTTGATTGTTTTTGTAGTACTACATTATATACGACAACTCAAGTGAGACCGCAAGGTCATTTGAATTATTTGTTTAGATTATTTTGATCAAAAATTGTTTCATGTAGTCATTTATTTGCTCGAAATAACTCATACAGACTTCAAAAAGTGCGAACTGCCATATTTTCTACAGAAATTACTATAGTGCTGCAGTTTTTATAATCAGAAACATTTAAATAAATACATTTTCTGAAACACAAATGTTTACAATTTTAAATTTGTCTGCGCAATCTGTACTAACCCTGTACATAGATCAGGGTTGATAATTTTTGATCGGATTGCTCGGTCTGACTGATTGTAGAGTCTCCGAACGCGTCAAATCAACCCGATTGTCTTTACGAACGCTACAGATTGCATCGGATCAATCCGATCGGCTTTAAGAAAACGCCTAATGATAATGTCATTGAACTAGTGTCCAGTTACGATTAATAAAATTTACAAATTTAAAGTTTGCTGCAATATTTAAATTCTCGTTTTGTATCGATAGAATACTCGTACTGTCAGGTTAAGGAACACTAAATATTTAAGCGGTGCTGGAAACCGGGCAATGTACTTACACATAGCTCAAGTATTCCTTAAATTGAATTTTTAAAAACGAAATGTTAAATGAAGTTCTAGTAACAGAAAATGGATGTTTTAAGTCTAGTTCTTGTCTACGAAATCTTTTAATAGTGCATAGTACCATTAACATTTTGTTCTTGAGCTTCATACCGAGTTTTCAATAAAAAAAGACACCTGGAATCAATTAGAAATTATTTTAGTTTTAGTTGTGGCCACGATATACACCTTGTTGCATAAAATCAAAGAGCTATTAACAACAGGCATATCGAAGATACAACGTGATTCGTGATTCAGAAAATGTAGACAAATAAGTGTTTATTTCTCAAATTATGCTTCCTTTAAACTAACAGATAAAACAATATTTGGTCTTCATTTTTATATAACAAATAAGGAATTGTATTCTATGACATTCAAAACCTCAAAAAATTCTGAATCATCTCATTTTTAAAAATTATCGTTCTCGTACTATATACTGTTTTCGAAAATTAATTTTATCAAAAATGAATCCAATACTTATATAAGTGGAACAACCCAAACTGAAGTTATCAATAGAATAAATTTTTACCAAATGTTTAACTATAGATGGAACAACCGGCCCTAAGTCATGTTCTTGCTACTCGTCGTCATGGTCTTGAATCAAGTCTCGACATAATTATTCCAAAATAACGCATGCACAGTGCGCACGTCAGTGCTTTTTATGTATTGTGCAGTGAAAAATGCGCATGTTTACTGAACGCGATTAAACACGAAGATTTTATACGATGTGTAGCAGGTAGTGTTTATGTTTATCATTTATCACTTATTCTTTTAATATTATTATGTGTACAGTATACAATAAAAAACATTAAAATAACTGATTCTAGCCATAAATCGAATACATATTTAGTTATTAATGTATTGTATTACTCATAGGAGCAAAAATGTTAAATTTTTATTTATGGGTGGTATTCAGTTGGTTGTATTAAATTAAGGTATGAGTTATTAGTATATAGTTGTAGTTGCTCTAGAAAAGTTGTAGAGCTCCAAGATCATCAACAATATTTCATAGCATATACACTAAGAAAAGCTCTAATATAACCCACTTAAAAGCACCCAATATTCATATTTTGTTTAATAGTGTAACACGAGGCGGGTGGGAAGAAGCTCTAATGATGGTGGTCTTACTTCTTTTCCAACGATGACCACTTTTTTTAACTGGTGGGCGCTGGATGTTCGACCACAGCTTGTTTAAGGAGGACGGAACACAGACACAATTGCACTTACACTTAACTTTGATGGCCGATGTACACACTTATATTATGGACACAGACATTGTTAGGATTAATATTTTACTAACTAATTTCTTTATTTAGGTACATGATTTTATTTACACTTAAACTAACTTATTATTAATGATTACACTAAACATAATTAAACACATAAGCTAAACTGTTACATTGTTGTAACCGTACGTACTAGCGTCAAGTACGCGCTCAACATAAAACCCGAGACTACATCTCGTCGACACGAGTATCTAAGACCGACTCCATGTCTTGTCAACATGAGTATCTAAAACCGATTATCTTAAACAAAGCGTTACTTTCGTGACAAACTTATTTCTGACGGGTTGAAGGGGGTATCATATGGCACCCATACCAAAATATCAGCCCCGCGCGTAGGCTTGCAATAACTTCTAAACTTAATTGTCAACAAATTACTCTGACAGCTAGACTAAACAGTCAGTTAATAAAAGATGATAACTATTTCTAAACAGAATTTTAACTAACAAAGATAACAAGTTGAAATATTATTTCTGAAACTATAATTTAGAAAAGATTATAAAAAGTTACTTATTTGTTATTGCTCGCCTTGTTACAATAGTAAGATTAGGTAAGTATGTGAAATGACATTTCATGTCTTATATTACTATATTATAAAAAAATTAAATATAATTGAGTCAAGAGTCTTGCAACACTCTCGTCACGACTCTTGGTCTTGACGTCCAAGTCTTGAGTCTTGGTCTTGATTTTGCATTGAGGTGTTATCACGAGTCTTGGTTTTGACCGAAGCTCTAATCCTTAAATATAACCTGAAAAATCAACAAACATTTTTTATTGATTTGGCATTGCAAATTCAAATAACCTTCATATACTTACATTTAGCTTAAAAAAATTCTTTTAAGTTAAATTAATTCTTATGTTGAAAATAGTCGTAAATTGATATTTTACCTATGCTGCCAACGTATAATCATAAAAGTCCCTGTCCCAAAGTGTTTCTGGACGATTTGGATGTAAAACTGCTTATACCGGACGGGAGCACAAAAAGCATTTACCTTCTTGTATATTCATATTCTTTCCTCTACACTTGCTACACAATGTATTTTTTTCTTGACGAGGATGAATGTTTAGTATCATTATCTTTCGGAAAGGTAAATCCATCTTCCGTAATTGTTTAAACATATTTTAACAGAAAGAGATATTATACCTCATTTTTAATTTTTTTTTTCAAATGTCTTCTAACTTTATAAAGTTTATGTTTAAAACCATTATAGAATTACCACTGAAGATTGGTATAATAGATTTTATTCAGTTGATAGGTATTAGTTATTATGAACAAAATTATTACTGAGTAGTAATAAAATGCAAAAGCACAAACGAAATTAAACTAAACTGATTGATACAAAAATAGCTGCATTAATAAATTAATGCTGAGTTTATACAGGTAATTAAAAAATTAAATTTTAAAACTAATCTATACAAGTAAAAACAACTGTTATCAATGGCAACGTTTATGCAACCAAACTGAATGACTAAACTAATGAAACTAAATTAACAAGTTGGCTACTTTCAACTTTTAGTTTAATTTTATAATTTCTAGTTTTGCACCAATCTCTTATGACAGGTATTAAACTTACCCTATTAAATGTACAACGACAACAAAGTTTCTGCAGAGAAGAGCGACGAAATACTAATTGGACTAAAATTTATATATACAGGGTGTTTGGCGTAAGTACGGCACCACGAATATTTCGTTTATTTTGAGAGATACAAAAAAAATATTAATAAGCAAAGTTAAACTAGACAAAGGGGCTCATAAGATGATCATAGCAGAAATATTGTATCACTTCCGGTTTTAGCGGAAATAGGTACAACTTTAAATCTAGCATAGGGTATCGGTATTTTTATATATTTTTTTCAGAATATACATAAAATTAGCTTCATAATGATACCAAATTATCATAGTTTTACTTTAACCATTTCAAAATGGCGACCATTTATTCTTAAAATATGTATTAATAAAATTCCATACAAAATGAAAACAATTTTATTATCTTATAACAAAAGAAAAGAATTTACCTACATTTGTGATAGTGACAATTTCTTGTAATAATTAAATAATTATGGCTCAAGTGAATTACACAAATGAAGGAATGGTAGTTTTTCACATTTACTGTTTCTATTTTGGTATCGTTGTGAACATGCTAAAAAATAAAAAAAATAATACTCACGCCTAATTTTTTTTTTAATTTCTTCTTTTCTTTTGTTATAAATTTTATTAATACATATTTTGATAATAGATGGTTGCCATTTTGAAATGGTGAAAGTAAAACTATGATAATTTGGTATCATTGTGAAGCAAATTTTATGTACATTGTAAAAAAAATTATAAAAATACCGATTCCCTATGCTAGTTTTAAAGTTGTACCCATTTCCGCTAAAACGGGAAGTGATACAAAACGTACCACAATTTCACCTATAAAATTTAGTTTGTACGAAATATCAAACAAAATTAATTTGAATTTACTGCATAAACGATATCATTTTAATTTAATTCGTAATTTAGTGTCTTAATTTAATTTTATAGTTTACATGTTGCATATACCCAGCATGAAAGAATCTATTTTTTAATTTAAATTTTACATTGAGTAAATAAATTCTTTTGTTTTGTTTGTGTGGCACAATATATGATTGGCATGGCAAAATAGATCAACCAATGAAAGCCAGAGTGCAGAGTTCACTGCCATAATGTTGAATGGTGCTGGAATGCAAATCGGAATGTTCAAGAAACAGGTACGATACATGAGTTCAGCGCCAAAAAATCTGTTGTGGCCAGCACAATACCTCTCGCCATTTTCATTTTATGTTGCACAGGGCGCGAGCAGTCATGTGACTTTGTTGGCCTTGGCAAGCAGATATGGAGGCCTGCGTTAGAATGACATCTAATAATAATGTACGTATAGGTGTCAAGTATCATAATTTTTCATTTAAAACATCATGATTTTTCAAATCCATGTGGATTATTTTCCTCGACAAGTATATTCCATACTATTGATGACAAATGAACATCAGAATATTTTTAAATTTTGAATGAAAAATTATGACAACTGTGACATCTATGTAAATAACTACTAGCCGTCATTCTGACACGGATCCTCATATCTGCGTGCCAAAGCCAACACAGTCACATGACTGCTCGCGCCCTATAAGTACGAACTTACCATTTCTTGTACACATAATAATTGAAATTGTATCTTCTTACGTTCTATGAGGAATTTTGTCCTACTCTTCTAATATGTTCAAAATTCTTCAAATTCATTGACAGTATTAGCGGTATTTCTTAAGGATATATGTAATATTAACACCTATAATTTAAGTGTATATTCAATTAATAATACAAAAATATATATTAAATGTACTCGTACCTCCCAGAAAAATCCGATTTTTGACTGACATTTTGCATTTATTTGTCAATTATAAACATTTAAATATCTCAACTGTTTTTTAGGCAACGAGATTATTTTTGTACAACAGATTATTCTATATTATTATATACTATATCTCCAAACCTTTACGAGATATATTAAAAAATTTAAATGTGTCAGATTGAGAATTTAATTTTCTTTAATATTTCCAAGAAAATTTTTGAAAAAATAGTATTTAGAAGATTTTTTTTCAAGAATCTGCTACTTCCGGTTGTCCAATTGTTACCAAAACCTTTTCAGATCTTCCCGCGAATGTCCGATTGGGAAATACGTAGTTAAACAAATATTAAGTCTTCTTGTTTTTGAGTAAGCGTCCTTCCAACATCCCACATACATACACACATACATACATCCACATACACACACACACACACACACACACACACACACACACACACACACACACGGACATCATCGTAAAAATATTAAAATCGGAATGAATTTTGTTTTAGTTTTCCACGGCGTTGCCAAGTTATTCCGTTTTTTACCTCTCGCTAAGAGAGGTATTGCATTCATGCTAAAAATCGCATATCCAGATTTTATTGAATAAGCACGTTTTAAGGTCTCTACAATCCGATTTTAACATTTTTACGATGATGTCTGTGTGTGTGTGTGTGTGGATGTGTGTGTGTGTGTGTGTATGTGTGTGTGTGGGATGTTGGAAGGACGGTTACTCAAAAACTATAAGACTTAAAATTTGTTTAACAACGTATTTCCCAATCGGACATTCATGGGAAGATCTGAAAAGGTTTTGGTAACAATTGGACAACCGGAAGTAGAAGATTCTTGAAAAAAAATCTTCTAAATATTATTTTTTGAAAATTTTTCATGGTAATATTAAAGAAAATTAAATTCTCTATCTGATACATTTAAATATTTTATTATATATTCCATAGATTTAGAGATAAAAGAAGTATAATATATAAAATAATCTGTTGTAATAAATTTGACAGCCGAAAAAATGGTTGATAATTTAAATTATTTGTAACTGACAGATAAATGTCAGTGTCAGAAATAATGAGTAATGAAGGAAAAATGTACTTGGAGAATCCCTTAGTTCTTGATCTGTGACTATTATGGAGATGACAAGTCTAGGTTGAAGGACTTAAATTTGTTTCAAACATTATGGGACAATGTACACCAGTACTATAGACTAGAGTAACTTTGAATTGCGAAAAAGCTATCAAATTCTTCTCAAGTAAGTTGTAAATATTGACAAAATTACACATCGATATAAGAATAATCGGAGTGCAATCTATCCGTCACTTTATTAAAGGGAATTAGTGTTATTTAGATATAACATGTATGAAAAAATAAAATGTAAAAGAAGATATGTAAGAATAGATGCACAATCCATATATACATTTTAGACCGCCCAAAATTAATGTTTTTACTAGAAGAATATGAAGAGAAAGTAAACAACGTTGTTCGAATTGAAAATTGCAGTTACCAGCCTAATATTTATATATGGTAAACTCTACTTTGTAATTTATTGTAACATAATTTATGGTAAAATATCTTCATGTTGAGACATGCTATTATTGAATAATAAAGAATTTTATACGTCATAAATTTATATGAATATATTATTTGTATTTATAAAAATATTCTTTGCTTTATGCATACAGCCAGGTAAAATATACGGCGAGAGGTTATGTGCTGGCCACATCAGATTTTTCTCTAAAAAAGACCGAATACACGCATTGCTTTATAAAGGCTTACTGAAGTTATTTTAATAGTAAGAATTAAGAATTTTCTTTTCTGTATAACTGTAATTATACTCTATGTTCTGACTATTTTTTTTTTAAATGTAATTATACAGGCTGTTCAATAAAGCGAATCAAATGTGCTCAATTTCAAATGACTATAACTTATCATTTTTTAATGGAATGTAATTTTTGATGCCAAAAGAGGGTTTGTTGCCGCTTCTTCAAGTGCGTACACCATATTCGTACGTTCTTCTTGCGCACTCTCCACGCCAGCATTGAGTGCCCGTGAGGTGACGCCTGGCTTGACCAGCATACACCATATTCGTAAGTTCTTCTTGCGAGAGACTCATATTAATAAATTTATTTACTTAATCCCACTGTTATTAATAATAACCTGGCTAATGAAACTACAGTCATTACTGCAATTGTTTCGTATTCAAAAAACAATATCAATGGCATACTAGATTTATTTTTTAAGTGAATATATAAATTTAAAGAAAAATGGTGAAAATCTCCAAAATTATTGGTTTTAGGCATGGGATACCCTTAATAACATATGAAGATAATACAAAAATACACACAACTGAATAATAAAATATAGGCTGTTCCATTTGAAAATGATGAGAAATAGTCATTTGAAATTGAGCACATTTGATTCGATTTATTGAACAGCCTGTATAATTACATTTAAAAAAAAATATGTCAGAACATAGAGTATAATTACAGTTATACAGAAAAGAAAATTCTTAATTCTTACTATTAAAATAACTTCAGTAAGCCTTTATAAAGCAATGCGTGTATTCGGTCTTTTTTAGAGATAAAACGGAATAACTTGGCAACGCCATGGAAAACTAAAAGAAAATTCATATGTTCGTATAGGTGAATAAAATACAATTCATAATATATAAAATAATATAGGTGTTCCATTTAAAAAAGGACAAACAATTCTCGCCGAGCCGTAATTCAACAGCCTGTATATGTGCAAATAATTTTACGTTATGCTCCTTGAGTAGACGAATAAGTTCTGTTGATAAACTTATGCTGTATTTCTAACGACAAGGGAGATATCGAAGACGGCGATTTCGGTGACTCACCCTGTATAATGTATTGTTTACATATATTCAATTATTATTCCTAGACATACCTTTTGTGTTATTAGAATTAATTAATTGTTTAAATAAAACGCGATATTATCATTAATAAATGCCTTGTAAGTTAAGAAAAAGGATATAGGCTACTTCTTTTGGCGTGGGGCTCGTATGCTATGTATTTTGTGCAATATTTTCAAAATTCAACATTATGGCACTTCGGTTCTTATTGGTAGAATAATTTCGTCAATTATATTTTGGCAGGTGTTGAAATATACACATGAATGATTAAATACCACTCGTTCGTCTATATTGCTCACTTAAGGCGGCAGTGTTGCTCTCAAAATGCAGTCTAGTATCATTTTAATTTTTAATTCGATTGTTACAATAATAAATTAAAAGTGTTTCTTTAATATGTAAAAAAAAATGTTGCTAAAATAAATTTTATTTCAATAGTTTTAAGTTTTATCTGATTTTTTCATTATTCTTTAAATTTTGAAAAATAATTAAATTTGCAAGTATTTTAATTATTAAACAAAAAAAAGGAGGGCAGAAACTCATTCTTCGCGCCCCTACTATACCGTATACCAGCTAGTTATAATAGACCCATCCATGTATACGTTTTTTTTTTATAAATAATAATTTATTTGCCATAAAAAAAATAAAAAATAAAATTAGGACGGCACGTCATGTACAAGTACATATTAAAATAAAATCAGACATAAAAATCTGTTGTAGCCAGCACAATACCTTCCGTCATTCTCGTTTATAATGTATAAATTCCATAATTTTTCTTACAAAAGATTCTAAATTTCCAGTAAAATTATTTCATAAACAAACTATTCAAATTGCACTTGACACTGGCATCTTCTTCTTCTTTAGCTTTTCCCATTCATTAGGGGTCGCTATTTTTGCATGTCGTTCTCATTCAGTTCCTTTTCTCTCAAATCTTCCGCAATACAGTCCTTCCATCTTATCTTTGGTCTTCCTCTGTTTCTTTAACGTCCTATTACTAAACTATTCATTCTTGTTCCAATATAATTCTTCATTTCTCCTCATGACATGTTCAAACCAATGTAATCATCTTTCTTGTATCTTTCTAAAAACTTGTAACACTAGAGTTATTTTCTTACCGTATCTTTCCGTGTATTCCCCAATATCTACTTCAACATCCTCATATCTGCCACATTAATTTACTTTTTATTGATACTGACATCTGTCAATTTGAATTATATGAATATATTACTAGTTCCCAAGTTTGGCATAGCTGGCTGAATTATAAAATTTAATTTCTTTAAAATTCTTTAACTCTGTATCTATTGAATATGAAGTATAAATTGTAATCAAATCGTATAGAGAATAATATATTCTTTAAGTTATAATAACGTTAAATGTCAATAAATCAAATTTAACTGTTAAATCTTCAAATGAGACTACTTCCGGTTGACCAATTATAACCAAAATCTAATCAGTTGTTCTTCTGGATGTAAACTTGAGGAATACGAAAAAATTATAATTTTTGGAATCGTGGTATTGAAGTTATGGAATCCGGAACTTTTGTCACACACACACACATAGACACACAGACACACATACATACAGACATCATCGTAAAAATGGTAAAATTGTATTATATGGACCCTAAAACGTGCTTATTCAGTAAAAACTCATCATTGAATTTTTTGACCAAAGACAATACCTTCCTTACCTAAAGGTGACGGAATGTAAAAATGTATTAAAATAGTAGTACATACAGAAAAACACAATAGGACATAAAAAGATATAATCAAAAATTAAAAATCTGAACAGTTAAAATATTCCTCTAGCGAATAAAATCCAATTTGTATGAATGAGTTTTGCAAGGTTTTTAATTTTGAAATTGTTAGTATTATTTATAATGTAAATTTGTTAGGTAAGTTATTATATATTTTTGTTAGCATATACGAAGCGTTATTGTAGAACCGCTACATTTGATGACGGGAAATATAAATATTATTATTTCTGTTAGAGTATGGACCTGTAACGTAGTAGGATTTTTCTTAACAAACAATACGCACTGGGCCCTGTTTCATAAAACTTCTACACTTGTAAATTACCACTGTAGAACTTGCCAAACTAATAATTTGACAAGTTTCTGTTTCAAAAACCTACAAGTGTAAATTACAAGTGACAAGTAAACTAGTCCGTTTCTACAAGTATATTTTTGCAGTTTACAAGTGTAACGTTTCAAAAAATATTTTCTGGTTTTTACTACTAGTATTTTACAAGTGAACAGTAACCAGGAATGAAAGATTGGTCATTTGAAAATTACAAGTTGACAATTGAATTTTTTTATGACAATTAATTATAGCAATTTTCTTTTGCAAATATTAGAAATGTGGTCCAGTGATTCAGAAGAGGATGAGGTTTGAAACTATCTGTAACACCTATTCCACAAACGGCCGGGTAATCTTTCCCCAAAATGTCGAGCACTGCATTATCAATTTCGTTAATTTTACAATCTGTTGCTCCTGCGGAGCCAGTTTTCTTTGCATTATCCACTTTAGCCTGAACATTAAATATAAAAAAGTATGTTTAGCAACTACTTCGTAATTTAATACTTTTCAATAGTAATATTTAAAAGAGAGCAATTATTCCAATATTAAAAAATTAATTAATCTATTTAAATTTTTAGAAGAAAATTTGAAACTGAGTTTGTTGAAATAAATTAAGAAAATGGTTTATTATACTGCAAAGTGAGACTGTAATAAAAGCATTTACTAGTGTCCTTTTTCTTAAATTTGGCCATAATGTATCCCGGCAATATTGCCAGTCCTTCTCATTTGAAATTAATGCGTGCGAAATTCATGGATTAATTTTCATTTTTCACATTTCATATTTTTTGTTAAATTTGTGGAAAAAGCGCCAAATAGGATGTATTTATGTTCCTTAATTTCGCGAAGAAACGCCAATTTAATAGAATTTTTTGCCATATTACGATATTGGACAAAATGTAATTAATTGGCGTGTTTGGGGGAATTGTAGGCAATGATGTAAGACGATAGTTACGGCGAATCGGATAGCCGTTGGGCTCAAAGGTATAAGGTGTCCACAACAATGATGACGCCGACGGCAGAGTCGTATATCCTCCGTAGACGGATGAGAGGACCCAAAAAGAAGCTCGCGATACAAAACGCAGACACCCACCAAAATACACAAAACTGGAGAGTCATTAAGGGACCCCCAATGTCGTACAAATCCGCAACAATGGCGAGACCAAATACTGGTTCCAAAACAACAATCGAGTACTCCACTCGCATCAAACTAAGTTACGCCGACAATCAGCCACGCGAGAACACACTTAACTAAAATTATATTTTTAATTTTCCTTATATGTCTGTAAACTAGGATTAGAGGCTCAAAAATAATGGTATTTGGCATAATGGTAGCGCTCCCGCTATAAGCGTGAGTAACATTAACTGTCATATTTATAATGGAACAGTCTTTATATTTTTATATATTTGGAATCTACATAAAATTAAAATAATTAAGGATATGCTTGAAGAAAATTTTTATTGAAGAAATATAGCTTTATTCCAGCCGATTATTTTAGACAAGTTTGCAACATGTGTCTGATCTTTTTAATGTGCATGTGTGTACATTATCTAGTTACTGACAGGTTTGAAACGCCTAAGTGTTGGGACGGTGACGGTACCAATGTATTTGTTGCATACAAGCTATTTAATCTGAAGAGTAAATACATTATTTAACAACAACAAATACCAAATGTTTTCGTCGTTTATTTTTCTAAAAATAAACTAAAATAATGTAAGAAAAATATAATATATAATAAAATATATTATAATAACATGAAATCTGTTTTATATTTATCTAATAATCTAATTTTAATAAGAATAAATTTTATCAATAATTACGCAGGCTCTGACTCTTAGTCAGCCAAAAAAGTTCTTACTATTTTTACTTTTAGTAACTAGTTTGTGACAATCGCGCTGGAACACCTAACCAGTAATTATAAACGTCACTGGTACGGTTGGAACGGTATATAACGGGATTTTGTTACTGCGTATGTGTCTGACAGTTGCAAACTATCAGCAATGGCAGGCTAGTATAAAGACAATAATTTATTTACATAATCAAAATTACAAAATCTATAAATCGAAAAAAAAACTGAATTACAGTAATATTACATTTTGAGTATTTTGTGTGTAATAAAATTATTTAAAAAAATAAATTACAAAAACGTAAAATTAACCTTGGAAGCCATTATCAGGTAGGCTGTGTAAACAGTTGAGATAATTGTTTACTGTAACAAAGTTATTCCTTGTTATTTAATTTTTTGCTATTTAAAAAAAAAATCTGTTGTGGCCAGCACAATACCTCTCGCCATTTTCATTTTATGTTGCATAGGGCGCGAGCAGTTATGTAACTCTGTTGGCCTTGGCAAGCAGATATGGGGGCCCGTGTCAGAATGAGAGCTAGTAATATAAATAGGTGTCAAGTATCATAAGTTTTCATCCGAAACAATATGATTTTCCAAATCCATGTGGATTATTTTCCTCGACAATGGATGACAAATAAACATCAGAATATTTTGAAATTTTGAATGAAAAATTATGACATATGACAATTGTGACATCTATGTAAATAACTACTGGCCGTCATTCTGACACGGATCCTCATATCTGCTTGCTAAGGCCAACAAAGACACATGACTGCTCGCGCCCTTCGTAACGAATTTAACATTTCTTGTATACACACAAATAATTGAAATTGTTTCTCTTCTTTCGTTCTATGAGAAATTTTATCGTACTATTCTAATATGTTCAAATTCTTCAAATTCATTGATGGTATTAGCAGTATTTCGTAAAGATATATGTAATATTACCATACCTGTAATTTAAAAAACATTAAATTAATAATACAATAATATATATTAAATGTACTCATACCTCCCAGAAAAATCTAATACTGACATTTTGCATTTATTTGCCAATTACAAAAATTTGAATATCGCAACTGTTTTTCGGGCAACGAGATTTATTATAACAGATTATTCTATATTATTATATACTATATCTCCAAACCTATACGAGATATAATAAAAAATTTAAATGTGTCAGATTGAGAATTTAATTATCTTTAATATTTGTAGTCACAAATTTTTAAAAAATAATATTTAGAAATTTTTTTTTTAGAAACTACCACTTCCGGTTGCCCAATTGTTACCAGAACCTATTCAACTCTTCCCATTACTGTTAGATTGAGGAATCCGTAGTTATACAGGTCTTTAGTCTTATAGAATTTGAGAAATCGTGTCTCCAACAACCTCACACACACACATCCACACACACACACACACACACACACACACACACACACACACACATACACACACACACACAGACATCATTGTAAAAATGTTAAAATCGGATTCTATGGACCTTAAATCGTGCTTATTCAATAAAATCTGGATATGCGATTTTTAGCATGAATCCAATACCTCTCTTGGCGAGAGGTAAAAAAATGAAGAAATTGTTTTTACAGCCTACCTGATATTGCTTGCTTGGTTTGTTATACATAATATTCTTTTCCTTTTTTGAAATTTATTTCTTTAATAAGAATTCAATTCACGCATTTCATTAAATTCCTATATTTGAAATGTATATAAAAATATATAAGTTTCCAATTTTAAATATAAATGTTAATATCACTTTCGGTTAAATCAAAAGTGCCACCATCATGCCAAATACCATGATTTGTCCGACCGATGCCAATTATTTCGAATTTTAAATGTCAAAAAATTGACCCCTGTGGTGCAGTCTTCACGCCAGCAATGAGTGCCCGTGAAGTGACGCCTGGTAAACGTCCACACGGTACACATATGTCATTATTATTACTGAAATCTGTGTACAAAGTAGATTGGCACACCTAGCAATATGTTGTGATGATATATTTATTTTATTTATTTAGTTAAATAAAAAATAATAAAGAAAAAAACTGTGGTCCATTTTTCAGTGTTACCTGTATAATCCAACATTAGTAGATAAAACATTTTATCGCAAATTTGCAAACGTTTTTAACAGGTTCACCTAATGTCAGTAGCGGAATAATTTAGTATTTATCCCTCTCTTGAACTCAGTGACACAATTTTCCGTTCCATTTTCAACTTCGGAATTTTAGTGATTCGTGTCCCACACATCGACAAAATCGAATCCCTTCCCTATCCTAACCGTTTCTCTCTTCCCCAATGCTCTGAATAGGACATGGGTGTAAATCTCACCAGCTGGTCACGGTCGCCAATATATCCTGCACCAGATCGATGGAGGAACAGAACAGTGTCACTCATTCACTTGTTAACCGCACAATGTACCTAGCTTCTTTATTGCACCAATAAATTTCTAAAGGTCAAACTTAGAATAGTTTGAAACTGAAAGTAAACTATTAGTAAGAGTAGTGCTATTAACATAACAAGATAAATCCATTTAGAAATTGTTGCTAATCATATTCATAACACCCAACTACCAAGTGAATAGTTAGCTGGCCCTGTGATTATTTAACAGCCACGACAAGTAACAAACTCAAAAACGGTTTACTTAATATCTGGTATACTTTTAGATGTGAAATTGCACCTCACTTCTATTTTTCATCGTTTTTACAGGTGTCTTATTTCCATTTTTTTTCTATCTTCTCTTATTTTTGAGCCATAGGCTTACTTTGAAAATGCGTATCTCATATCTGACTGATTATGACTACGTTTATCTCGACAATTCAAGCGGCTTCCAAGCATATTCGGACTTGAAATATCCAATTGGTTTATTCCAGCGGATCGAAAATAGGATTGAGTTATTTTCAATCATCTTTAAATTCATATCGGCTAAAAAGAGATAGTTAAATACTAGATTATGTAGGCAGGCAGACGCAGTTTTATGCTTCATTGTTTATTTCAACAGAAGTCAAGTCGCTTCATAAGTCCAAGCCTATTTTACCAGCATGACTTGACATTATCAAGCTGCTTCAAACATCAATCTCGGGACGTTTATTTAGAATATTGAAAAGGATTTACTAAATTCTAGCGGCTTGAAACGTCGAGACAAACGTAGTGTATGATTGATATGAAATTCACCATTCACAATCAGGTTAGTCGTGTAACCCTATTCTATTTTACTGTTTATTAACAAAAATTCAGTAGCAGGAATCTAGTTAAAAGTCATGTACAGTGCGGGACACGAGTCATGAGCTGTGGGGCAAGAGAAAACGCTCATGATCCGAGTATAAGTAAACAAGAGAGGACCGACCATTTGCACAGGTAATTTAAGTAGTGCAACGTAAACGTAAATTAACTGTATTTCATGTGAATTTAAAATTTAAACGGGACGCATATATTTGACAATGATTTATTGATAGCTCTTGATTCGTGTCTCTTACAGTAAGCACACAACGCAAATGAAAGGTAGATTAGGTAACTACATTTAAACCGGGTAAACTGCAAAAAAAAACTGGTATTACACATTTACAGTTTAAAAGATAGATTTTTAAAAGTTCTATTTTTTTTTTATAAAATATCTTCCTGGATAATCGAACCAAATCAATAAAATTAAGTATTCCAAAAGCAGCTATGTTAACCATTGTGCTACGGAAGACATTTGAAAATATTTTTATGCTACGTCATAAAATATTGCAATAATTATTTATTTATAAATTTTTATGATTTTTTCCATTTTTTGCCATAATAATGAAGTAATTAATAATAAATAATATACAGAAGATAATGTAATATTATCATGTTCAATGTTATGGCTTAATTTTCTGCCGGACACTTTTTATTTACAAAAAAAATATTTTCCCATGTTAAATACCCGATATATAATTGTTTCTAATTTGAAAACAGTTTTATAAAGTTATGTAGAATGTGGTGTTACAAAAAAAGGGTTTATTTTTATTCTGAAATTCGAATAAGTACGTTCTATAGTATTAGGTAAATATGATTTTCTGTTCAAATTTCTGTGTATATTAAACACAGTTGCAATTTAAAAGTGTACTGTTTGAATTAGCGCCAAATTACACTGCATGATTACTTGAGAAAACCATTTCATTCTTCGTTTTAAGACACTACTAAAACATTTTTTTTCGCTATTATTACTTCTATTTGGGCACACTAGCATAAAACTCTTTTCTACAATCATGTTTGAGTCTTTACAAAATATAAAAAAATCTGTTGTGACCAGCACAATACCTCTCGCCACTTCCTTTTTTTGTTTACAAGTATAGGGCGCGAACTGTCATGTTACATTGTTGGCCTTGACAAGCAGATGTGGGGCCCGTTTTAGGATGATAATTAGTAATTATGTACATAGATGTCAAATGTCAGAAATTTTTATTGAATTTTCAAGATTTTCTAAATTCACGTAGTTAATTTGTCACCAGGAGTGTGGAATTTACATGTCGAGGAAAATAAACATGGAATTGGAAAATCACTAAATTTAGAATGAGAAATTATGATATTTGACATCTATATACTCAATTACTAGCTATCATTCTGACATGGGCCCCCATATCTCCTTGTCAAGGCCAAAAAAGTCACATCTGCTCGCGCCCTAATGCATTTAACATTTCTTGTATACCTACACTCTACACCAAAAATTCTAGTTATATCTATTCCTTATATTTAGATTTTTTAAATTTAAATTCATTCTATTAAGAATTTTTGTCCTACTCTTCTAATTTTTCGAGATGTTTCCAATTCATTGTCGGAAGTAACAATATTTCTGAAGGGTATGTGTAATATACCTATAATATTAAATATTTAACTATTAATACATTAAGAAATAATATAATGTATGTACTTCCCAGAAAAAGTCTTCAGTAATGTCTCCGGATTTCTGACACTGACATTTATCTGTCAGTTACAAACTATTTTCCATGGCATTCTTTCGGCTGTAAAATTTATTACAACAGATTATTTTATATATTATATTTCTTTTATCTCTAAATCTATAGAATATATAACAAAATATTTAAATGTATCAAATAGAGAATTTAATTTTCTTTAATATTACACTTATACAATAAAGAATTATTATTATTAATATTTCAAAAAATAATATTTAGAAGATTTTTTATCAAGAATCTTCTACTTCCGGTTGTCCAATTGTTACCAAAACCTTTTCAGATCTTCCCATGAATGTCCGATTGGGAAATACGTAGTTAAACAAATATAAAATCTTATAGTTTTTGAGTAACCGTCCTTCCAACATCCCACATACACACACACACACACACACACACACACACACACACACACACATCATATAAATTCCAATATAAAATAGGATACTATGAAATCAATGATAAATAATATATTTTTACAATGTTTGCTAGATATAAGTATTTTTAAATTTGTAAGATAATGATTTACTTTGAATTAAAACGAATTTATGTTGAACTTACTGTTTCATCAGTTTCGATGTTGAGTGCCTTTTTACAAATGTACTCGTCGATGAAGCATTACAAGTGGAGGCGAAGAGACAAGGAGAGGAGACAGAATTGCACTGTAGAACAAATTTAACAATCAACGCAATACTGGAACTGTTGGAGTATTGTCTAAAAACTACTTATTTTCATGCTCAAACCGACTTCTATCAAGATGTACTGCCAATGGGATCTCCATTTTCACCAGTAATCACCAATATCTACATGGAATACTTCGAGAACACCTCTATAGACACAGCCCTGATCAAGCCGAAGAAATGGATAAAGTACGTGGATAACACTTTCATTATCTGGAACCACAGTGACGCAGACTTCTCTCCCACATGAACTCTCTAAAACCGAGCATCATATCAGATGTACTTGTGGAGAGAGTTAACAACACCATACAAACATCTGCTTATCGCAAACCATCACACACAGGACGCTATTTACACTATGAATCAAACCATGCCGAAAACACCAAAATTGGGGTAGCTAATGCGCTACTTGACAGAGCTAAATCACACTGCAACACAGAATAAGGTTATGAGACAGAAGTCAAGGATGTCATTAACACACTCCAACGAAACGGATACGAGGAGGAAACGATAAAGAATATAGTAAAGCAGAACCGAATAACAAAGGCAAAACAGGTAAACAGAGACGAAGGAAAGAGAAATGAATTATACATTCCTTATATAAAAATAATCTCCGATAAAATCAAAAGGATTGCCAGCAAATTTATTATATCAACCAGATTTCAAACAACAGCCACAATCAAGAACATCCTATCAACAACAAAACCAGAACAGTCACCAAAACTACAAGAACCATCTACCAGGTGGATTGTGAATGCGGAAAAATATATATAGGAGAAACAAAACGACCGTTGGATATCAGAATTAAGGAACACAGACGACAAACTGAGAGAGGAATACCATCAAAATCCGGACTTACAGACCATGCTTGGGACCATCACCGTATCCAATGGGAGGGAGCAAGGATCCTCAAGAAAGAAGAACACTGGTACAAGAGGAAGTTCAAAGAAGCAGCCATCATACAGAAGAACAAAAAAAAAACAGTGTTCAGACAGCCGAGTGTGGAAATTCGACTAATATGGAGGAAACACATTACAACAGACTCCATCCTAACCATTGAGACCCAGGCATCCAGGTCGCCAGACCCAGCCATTGGACCTGATCAGCCATTCATCACTAATGTTCACCCCCACAACACCAAATATAAAGCTCGTATGTTAAGGAATTGTCAGTATTATCAGATCACCTGATGACGACAGCAGATTTTAGCTGTCGAAACGTTGTGAATAATTTTACAAGTTTGTTACAAATAAAGATAATATAATATAAGTTCAACATAAATTCGTTTTAATTCAGATATAGGAATGCTAATTTTGTCGTAATATTTTACACTAAAAATAATTAATATGAAAAATGTAATTGCCTCAATATTATTTATTGAATAGGTTTCTAACTAGGTAAATAAAAAGAAAAAAAATTGTTAATGAAAGAAAAATTAATAATTATATTTTATTATCACACAATATTTAAAATAAACAAATAATCATGAACGGTTAAAATAAGAAGTACACAAATTAGCAATAAGACTTTTAATCAACCTTTAAATATAATTATTTTGATCAATAATTGCCAAATGTTAGTGCGTTGAATATCTGTAGAAACAATCCTACAAATATGTTTTAATAATTAAAATAATGGCGTAGACAAAGCTCTTACTTCAATTTGAATTTTTAGTAGTCGGAATTATTGTATAATTCTAATTATTCTGTCGTTGACATATTCTTGGCACTATTAGACGGATTAATAAATTCACTTTTAATGTATAACAATGCTTAATTTGAAAATTTTCGTAGACCTGTAATGCATAATAAACAATTTGATTTTACTTTAATTTTAATATGATGGACCATTATATGATCAAGTTTCTGCGTAACGTCTGCGCTTAGCGCGATTATAAATATGTCTGCCGTCCTAAGCATTCAAATGTGTACGGGTATAGTAAATAGTATACACTGCAGCGTGCGCAGCGTCCCTCTATATTTACTTATAGCTCGTTGTCATCACATCTATGAAAGCGAAAATTTTGAATGTATGTAACTAAATAAACAATACATAATATGGAAGGAAGAAAAATTACTGGAGTTCCGTCAATAAATTTATTTATTTTCCGCCTCTACCGGTTTCGACACCTCATGTGTCTTCTTCAGGAGCTACAATAATAATATAAAAAATATAAACAAATTTTGTTGTGAAAAGTTTAGGACAAACATGTGTAACTTACGTGAAAATGAAGAAATTAAAAAACATGGATAAATATATAAAACAATTAATAAATAACATAATTTGCATACAATGGTCGTCAAAGTTTAAAAAAATAAATAAATAAATACATTAAAAACTCATGTAGTCGTCAGATAAAATTGGATATTTATTTATAGTCCTTAGAATTAACAATGGCACCCTTTAACTGAAGGATAAGTTATGACTTGTTCCGAAGGTCGTTACTTGAAATACCGCTAGTTTTTAAGTCATTTGGTATATACACCAAATTAATATTAATTAAAATTTTCAAGTTTTATTAAAAAAATAATAAGAAGAGAAATAACTTAAAAACTAGTGGTATTTTAAGTAACGACCTTCGGAACAAGTCATAACTTATCCTTCAGTTAAAGGGTGCCATTGTTAATTCTAAGGACTATAAATAAATATCCAATTTTATCTGACGACTACATGAGTTTTTAATGTATTTATTTATTTATTTTTTTAAACTTTGACGACCATTGTATGCAAATTATGTTATTTATTAATTGTTTTATGTATTTATCCATGTTTTTTAATTTCTTCATTTTCACGTAAGTTACACATGTTTGTCCTAAACTTTTCACAACAAAATTTGTTTATATTTTTTATATTATTATTGTAGCTCCTGAAGAAGACACATGAGGTGTCGAAACCGGTAGAGGCGGAAAATAAATAAATTTATTGACTGAACTCCAGTAATTTTTTTCCTTCCATCACCTTTCCAGTCAAGAAGTTTTGCAGCAATATATAATATGTTTTGCAAAGTAGGTACCAAGTTTGTTTACTGTTACTGTCACTATCAGCAACGGTCTGCAAATATTCACTTTCTGTAATCAAATGATGTTAGAGAAAACTACTTTTTTGTCGATCATAGAAAATAGTATGTTTTGTTATTAGGAGTAAACGTGATACTTTGTGTGCCAAGCATGAAAGTTTGCACGACGAGCGAAGCGAGTCGGACAATTGCATGACATTTAAATAAAAACTGTGCAATTTTATATCCTCCTTATGTGTAATTATGTTGGAATTTGAAGTATTATAATATACGCCGCCTGAAGTTATTCAATCGGATAGAGATCCAGTGTGGCTGAAGTAAGATTGAGGAATCACTGCAAAACAATACAGTCTTTATTCTAAGCATTCTTTCGTTCATTATCATCTATGTAATTGTAATATGTAAGTCTGCTATTCTTAATATGTTATTTCGTTAAAAGTAAATTATTTATATTTCAATTCGTAGGTTATCAATTAAAATTTGACAGTTGTTGATGATTTTTAGTAACTTTACACTTAGGTAACCTAGTGTGTTATACTCGTATCTACATTTTGCTCACGAGGTGCATAGAACCATGGAGTACTTTGACCTTTTTGACTAAGGAAGAACTACTCATTTTCTACTATTAATTAATTATAAAATTTCTATATGAAAAAAAAAACTTCAAATACAATAAACACTAATACTCCCCAGATCTAACATATATGCCAAAATTACATCGTCTGTTATATGTGCAGACTGGTTTTCTTTTTCAGATACCACAAAAAGCCAATATTCATTCGTATATCTCTCAGTGGATTTCTTCTTATTTTGTTTTATTTTGATTGAGACCAAGACGACGTGATTTTTTTGTACAAAACTTTCGTCCAAAAATGTGACACAGGTATGAAATAAAATTTTGTACGTCATGCGTCCGTTAAATGACTTTTACGGTATTCATTTCGCCATTCCTCGTCTGGAAATATCTTATTCGTACCATAAAAACTTATTTATTCGATTAACGAAATACCGTAAATTACTATAGCCTTTAATTAGTGTTTATATTTGTTTATTCAGAGTGTTATTCATTTTGATTATCTTTTTCTTATTTATTTCTCGCTTAATAAACTTTCATTTCTATTATTAATAAATCTCTGATTTTTATACTGCGCCCAAATAAACAAACTTTACAATAAGTTATATTTTTATATGTTACATTCTTGTATCTTCATATCTTTTTATACAGGGTGTTGACAGCGTCACCGGAACATAGAATTTTAACATGTAAAATCATACTTTCGTAATTTCCTGCTTCCCTCATTACTTTAGGTAAAAAAAACAATACGCAAAATTAATTTAGCATGCTCTATACAGGCAGAAATTAGGTATGAATATGTCGAAAATCACTTTGGAATTGAAACTAAAAATTAACAAATGTTAGCGATTTATCTGTCAAGCTAATTAATTTTTTTTTTATTATTTATAATTTCTGTTAAAGTGAAAAAAATATTTATTTACATTAATAGATAATTGTTCATTTGAACAGGTATTACAAATAATACTTAATAAAAATATGCTAAACTAACTTGACAGGTACAACCTCAAACATTTGTTAATTTATCTGTTTCATTTCCATGGCTATCGCTAGTTTTAAAGTATTTTACCTAAAATAATTAGGGAAACAGGAAATTATGAAAATATGATTCTGCATGTTAAAGTGTAGCGACCAACACCCTATATACTTACCTGCATTATGTAAATTTGTTTTACTGTTTATCAAATATTTTAATTGTAGGTAATACTTCTGATGCAGCTAACTTATTAACACATATCACAGTATTACCCAAGTACTCTTAAATTTAATCTGCATTAGAAAGCTTAATATCTTGGTATGAAAATAAAAAAAAATATGCTAATTATTAACAAATACAATTCTACTTTTGTTTATTTTTTAACAAGAGGATTAAACGAATGCAATATAGTAAGGATATTTTAATTATTTTGTATTTAATTGATTTACGTATTATTCATGGCATACAATTTTTGAACACAAATTAAATCCTGGCATTTCGGGATCAATATTTACAAAAAAGAGATTAATGCCGACATTGTATGCAAAACAAAATTGATATTATAATGGATGATAATAAAAATAACATTATCATTTGTATAATATATTCTCAAATAACAATTTTACCCATAAAATTAGTGGTATGATATGTAAGTAATAAAAATCGAGTACCATAATTGTCTAATAAAATCATTTGTTTGAAACTGCAAAAAAATGTCATTAAAAGTTCAAAAATCTGCACTAAAGTAATTTATTATACGACGTTTTCCAATGCCAGGATAATTATTGTACATGTGCGACAATTTGGACAGGTGTACGATGTACAATAGTAAATTTGTATGTGAAATGACAAAAAAATATGTTTAAGATTAATGAACTAAATAGTTTCGATTAAGAAGTTTGAAATAGAACATATAACTGTAATTGTGAGTCTTCTTTACAATAACTTCAATGTCGGAGATTAGTAGCATTGAGTGTCAAAGTGACATACATGTAAATATAACCTATAAAAATAAATATTCCTTTCATTTTCACAATTTTTCGCCACTGAAATTCCATTATATCACTCATATGGTTTATGTATACATTTATTATTTATTTCATAATTAGTTCAGAGTTAGTTCAGATCAATATTTAGCAGGAGTTTAAAGAAAATTTAAAATATTTTATAATAGATGAACTAGAAATATTTAATACAGAAAATAATAATTCGCATAATTTTGAAATACATATGTGATGAAAAATTGAACAAAATAACAATTTATAACAGAAGCCGTACATGCATTTTATAGATAGGCATGATTTGGTGTTCCCAGAAAATGCGATAAATTTAAACGAAAAGCAATTTCTTTATTGAATATGTCTTGAATTTTGTAGATTTGCATAATTTAACTCTTATTAATTTGAAATGATTAGTTTTTTGACAGTGACATTTATCTTTCAGTTACATACATTTGGGATTTGAACGTTGTAACCAAGGAGTTATGTTGTTTAAAGCGTAGGCTGTAGGATTTAAACTATATATAATTTTATAAATTTATCCATAAAATATATAGAAAAAGTATTGATGCAAACCTGAAGAAAGTTTATTAAACTTTCATTTTTATAATAACATAAATTAAGACGCATAAATCACAGTATGTGGTGATTTTAATATTGACCACATTAGAGATCATAATTATTTTAAACATGTAGTAATATGCTGTACTTTAACCTAACAAATATAGTCAAAGACAAAAACGAAAAGTCAGTTCTCTTGACTATATTTTTTGCACTTATAAATCAAACTGTTCTCCTTCAGAAAACACAATATCTGATCACAGACCCGTATTCACTACTCTAACTAGAAGAGACTATAAAATTAAATACAAATGGGTGAGGAATTTCTCGAACGAGAATTTAGAAAATTGTCTTCAGATATCGAAAATGAAACTTGAGAATCTATCTATGCAGTAAATAATCATTCAAAATCCAAATCTTGGATTAATAATGAGATTAAAATATCCAGTGAAAATTTAAAAGAAATTTACTATTGGAAAAAACTCCTCAAATAACTTATCAAAAACTACTAGGGAAATTAATTCTGAATTCCGAAACAACCACCCACAATTTAAAAAATATTCCCAGTCTAATTGTTAATAATAAAGAAATCTCAAACCAATATTTAATATATTTTTCTAGGAAATCGTAAAAAATATAGTGAATCAAATTCCGGCATATAACAGCAACAATTGTCATAACAACCAAACAAAATCATTATCTAACTCCCTCTTCCTCACTGAAGAAGAAGTAAATGTAATTGAAGTGATTGTGTATATATTTATCAGATTAAATTAACGTACAACAGCAGCGTTTGAAGTATAACTAATTTATTTATTTATTATTTTTCGAGTTCGTTTTTTTACAATCAATATTTTCATAGTAACAAAACCATAAATTTTATAGTGGGCTAGTGCACCCACAGTACCCCCCTTCCAGTTAAGAAGTTTCATGCAGAAATAGTCGAGATTGGCTCCGCAAAGCAAACTTTTCTGCAGAATTTGCTGGTGAACTGGTTTGTAGATAGGGACGTAGTACCTATGTCGACTATTGCGTCTTCATTAAGCATGTATGCTGGCTTCAACCTGTCGACAGAGACTTTAATATCACGACCGTTCACACAAACCGTGTAAGTCTTGTCTCCACGGGAAATCACGGGATACGGTCCATCGTAGGGATGTTGCAGATTAGTTTTCACGCCGTCGTGGCGAATGAAAACTTGTTTGGCCGTAGAAAGATCTTTGAAAATAAAGGTCTTCTTTCCGCCGTAACGAACGAGACTTCTAGGGCGGAGTTGTTGAAAATGACGTCGCAGATCCCTTATAAAGTCAGCAGAATTGGCGTCGTCTTCATTGGAAGACCTCTTCACGAGAAATTCACTTGGAAGTCTTAGTGGCTCGCCGTAAACCAGCTCTGCTGCTGAGGTTTCTATATCTTCTTTGACGGCTGCTCGTATTCCCAACAAAACGGTTGGAAGAATCTCTGCCCATCGGTCGTTCTGATGACACCTGATTGCAGCCTTCAGTTGACGGTGAAATCGTTCTACCAAACCATTAGCAGCCGGATGATAGGCTGTTGTTCAAAGATGAGTCGTACCTGTCAAGCGATTCAAGTGCTTGAAAAGGTATGACTCAAACTGCCTGCCTTGATCTGTCGTAACTCGTAGTGGAGTCCCGAAACGACAAATCCAGTTACTGTAGAAGACTCGTGCGACGGTCTCTGCTTCTTGGTTTGGCAAAGGAATTGCTTCTGGCCATCGTGTGGACCTGTCAACACACGTGAGGCAATATTTATAATTTTGTGACGGTGGCATGACAACAATGTCTAGGTGCACATGCTCAAATCTTGATGTAGGAGGCACGAATGTTCCAACGGGGGTAGTGACGTGACGAGTAACTTTCGCGCGCTGACAGTTCATGCAGGCTCGTGCCCAACGTCTGCAGTCGGCTTGCATCGATGGCCAGACATAGCGTTGAGCTATCGCCTTGGCCGTGGCTTTTACACCAGGATGCGACAGATGATGGACAGCGTCGAATGCAGCCCTTCTGAATTCATTAGGCACAAATGGTCTTACTGCCGAACTTGAAATATCGCAGTAAATCGATGTCTGCGAACCTGGTATCTGGAACTTCTTCAGCGCGAGACTAGATTCTTCTCGAAGATATTTCTGTAGCTCGGGGTCTGTATCTTGAGCGGCAGCTAATGCTTCAAAATCGAGCTGAGTCTCAAGAGATTCTATTCGCGACAGCGCATCGGCGACAACATTGTCTTTTCCTGCTAGATGGCGAATATCTGTAGAAAACTGACCAATGAAATCTAAGTATCGAAACTGACGTGGAGAACATTGATCAGACTTTTTAGAAAAAGCATATGTAATTGGTTTATGGTCTGTATAAATGGTAAATGTTCTTCCTTCAATCATATGTCTGAAGTACTTCACCGCTTGATAGATAGCTAGTAGTTCTCTATCATACGTACCATATTTTTGTTCAGCTGTACTTAACTTTTTCGAGAAGAATGCCAGAGGTTCCCAGATGTTGCCGATGCGCTGCTGAAGAACTGCTCCTATTGTGCGGTCCGATGCGTCGGAGACAATAACAAGATGCGCATTTAGCTTTGGATGTGCCAGTAAAGTTGCTTGTGCAAGACCTTCTTTAGTCTTCTCAAAGGCATCAACAGCTTTCGGAGTCCAATGTATAGGGATTTTTCCTTTGCTGTTTCCCTGTAGCAATTCGTTCAAGGGCGCCTGAAGATCCGCAGCCCTAGGTATAAAACGTCGGTAAAAGTTTATCATACCTAGAAACTGCCGAAGTTGTTTGATTGTCGCCGGTCTCGCATATGATTGAATCGCTTGAATTTTCTCTGGCAGCAGATGGGTCCCTTCACTGGTTACTTTGTAGCCGAGGAACTTGACTTCTGATTGGCCAAAGATACACTTTGATGTATTGACCACCACGCCATATTCTTTCAGTCGCTGAAAAACAATATTTAAATGAGTTAAATGTTCTTCCCTTGATGATGATGCCACTAAAATGTCGTCAATATATGCATAGCAAAAATCCAGGCCTCTGAGCACTTCATCTATAAAACGCTGGAACGTTTGCGCAGAATTTCGCTAGCCAAAAGTCATAAATGGAAATTCGAAGAGGCCGAATGGTGTTGTTATGGCAGTTTTGGGGATGTCTTCTTCAGCGACTGGAATCTGATTGAAAGCACGTACCAGATCGATTGTGGAAAAGATGATTTTTCCACGAAGACTGTGGGCGAAGTCATGAATATGGCGCACTGGATAGCGATCGGGGCATGTTCGGGCGTTTAGACGACGGTAGTCGCCACAAGGTCTCCATTGGTCTCCACTTTTAGGGACCATATGTAGTGGAGAAGACCAGCAACTTTCTGATGGACGTGCAATACCCATTCTCTGCATGGTCTCAAATTCTTTCTTTGCTGCTCGCAGACGATCTGGCGCTAGTCGTCGTGGCTTCTCTGCTACTAGAGGGCCTGGTGTAGTGTGGATATGATGTTGCGTTTGGTGTTTCACTATCCTTGGACCACCTCCCGGTCGAGTGATCTCTGGAAACCTGTGAAATAGGGCATGAAATTCTGAAACACCAGAAATTGTCTTAATAGAGTTTATTTGACACTTTACACTTTGTCCTTTTGTCGTGAGTGTTGTTTTCAAGTCTATTAGTCTCTTATTTCTTACATCTACAAGAAGTTCATAAAAAGCTAAGAAGTCCATACCGATGATTGGTTTTGCTACGTCAGCAATCACAAATATCCACGTAAATTTTCGACGTAATCCTAAATTTAACACTAAATTAATTGTTCCGAATGTCGCGATAGACGTACCGTTTGCCGCGGTAAGCTCATATGCTGATTTCACTCGCGGGTGTCGTGTACGAATGTGAGGATAAACACATAAGTCGGCACCAGTGTCAACAAGAAACTCGACTCGCGTTTTCTTATCTGTCACAAAAAGTCGGCGTGACATCGGACTTACGTCGCTGGCCGCCATCAACGACTGCCTTGTTCGTTTCCCGTCGAAGCTGTTCGCTGGTAGGTGCATGGGGACCTACATCTTCTCGCTTTCGCGCCAAACTGCTGGTGGAACCAACAGCTTCCGGATTCTTCATTTCTTCCGCGAGATTTACTTCTTGCACGGGAACGAGACCGTTGTCTAAACCGCTGTCTATTTTGTTGAAGAGAGACACGCTCTAATTTTTCTGACAGTCCAGCGATTTCTTTTCTTAGGAGTTCTATCTCCTTCGCAGAAGAAAATGATGACATTGACGTCTCTGAAATGATGGGCGCCGGAGTGATGGATTCCACTATGGCGTCTGCAAGCTCTGCCACGTCATCTAAAGCAGCTTTTTTTTGAGTAGCTAAAATTGCCTGCATGTTCTGCGGAAGACGGCCTAACCACAGAGTCCTGAGGAGTTCATCTGAAACTGTTGAGCCGGCAAGGCTTCTTAGACGTCGTAGAAATTGGGATGGACGGCTGTCACCCATCTCTTCACGTTCGAGCAATCTTCGTGTCTTCTGCTCCTGCGATGCACTCAGACGTGTCTTCAAGGCTGCTGCCAACGCGGTGTACGGGTTCTCTGGAGGATTCATAATAATATCGCGCACTTCACTTACCGCACGAGTATCGAGAGTTGTTACAATATAGTCATATTTAGTTTCTTCACTTGAAATGTTCGCAAGACGAAAACTGCGCTCTGCAATTTTAAGCCACATCTCTGGATCTTCGGAGTTAAATGGCGGTAATTTTACAGCAATGCGGTTTACCTCAGTTTGGGCCATTTTAAAATTTTATGTAACAAGCCCGAGAAAAAAAATTAGTAATTTTGTACGTACCGTTCAATCGTTTACTCACTTCTCAGTTAAATGGTTTTTATCATGTCGGTGTCACCAATTTTGAAGTGATTGTGTATATATTTATCAGATTAAATTAACGTACAACAGCAGCGTTTGAAATATAACTAATTTATTTATTTATTATTTTTCGAGTTCTTTTTTTACAATCAATATTTTCGTAGTAACAAAACCATAAATTTTATAGTGGGCTAGTGCACCCACATAATTAACAAAAATTAAAGACAAAAAATCAGCAGGACCAGACGATATCCCCTATTTCCTATTCAAAATATGTGCAGTTTCGATTGTTGCTCCACTGACCTACCTCATCAATCTGTCATTTGAATCTGGTAAGTTTCCACGAAGCCTAAAAACAAACAAAATAATACGCCTTCATAAAAAAAACTGTAGAAAAGGCATGAACAATTATAGGCCTATCGCTTTGTCGTCTGCCTTTTCTAAAATATTTCCGAGAAGTCATCAACATCAATGCAATAAATCACGCCTACGAAACTATCATTTCAAACTTAGAATAAGGCATTCTACCCGTAGGTATACTTTGCGACCCCACAAAAGCCTTTGACTGCGTCAACCACAAGCTACTACTTGAAAAATTATCTTCATATGGTGTACGAGGTAGGTCACTGGACTGGATCAGCAATTTTCTAAGTAGCAGAAAACAATTCAGTACAGTGTCGTGGAGTGACGAAGAGGGATACCACACAACTAATTCAGGGTATGTGAATGTAAACATAGACCTGCTCCAGGGGAGCATTCTTGCACCCATTCTGTTTATTATTTATACTAACGACCTAAAAAATATACTCTTTGGAAATTGTACAACTATAGTGTATGCAGATGACACATCTGTCATAATATCTGGTACCACTAATTCTGGTATTCAACCAATCTGTAATGAAAATATTAAAACGATATCCGACTGGTTCAATAATAATTATCTCCACCTTAATAAAACAAAGATTTCACAATAAACTAAATAAACATCCTGTAGATGTAAATTTAGAAATTAATAATTCAACCATATCAAGAGTCTCAAATTGTAAATTACTAGAATTAACACTTAATGAACACTTAAATGGACAAATTCGTATTGAGAATTTAACTAAGAAAACCAACCAGATTTGTTTTCAAATAAGACAATTGAAATCAGTAGTTCCCAGATAGTACATTATATGGTTTTATAGAGCACATATGTAGTCAAAATTCAGATATGGTATCTGTTTCAGGGGCTCCCCCTCAACTTTAGCCACTGCCCTCATCAATCAAAAATGAATAATACGATATCTGGCAAATGTTTCATAAAGATCTACTTTTAGACAATATTTTACAAAATACAAAATATTAAAAATAATTAGCCTATGTATCTTGGAACTAACAGTTCTTATCTTTCAAAATAAAACTAATAGTGGCATTCATGCACTAATTACCAGAAATAAAGATATCTTCAGAGTACCCTATTGTAAATAAAAAAAATCTAGAAATTCCCCATAAATATTTGGAGTACAAGTCTATTATACACTTGAAGAATTCCTTACACAATAATTATAAAACAATTACTGTATTTTATATTTAATATGAATTTTATTTTTATCACTTTTATTGCCAATTCCATACTTGTACAGTAACTCAAGTCTACGGAATAAAGAAGATATTATTATTATTATTTACCAGGCCTCACCACGCGTGACATGTAACTAACTATTATTAAACAATATCTTCCGATTGTGTAATAGCTTTCAATTCTTATATATGTACACAAAGGGGTCCAAAATCACTGACAAGTAATATTAATTCAAAATACAAAATTACGACGTCACAAATAGCATATTTGCTGGATAATACAGTAATTCAAAGCACTAAATTAATCATAATTATCTCAAAAAATACCATCATCTGTGAAAAAAAAAATCTCACACTTGATTTTTATCATTCAATATATTCATATTTCAAACGCCCGCCATCTTTATTTTTTAATAATACATGCTACTTGTTTACAATCATTGTAAAGCAAATTTTGTGTACTTTCCAAAAATGTACAAAATATAGTATGTTCCATTACAATTCTCAAAGTTAGTATCACGTATTCCGGAATCCGCTTTAATTTAATTTTATTTAGTTCATTTATGATCCAAACAATAACTAATAAGTAAATTATTTTTATTTCTATTAATATCGGATATTTTGTCGTGATAATGACACATAGTAAGATGTTTTCTAAAATATTTCGTTATGTGTTAAAGGAAAATGAAATAATATTTACTTACCAATAATTCAAGAAAAAAAAAATTAAACGTATTTAAGGATGTTAGGTTTTATTAAATAAAATGACTAAAAGAATTACAGTAGTAATTTACAGTAAAAACAATGGCTGGGACCACAAGCCTTGTTTAGAAAACGTTGTTTTGAAAATGCTTTAATTTCACCCTTAATCGTACTTCACATAAAAGTGAAATTAAATATTGAAATGTGGCATTTTCAATTTTCAAAACAAGGCTTGTGATGTTGTGATACCAGCCATTGTTTTTCTTGAATTGTTGGTAAAATAAATATTATTTCATTTTACTTTAATACAATAAAATATTTTACTGTATCATTAGAATGACATAATGTCCGTAATATTTAATAAAGTTGGCGACAATTTGTTAGTTTTTATTTGTAAGATACACCTGCTGTAATTTATCATAAATTAACTAAATAAAATGAAATTAAAGCAGGTGGGCCAACTGATGTAGGACGCGGCTCGTATAATATGTTGAGAACAACTTATTTCTCATTTGTTTGATTCCTACATCGGCTTGTATCGAATAAGTTATTACATTTTATGTGAAATGAGTGGTTTTCTAAACTTGCACAGTATGCTATTTTGACATTTACTTATATTAATTGTAAAATTTATAGTTACAGTTTTTTGTAAAGTTGAATTTGAAAACATAGCTAATAAAATTTAATATACAGCTTGACTTTTGTTGGCGGCGGTCACGTATTTTCACAAACGGAAAAATTTGTTTACACGTTACGTTAACATACGATTGAATGAACAAACTCAACTTGACTCTGATATTATTTTCCAGTTTTACTTTTTAACATCAGTTTTTCGTTTATCGTATTCATTCATCATTTTAATTTATACTATATTATTTAACTAAAACTTTAACTAAATAGATAAATTATATGATGCCTAATAAGTATATTTATTTTTTATTTACTTTGAAAGTAATATGGTGGTGTTTAATAATATGTTTTGTCAGAAGATTGGGTGGATATAAAGGGTGAGTCTAGGAAGACGCCTCTTTAACTTTTTTATTATAAATAATAGAAAAAATGATAATAATGAATGTTTTATTACTTTAAATATACTATTTGATGGAAAATTTAGATGTTTTTTATAAAGTCAGGTTTGCAAGATACGACTATCAACTTTTATTTTTAAAATAGCAACCTATAATTATTTTACTAAAATATGAACCGCCATTTTTTTCTTTTTTTTAACGATGTATTGATTCTTATTAATGTATTTGAAAATAGTCGAGAACAGAACAATAAGATAATTGAGAAATATATGGGAAATATATTGTATTCAAATTTATAATTGACTATGTGAAAATAAACAAAATGTAAACGCAATAGGTAAATTAATATCGACAAAGTATACATTTGTTTGTTATTTATTTATTATTACTTATTATTTACTGATTTATTTATCCGAATCAAAATTATTTCTCATATATCTCAATTATTTTATTTAGTTAACAGGTTAACACATCGTTGAAAATACAAAAAAATGGCTGTTTATATTTTAGTAAAATAATTATAGGTTTCTATTTAAAAAATAAAAGTTGATAGTTGTATCTTGTAAACCTAACTTTCTAAAAAATATTTACTTTCTGGCATCAAATAATATATTTAAAATAATAAAACTTTTATATGATTTTTTTTTTCTATTACTTATAATAAAAAAGTTGAGGGGGTAGGGGGGCGTCTACCCAGACTCACCCTGTAATATTGAATACACTAGATGTTTCGAATCTTTCCTAAAAAGCCGGTTTTTCACACCACAGCATGACGAGTCTTTGTTAGATTTCCAAGTCACAAGTTTCATATTCTTTGGCTTCGGTAGGCTAACGAATTCACACAAAATTGTCCAAAATAAAATCATGAATTACTGTTTTCCAAATTTGAAAAGCAAACACGAGCTGAAGCAAGTGCATCTTGCTTCCTTCTACTAGTCTCAGAATTACCGATAGCAAATGAAATGTTTCAAACTAAGCCGAGACAGGACAAGTCAGTTGTTCCCATGGCCACAGACAATATTTTTTTGTCTGTTTCCATAGTGTACAGTTTGGCGAAAACTTGACAAGCCAGGCTCGCTAGACTCGCACCGTGAGAATATTGAACTAATTTATTCGTGAATAAACATCTAACACTAATAATCATATGTAAGAATTGCTTTATAGGTAAGTAAGCTTATACTTATACAAGAAAGTATCAATTATTAATTTAAAAGATTAATTTCTTTTGCTTTTCTTTTCAAAAGATATTCATACGAAAAAAATTAAAAATTATATAACACATCTGATAGTTAAAAAACTATTAATTATACAGGTGTAACAGCTAAACGAGCTACCTCATATAATTTCTATATTATTAAAGATAAAATTAAACACAATAAGACAAACTTATAGATGACCAAGGAGGACATCAAATTTGAGAAGAAAATATTTTTTTAAACCAGTGGTCCTCAAGTAGCAATACAAAGGTATATATTTCAGGCCCATTCGATAGAGTATTTTTTCTGAATTCAATCATTTGATTAATTTGTATCCTTATATAAAAATATTGAAATAAATTTAAATTTAAATAAATTTGATTTTTATAGTCATTTTTCAGTAGGCTATGTATGAAAAACAATTGAGCTTAAATTAAAATGTACCAATATTTGTTAATAACGTTATAAACAGTGTTCTATTTGATTTCTATACGACATAATTTAATTTAACAAATAATAGTCTTTGTATTTCATACATAGCCTACCGAAAAATGACTATAATAATCAATTTAAATATAAAATGAATTTTTCTCAATATTTTTGTTCTGTAAGGATATAAAATAATCACAGAAAAAAAAAACTATCGAATGGGCCTACATATATACATATTTCAAATGAGACACTATATATTTTTATATATTTGGAATCTACGTAAAATTACGAATTCAACGATATGATGAAGTGAGGAATTATGAATATGTAACTTGGTAAGCCATATCAGGTAGGTCGTATAACAAATTCATCATTTTTCGGAAACAAAATATGGAAAAAATAACTTAATATTACCTAATATTATCTCAATTTTTTTCACAGCTTGCCTGATATCTGGCTTAGCAGGTTAATAAGATGGTTGCAAGATTTTTATATTTGTAAAATAACATTATATCTGGATATAAACATAATTTATTAGGAAAAAAAAATTCCTGTAAATAGTAAATTATTAATAAATGTGTAGATTTTCAAATATATCACGTGATTAAAAACAAAATGTAACGTCAAAAGGCACTCGCGGCAGCGTATCTAAGAAAACAGCTTCAGATGTCAAACACAAGCGATGGAGATAGAAATACAAAATTGCACTCGATGAACAAGAAAGGTTTCTCGTGTTCAGACAGTCAATAGGAATAGCTGTCTTCTTCCGTCATGAGAGTGGAGGGTATAGTTTTTGTCTAGAGTTTTTAGCATGATTATTTTTAATTCAATATTTAAAAAAAAATATTTCAGTTTATTATGAATTAATTTATATAATCTTTCACATAAAATAATAATAAAGATATGTGCAACTAAGGATTATTTTTCTCGACAAGTATATTCCATAATATTGATAACAAATAAACAACATATCAGAATATTTTGAATGAAAAACATGACAATTGTGACATCTATATAAATAATTACTAGCTGTCATTCCGACACGCACCCCCATATCTGCTTGACAAGGCCAATAAAGTCACATGACTGATCGCGCCCTATAAGTAACGAGTTTAACACATCTTGTACACACAAATAATTGAAATTGTATCTCTTCCTTCATTCTATGAAGAATTTTGTCCTACTCTTCTAATATGTTCAAAATTCTTCAAATTTATAGACGATATTAGTAGTATTTCTTAAGGATATATGTAATATTAATATCCCTATAATTTTAAATACATATTTAATTAAAAATGAGATATATTAAATGTACTCGTATCTCCCAGAAAAATCTTCCAGTAATGCTTATTTTTATCACTGACATAATGGATTAATCTGTCAATTACAAACATTTAAATATCTCAACTGTTTTTTGGGCAACGAGATTTATTAGAACAGATTATTCTGTATTATTATATACTATATCTCTAAACCTATAGGAGATATAATATTTTTTTTAAATGAGTCAGATAGAGAATTTAATTTTCTTTAATATTACCAAGAATTTAATGTCCGATTGGGAAATTCGTAGTTAATCAAATTTTAAGTCTTATAGTTTTTTAGTAATCGTCCTTACAACGTCCCACTCACATACACACATAAATACACACACACACACACATACATCCTCACAATCTCACACATACACACACACACACACACACACATACACACACACACACTCACACACATCATCGTAAAAATGTTAATATCGGATTGTAGGGACCTGAAAATGTGCTTATTCATTACAATCTGTATATGCGATTTTTAGCATGAATCCAATACGTCTTTTTGCGAGAGGTAAAAATTAAGTTTATATTGTAACTTGAGAACCACGGATTTATAACAAATATTTTCTTCGTAGCTCGGATGTCCACCTTGGTCTTTTATTAGATTGTATTATAGTATTTTATTGTATCTTTAATAATATCGAAATTATATAAGATAGATTATTTACCTGTTACGGCCTGTATACAACATTATACAGGATGTTAACCGCAATACCAAAACATAGGACTTTAACATGTAAAATCATACTTACGTAATTTCCTGCTTCTCTAATTAATTTTGCTATAATAGCGTCAAGTAAATATTGTAGAGCATAAAATTCTACATTAGAATTAAGAAAGAAAATTAATTTTGGATGCTCTATAACGGCAGAAATTAGGTATGATAAAGTAGAAAATCACCCCAAAAATAACAATAGCCCGGGAATAAAATGTTTAACAAGTAAAACGTGAAATATTTGTTAATTTATCTGTTTTAATTCCATGCCTATCGCTAATTAAGGGGTGATTTTCCACATTTACATACCTAATTCCTGCCGTTAGGAAGCATGTAAGATTAATTTTGCTTATTGAATCAGAAGCAGAATTTTTACATTTTATATTTGAAGCATTTTTACCTAAAATAATCACGAACGCAGGAAATTACGAAAATATCATTTTACATTTAAATGTACTACGTTCCGGTATTACGGTTAACACCTTGTATATACTCGTAGATAGACGTTTGCCGTACTCTCTTTTAATAGTATCATTTATATAATTAACTAGCTTGATATTCACTATTTCCTATTTGCACTATTAGTCTTATTTCTCCATTTATTACTTTTAAATTTATTGTGTTCAGAGATTTTTTTTAATAATTATACATTTCTTATAATGGATTAAAATGAAGTGCTTTCCTGGTATTTTAAAAGAATTTTTTAATTATAATTACTGTTATTAGAGATAAAAAAAATTAAATACCAAGTAATGGTCATGGAACGGTAATTCATTATTGATTAATTTGCAGTTCTGCAGTGTAGCTACACATTTCCAAAATGTATACTTCGACTGTAAAATATACTTGTGCACATACTATATTAATTATTTGATCACTAAATTTCACATTATGACATGTATAATTACATAAATTTCAATAAAAAATTCAAAAAATATATTTTAATGTTAATTCTTATGAATTTTAACTATTTTTACATTTTTTATTTGTAAATGTTTAATCAGATGATCAAGTAGGCAGCTTAGGCTTGTATAAGCCATATTCATTATTCTCATTGTGGGTGTTTTATGAAAAAAAGAAGACATTAAACAAACATTGAAATGCAGGTTAAAAATTTACTTACGTCAATATACCGCATGTCAACAAGAATATAACTTATAAATATTTAAAATTAGGGAATGTTTCATTAACCAAACATTTGTATGAAGACAGCTTCAGTGTCGAAAATAGGGTAGTAGTAGATAGCTTCTATCAATGTATAGAATCTAAAATTAATTCTCTTTAACATTGAACTTGCGGCTGTGTTTAGAATTAGAAATTCTCTGTAATCCTTCTCCGTGGATCTGAGATCGACTTACTTCATATTTCGGTTAACCGCGAAATGTTATTAGACGTTTAATATCAACGCGAAATTTTAATTTCTTGTATTAAAATATCAGTGTAGGTTTACAAAACTTTATTAATTAAAGTTAAGAAGTTTTTCTCCGAAGTAGACGCGAACGATGCTCCACTGACGAAACGATGAACCTCGAAAAACTGAATGGGGATTGAAACAATGAGGTTATTTTCTTGTTGTTTTACCATTTATTGGAAAATTTCATAAATTCACAGAAATAATTATCACACAAATTTGTAGAATTCTGTACAAGAGAAAATCTTATCAATAAATTTATGAAGTTATAAATACATAAAAATCGATTTCAAGTAAAGTGTATTTTAAATTTTATCAATGAGTTATTAGAAAGTGTTTCATTTTGTTACGAGTAGTAAAATAATACTAGACCACATCACGGCCGCACGTGCACACTACGGTTATAACATGGACGTCAGGTGAACAAGGAACATGCTTTTGTTTTTGAACTAGTGGCTAAAACTTGACTTTCGTTTATTTTAAAAATACCATACATCTCGTTTATTATTACAGATAAAAAAATGTTTAGATAATAATTGTTCTACATACGTAGAATATCGTTGTGTAATTTTTTTTTCAAAACTTAATTCTCTATATATAACACAAACTTAGTATTTTTTTAATAGCAACCTACCCTGAGAATAATCCCATCTTTAAATTATTGTTATGCACGATACAGAAAATTGATTTAGGTCATTATAGGCTAACTTTATGAATCGTCACAGGAATTTTTAATCGTCATTATTGTTGAGATAGCTAAAATTTGATTTTCGCTCATTTATAGAATAAATCATATCTTGCTTACTCCTATTATGAATGATAACGGTAAAAAAATATTTAGATAATTTTTACGTTGTTATTTACCTTCCTTCACTTGTAGGTAAGGAAGGTATTGTCTTTGGTCAAAAAATTCAATGATGAGTTTTTAGTGAATAAGCATGTTTTAGGGTCCCTGTAATACGATTTTACCATTTTTACGAAAGTTTCGGATAGCATAACTTCAATATCACGATTCAAAAGATTATAATTTTTTCGTACTCCTCAAGTTTACATCCAGAAGAACAAGTGATTAGATTTTGGTTATAATTGCTGAACCGGCTGTAGCCTCATTTGAAGATTTAACAGTTAAATATGATTTATTGACATTTAACGTTATTATAACTTAAAAAATATATTATTCTCTATACGATTTGATTGCATTTTATACTTCATATTCAATAGATATAGAGTTAACGAATTATAAAGTCAGATGTCAGTGTCAATAAAAAGTAAATTAATGTGGCAGAGATAAGGATGTTGAAGTAGATGTTGGGGAAGACACGAAAAGATACGGTAAGACAATAATTCTAGTGTTAGAAGTTTCTAGGAAGATACAAGAGAGACGATTACATTGGTTTGAACATGTCATCAGGAGAAATGAAGAATATATTGGAAGAAGAATGAATAGCTTAGTAATAGGAGGTTAAAGAAACAGAGGAAGACCAAAGATAAGATGGAAGGACTGTATTGCGGAAGACTTAAGAGAAAAGGAACTGAATGAGAACGACACGCAAAACAGAAATAAGTGGAAGAAGAAAATAAAAACTAGCGACCCCTAACGAATGGGAAAAGCTAACGAAGAAGAAGATGTCAGTGTCAAGTGTAATTTGTATAGTTTGTTTATGAAATAATTTTACTGGAAATTAGAATCTATTGCAAGAAATATTATGTATGGAATTTATACATTATACACAGGATTGACGGAAGATATTGTGCTGGCCATGACAGAATTTTTATGTAGAATAACATGAAGAAATTATTCTTTTTACTTCCTTGTACGTAAGTAAAGGAAGTATTGTAATCGCGAAAAATTTCGGTTTTCAGATTTCAGGGGAAATATCCATTTTGATCATCCCTGAATCCATTTTGACTAATTTCGTCGTGACGTCTGTACGTACGTACGTCCGTACGTACGTATGTCGCGTAACCCAAAAACGGTAAGCCGTAGAAAGTTGAAATTTTGTATTTAGGACTCCTATAACATCAAGTTGTGCACCTCCCTTTCTGGTTATTAGGTACACAATATCCAGAAGTGGCACTTTACATGAAGCCTATAATAGATTTTAATGAAAAACTGTTTTAAAATATAATCCAAAACTTTTCAAATTTGGTATACAAGACTTTTATGTCAATCGAAATAACATAATAGATTTTGGTTAAAATAGGCTAACCGGAAGTGGTACATTACTTGAAGTTGTTAACAGTTTTTCTTGAATAAAATGATTTTATTTTGATTTTAGAAATAAATGCTTCAAATAAAAGTTTTAGAGAATTAATTTCTGCGTCTAGCACATCAAGTATTATTAAATTAGCCCTTTGTATAAGCGAGATATGTAAATTTAAAAATTATATACTTTTTTGTTTTTGTAATAAAGCTTGCTATGGATTAGGACAAAAACATAAAAAAAATGTTCATGTCAAATTACGTTAAATACGTGCAATTTTATGATTCGTACAATAACAAATATATTTTTATTGTGCAATTAGTTATATTCATTGTTGTAATCAATTATTTCTTTGTTGTAATCAAAACTCTCTTTAAAAAGAAACGGGTTAGACTATGGTCGCTATATATCTTACTGTTTTGAAGTTAAAATTAATATTTTGTAATTTATTTATTAAAAAAATATGTATAGTTTAATAATCGTACAAGGAAGTCGTGTGGTGTCCTCATCAGATTTTTTGTTTTTGTAATAAAGCTTGCTATGGATTAGGACAAAAACATAAAAAAAATGTTCATGTCAAATTACGTTAAATATGTGCAATTTTATGATTCGTACAATAACAAATTTTATATTTTTATTGTAAAATTAGTCATATTCATTGTTGTAATCAAATATTTCTTTGTTGTAATCAAAACTCTCTTTAAAAAGAACCGGGTTAGATTATGGTCGCTATATATCTTACTGTTTTGAAGATGAAAATTAATATTTTGTAATTTATTTATTAAAAAAATATGTATAGTTTAATAATCGTACAAGGAAGTCGTGTGGTGTCCACATCAGATTTTTTTCAAATAATTCTCGAGATATATAATCTACATACACATAATATTTTTGTAAACCTGCAAAGTCTTATCTTTTTATTTATTTTATTTTTCAATGATGCCTATATTTTTTTGGATTTAAACATAAATAAATCATGAATTATTAATTTATTGAAATGAAAAATTAAAAATTATTATGAAATAAAAGAAAAAATAAATTACTGAAAATCATTTGTTAATTTTGATTCTATACGGATTAATTAGGTTCTCCAATTTATTATTAATTATTTTCAGATTTACTAAATTTTTTTATCGACATTATAGTTGTTAGCTTCAAAAAAATTTGTTTAGAATAGGTATTTTCTCAAGTATATAAATTTAAGAAATGAGTAAAATCAAAAAAATAACATTACAAATAAATAATGATCTGTAACTGAGTTTTCATTTGTTTCGTTATAATTTTCAATTATTTCACCTCATCATAATTACATATTTGTATTTAAAACAAAATGATATATACTATTGAAAAGCATATAAAATAGACATAAGATTCTTTGCAAGTTTATATTTAGAAAAATATGAAATATAATATACAGATTAGTGGCGGCCCGTGCACTAAAATTTTGGTGAGGCAAAATTTTTTTTCATTCAAGGTCAGATGCCTTATAATTGAAAGTTACATTTTTCAAGGGATGTGCAAATGCGTATTTTTCCCCTTTCATGTACAAAAATAAATTGCCTGATCTCAGAACATTTTAGGAAAGAGCGAGCGTCCGGCGCTTACGTCAAAAAACCTATGAATCTTTCTACCACATTCACATTACCGGAATTTATATTTACATAACGTAAAATTACTGATAATTGTGATTTACAACTAATATCGGTAGTTTCGTCTACTTGCCAAGAAATAAAAGGGGATTTAATAATTTCGTAGTCTATTTTTTTTTATTTATAACAAAATGAATGCAATCTATTAAATCATTTTGAATAGTTTTGGAGGTACCACAAAATACCGATTTATTGATATCTTTCTTCAAAAATATTTTTAATTTATCATCTCGTTTACTCATTAGTAAAACTAATTCTTTAAAATGACCTTTATTACAAGATTCTTCGGTTTCATTATGACCTCTAAATGGTAATTCTTGTGTACATAAAGAAATTGAAATATCAATTAATCTTTTCAGAATTTCCCTATTTTCTTCCACTTTCAAATTTAAATTTTGAATTTCAGTTTTTCTTGCACTATCAATAGCGGTAGAAATATTTTGCTTCATATAGTTTATCTTCGTACGATAATTTACTAAATGGATTTTTGTGAATTAAGAAGTTAATAATGTCATCGGAATGCCTTATATTATCAGTATCAGAAGTTCCAGTCAAAGTTGAAGCCATTTTATTTGTTTTAACTAAAATTTAAAATACAAAAACAATACGTACGTAAAACATGAAAACAACGAGAAAAATATAAGAATTAAATACTTACTGCAATGCAAGTTGCTTGTTTATTGTTGAATTTGAATTCACAATGCAGTAAATAATATTAGTATTATTTATTATTCAATCTTATTTGCAAGAATATTATAGAATATACAATTAATGCAATAGATGATAGATGTTTTGAACGTATGGTAACGGCCTGCCTCTGTAGGATCGCGTGGAAATTAAAGTGGCTATCTTTTATCCTTTACGCACTCATTGCATTTCTCATTTAGGCATGCCGCAAAACCAGCTCTTTCTCTAGCACACGTATTTCGTATCGGAATTACTAACTGGATCAAAAACATTAGGCATCATTTTGAGAAGCACTTTATAGGGTGTAAATTAGGTGAACTGCATTACATATTAGTTATGGTGGTGGCTTAAATTCTTTTGATATTTATAAAGACAAGCATTAGCGGAATAAGTTAAATTTTAATTTACATACTACTTTACATTATTTACAGCTTTATTTCTTTTCCGGTGAGGCACTGCCTACCCTGACAAGCCGCCACTGATACAGATGTTTCTATACTTAAGGATCAAACTTTATGGAATGATAATACAGTTAAGAGTAAGTCAAAAAGTCAAATTTTCAATTGTTTTCGAGATATAGAGCAGTTATAATTTACTGATTCTTGTCTTTTTTCATTAATATCTTAAAAGTTATAAGAGTTATGACTTTGGGCAAATGAGGGTTTTGTGTATCTTTAAGAGATCTTCTCGTATGTGTTTTTAATTTTCCAAAATCTTCCTAATACATATATGACAATTAGCTGATTTTTTTTTTGAGAATTGAACTTGCATATTAATACTTATTGACTTAAAAAAAAAAACACCCTGTATATGTAGGATAGCATTTGTTTGAATATCAATTCTCTGCCCTAAACAGTGTACATCGTCGCTTAAAATATCTATCACATAAACAGGATAGAATATATCTCGAACAAGGCGTAGACCATAATAGGTTATTGCAACGTTACGAAATGTCGTCCATTAACACCAGACGAGAACTACAGTCAGCAAAATTTTTAAAGTTGCTACTAGCGAACAAAATTGATTGCCCTCAGTTATTGTCGTGCATTTGTTTATATGTTCCAAGGTTGATGCCCAGACTAAAAAGATCTTTTCATCTACCTACTGCGCACACCAACATCCTGGCCAAGTTACCGGATAATATTTTCTTTTTAATGTAATTTATTAAATGTTATTTACATACATAATAATAATAATAATAATAACTTTATTGACCAGAGTCAACGGCGGGGTTCAGCCAAAGGCTGTTCTTCCACCCAACCAGTACATATTAATTACAATAAAATAGAAAAAATCTGATGTGGCCAGCACATAACCTCTCGCCGTATATTTTACCTGGCTGTATGCATAAAGCAAAGAATATTTTTATAAATACAAATAATATATTCATATAAATCTATGACGTATAAACTTCTTTATTACTCAATAATAGCATGTCTCAACATGAAGATATTTTACCATAAATAATGTTACAATAAATTACAAAGTAGAGTTTACCATATATAAATATTAGGCTGGTAACTGCAATTTTCAATTCGAACAACGTTGTTTACTTTCTCTTCATATTCTTCTAGTAAAAACATTAATTTTGGGCGGTCTAAAATGTATATATGGATTGTGCATCTATTCTTACATATCTTCTTTTACATTTTATTTTTTCATACATGTTATATCTAAATAACACTAATTCCCTTTAATAAAGTGACGGATAGATTGCACTCCGATTATTCTTATATCGATGTGTAATTTTGTCAATATTTACAACTTACTTGAGAAGAATTTGATAGCTTTTTCGCAATTCAAAGTTACTCTAGTCTATAGTACTGGTGTAAATTGTCCCATAATGTTTGAAACAAATTTAAGTCCTTCAACCTAGACTTGTCATCTCCATAATAGTCACAGATCAAGAACTAAGGGATTCTCCAAGTACATTTTTCTTTCATTACTCATTATTTCTGACACTGACATTTATCTGTCAGTTACAAATAATTTAAATTATCAACTATTTTTCATGGCATTCTTTCGGCTGTCAAATTTATTACAACAGATTATTTTATATATTATACTTCTTTTATCTCTAAATCTATGGAATATATAATAAAATATTTAAATGTATCAGATAGAGAATTTAATTTTCTTTAATATTACCACGAAAAATTTTCAAAAAATAATATTTAGAAGATTTTTTTTCAAGAATCTTCTACTTCCGGTTGTCCAATTATTACCAAAACCTTTTCAGATCTTCCCATGAATGTCCGATTGGGACATACGTTGTTAAACAAATTTTAAGTCTTATAGTTTTTGAGTAACCGTCCTTCCAACATCCCACACACACACACACACACACACACACACACACACACACACACACATCCACACACACACACACACACACACAGACATCATCGTAAAAATGTTAAAATCGGATTGTAGGGACCTTAAAACGTGCTTATTCAATAAAATCTGGATATGCGATTTTTAGCATGAATGCAATACCTCTCTTAGCGAGAGGTAAAAAAGTCAACATAAGTACATAGCATGAAAGTATAGCACAATATGCCAAAAAAGCAGATAAATAGGATTAGTTTGCTTACACTATAATAAATTATTGAAAAAGATTAATTAATTTAAACAGAACAAATTTTTAACATGAGCTTTGAAAGAGTGTAAAGATAGAGATTTTAATTCATCAGGAAGATTGTTATACAATTTGGGTGCAAGGTAAGAAAATGCATTTTTAGATTTATTTTTTTTATATGAAGATACGATATACGAATTCTTATCACGTAATTGATAATGCTGTTCTTTTAATTTAAGTTTTTCATGTAGATAATATATGTATATTTGTACTAAATATTTCCCTGTAATTGATTCTGTTGGGAATAAAATTATTATTATTATTATTATTATTATTATTATTATTATTATTATTATTATTATTATTATTATTATTATTATTATTATTATTATTATTATTATTATTATTATTATTATTATTATTATTATTATTATTATTATTATTATTATTATTATTATTATTATTTTTCCCCCCCGCGGTCCCACCTTGTCCTGGTGGGGGGGCTCAGTAGCCTTTGTTGCCAGCAAAGGTGAAACTAACGGGACCTGACGATTTCTTATAACCGGTCGATTAGTAGGTGATCGTCCGTGCACAGATTTCTTTCATTCCTACCTGCATGTTGACCGTGTGCGGTGACCCGTGTCGGTGGAGGAGGGGATCCTGGTAGTTGAGGAAGCCCCAACACACTACTTTGGCCCTGAATTCACCTAAACGGGAGGTCGCAGGCTAACCCACCTGAGGCCAATCGGTTCCCATCCCGTTACGAGGCTGGGGGGTGAGTAGTCTTGGGGATGTGGCGGGATCACCGGGAAGCGGGCGTGCACGAGGACTTAGCGGCCCCATCGTGATCTCTCCCGTGGACTGGCCCTGCTGCTCTCTGGGATTGCTATAGTCTTTGGGAAGCCCTGACACTATACCGGTTTGCGGTATTAGTGTCCCTTTTGAGACTCCATGGAGGGTGGGGATACCAAAGACCGAAAGTTCATTATAAATGAACATGAAATTTTCACAGCCGCTGTCTGGTTCGCCGTCCTCCAAAAACGGTGCGCTTGGAGCCGTGTCAAAAGCTCCCGGGGAGAAGACCCCGTCAAAAAACAAAAATTCTTGTGAGGGTACGCCTAGTAACCTCACTATTGATATGAACCAAGAAAAGGAGGTAGTACCCCGGTTCTTGGTCATTCAAAGACATAGTGGTAATTTTGAAAAAGTTAGCCCTTTTCTTATACAAAAATTACTATTTGGATTGGTAGGAGATTTGAAAATCATAAAGAAAATTAAAGATGGTCTACTTGTGGAGACAGTTTCAGCTCCTCAAGCAAAAAAATTATTAAAAGTAATAAAAATGGGAGATATGGGAATAGAAGTGGTCCCTCACAGAACACTTAATGTATGTAGGGGTGTAATTTATTGCAAAGACCTCTTGAATTGTACAGTGGAGGAGATATGCTCTGAGCTACGGGAACAGGGTGTAATTGAGGTAAGGCGAATTAAGTCTAGAATGAATGGTGAATTCAAAGACACGCCGAATCACATCTTAACCTTCAATACCCCGAAACTACCAGCTAAGTTAAAAGTAGCGTATATGTCCCTCCCTATACGCATGTATGTCCCTGCACCGATGCGCTGCTTCCGTTGTCAAAAGTTCGGACACACAGCTGCACGGTGCAATAGTCCACACATTTTTATATGTGGAAAGGTCTTGCATGAAGGAACCCCTTGCATGGAACCCATTAAATGTATTCACTGTGAAGGAGACCACTCTGCTCGTTCCAAAATTTGCCCACTTTATAGGCAAGAGGTTGCCATCCAAGAGCTCAAAGTAAAGGAGAATATTACTTATTTTGAAGCAAAGAAGAAGGTTGTTATTCCTACACCGGCCGGTATGACTTATGCTAACAAAGCATCAGCTTTAGTAACACCGGATCCTACTTCTTTTGCGCAGCAAGTAATTCCTCATCTTGTTCAAGCATTAAAAAGTGTCTTTGTTACAAAAGAAATTTTTAATGCCAAACAAAGTGCACCTCTTATCTCCTGTAATACTATTTCGACTCCATCTAAAATTCCTACACAAGAGAAGAAAAAAGCAAATTCTACTAATTCTTCTTTTGTGCCTATTTCTTCTGGCCCTTCTTCTATCATTCCTACAAAGGAAAAGAATAGGGCAACTACTATTGTTTCTTCTTCCGACGAAGATCTTTCCCTTAGCTCTGCACCTTCGCAGCAGCAAAAGAAAAAGAAGGGTTGGCCTATAGGCAAACCAAGAAAACCTGTTTAGTTCTTCAACATAACATTATAAGTCATGAATAATATTATTCAGTGGAATATTAGGGGATGCGTCTTTCATTATTGTGACTTGAAGATTCTACTATCGGAATTTAATCCGATATGTACGTGCCTTCAAGAAACACACTTTACACCAGGCCAGGCTTACTCATTGAAGAATTATAGTATAGTTAGGTTCGATTCTGCACCCCATATCCGGGTCAACGGAGGTGTGGCGATTATCATAAGACAAGATGCGAATTTCAAACAGGTTAATCTCAACACTAATCCTCAAGCGATTGCTATACGAATGTCAGCCCCATTTAACGTTACTATCTGTAACATATATTTACCTGATGCCAACTGGGATTTGACTGACATTCAAGCTATTATTCAGCAACTTCCCACTCCCTTTATTCTTCTGGGAGATTTCAATGCTCACCATTTCATATGGGGATCTGGGCATATTGATCCAAGGGGTAGAATTGTTGAGAACCTGCTTGATGATCCAAATCTTGTTCTAGTAAATGATGGTTCACCTACATATTTTAATGCCCGATCAGGGACCTTTTCTTGTATCGACCTAACTATACTCTCTTCAACATTATCAACTCGTTACTCTTGGCGGGCACTTGATGATCTACATGGGAGTGATCACTTTCCTATAGTGATCACTACAGACACTCCTATGTGTGAACAAGTGTTTGCGCCAAGTTGGTTAATGAGTAAAGCCGATTGGTCATGTTTCAAGGCATCCCTTAAAATTCCACCCCTGACTAATAACACCTATATGAATGTAGAAGAACTAACACAAAATATTTTCTTAGCAGCAGAAACTGCAATCCCTCAGAACAAGTCCAAAGCTCAAAGAAGGTCGGTTCCCTGGTGGAACCGCGAAATTCAAGAGTTGGTCCGGGATAAAAAAATGGCTTTCAACCGCTTCAAACGGATTCCCACTCAGGAGAACCTTATTCTTTTTAAAAAAGCCAGAGCACTAGCACGACGTTGTATATTGGAAAGCAAGCGAAAATCTTGGGACGAATATGTTTCTGGTATTTCGTCCAATACCACAACACAAGAGTGTTGGTCAAGGGTTAAACGTATCGCTGGGCATGGTAATTCTACAGGTATAACTTGCCTAAACCTGCATGATGGAACTTATACAGATGATCCATCCGCTATCGCGGAAATAATGGCCGACCAGTTCCAAAGCACTAGCAGCTCTTCAAATTATGTACCTGAGTTTCAAAACTCAAAAGCGGACAGGGAAGTACCGCTAGATTTCAGCACTACTGAAATTCTTAATTATAATGCTGCATTCGTACTTATGGAACTGGAATATGCTCTCAGCCAATCGAAGTCGTCATCTCCAGGCTTAGATAGAATTACCAACGATATGCTCAAAAAATTAACCCTTGATTTTAAACTACACTTGCTTTCGTATACAATATGCTCTGGCAAGAAGGTTCATATCCTGAGAAGTGGAAGGAAGCCATTGTCATCCCTATCCCTAAGGTCGGAAAAGACCTATCGATACCGTCAAATCATAGGCCGATCAGTTTAACGTCTTGCATCGGAAAGATATTCGAGAGAATGATCAACAACCGCCTTATGTGGATTCTGGAAACCAATCATTTTCTGTCAGATCACCAGGCCGGGTTTCGCAAATTCAGATCCACCGTTGATCATCTCGTATATCTAGAAGATGCAATTCTCACTGCTTTCAATAATAAAGAACACTTGGTTGCAGTGTTCTTTGATCTGGAGAAGGCCTATGATATGGCATGGCGGTATCACATTCTTAAGAAGCTACATGGCTGGGGTTTCCGTGGTAATTTGCCGCAACTTATTTCTTCTTTTCTGGCAGAACGCAAATTTAGAGTTCGGGTCGGTACTTCTCTATCATCCTCAAGGATATTAGAGAATGGAGTACCCCAAGGCTCTGTTTTGAGCGTCACACTTTTTGCCATTGCGGTAAATGAGCTTGTGTCCTTTGTCAGCTCTGTAGGTATGTGTCTGTATGTTGATGATCTCACCATTTTCTGTTCTGGTAAGAAGATGGGTGACATCAACAGAACTTTGCAATCTGCAATTAACAGCATTACCCGGAGGGCTGACAAAATTGGATTCAGGTTCTCTCGTGAAAAAACCCAGTGCATGCACTTTTGTCGCCTAAACCGACCACACTATGGACCACTCCTTTTTATGAGGGATAATACTATTAAAATCGTCAATAGCGTCAGATTCCTGGGACTCTATTTCGATCCAAGGCTAACTTGGAAATTACATGTTGAAGAGCTAAGGACTGTTTGTCTTAAAGCTCTCAACATTATAAAAATGTTGGCGGGTACTAAATGGGGAGCAGAGCCCAAAACCCTTATACGGGTGTACCAATTTCTGGTTTTATCAAAGATTGATTACGGGTGTGTCGTCTATGCCTCGGCAAAACGTACAACCCTCAACAGGCTAGACTCAATCCACAACCAGGCTCTACGGTACGCTCTTGGTGCGTTTCCCAGTACCCCCACATTAAATTTGTATTCAGAGTCAGGACTGACGCCACTTGATGTCAGACGTAAAAAGTTTCTGCTGCTTTATGTTTCTAAAATCAAGTCATTACCGCAACACAAGAACTTCAGCACTTTCTTTCGGAGTGATAATTGGTGCAATCCACGACAAATTCAAACCAGACCCGCTGGTATCCGCGCGAAAGAGCTTCTAGACCAAATAAACTTTGATATACCATTATCGATTCCTGTAGGGGAATCTGAAGTACCGCCGTGGTTGGTTCCATTAGCTAGGACTAACTACATATTAACTATGTACGACAAGTCCAACAGTCCCCCGATAATGATACAGTCAAGGTTTCTAGAGGTTCTGCACGGATACAAAAACACGATGGTAATTTATACGGATGGTTCTAAAACCCACCATGGTACTGGTTGCGCAATTTCTGTCGATAACACACAGCACTCATGGTCAATGCCTCTTCTAACTTCTATCTACACAGCAGAGTCCTATGCTATCTGGCAAGCTCTACGCTACTGCGAGTTCGTCAGAACTTCTAGGAAGTTCCTCGTAGTAAGTGATTCTTTGAGTGTCCTACAAGCCATTTCAAACCCTTTTACTGTTGACCCAATTATTCAGCATATCTTGTCCCTCATGAAACATCTTCATGAGACAGGGAGAGATATTTATTTTCTTTGGGTGCCAAGTCACGTCGGCATTAGAGGTAACGAATTGGCTGATGAGGCAGCACGTTTTGCCGCTGATAGTAACTCTGTTGATGTCGTAATGTATAAATCTTCAGATATAAGTCTTCATCTGAAGAAAGAGGTATTGGCTTTGTGGCAGCGCACATGGGATGGGGTTCAGAACCATCTAAAAACCATTAAGCCGTTGGTTGCGCCATATTTATTGCCGAATGATCTTACCAGAAGGGATCAAGTCAAGATCCATCGTCTGAGAATGGGTCATACAAGTCTGACACATGGGTACCGTTTAAATCGGGATAATGCCCCTATGTGCAACAGATGTGATACTGCTCTGACAGTTGAACACATTCTTGTTGCATGTCCACAGTATGATCTACTCAGGCGACTATATCATTTAGATCAAGACCTTTCCTTTATTCTAACAGACTCTGATAAGATCCGTAATGTTCTGAAGTTTTTGCGTGCGGTAAATATATATGAAAAGTTATAGACTTTTTTTTTTTTTTTCATCTCGTTAAAATTTTCTTTATGTAATTCTTGTATTCTTTTCTATTTTTCTCATTATACGTATACATAAGTATGCGTAAATACTTATTTTTCCTATATTTATTGTATTTTATGCATGTGGGTTTTGTTCATCTCGTATACATATGTATATTTATTTTATGTATTTATTTACATGTTACCTTTTTCAATATTATTGTTATACTTCTATTTGTAATACTTATATAATAGTATATGTCCCATATATTTATTTATATTATACTTTTTGATTAGTATATGGGCTAATAACCTCAGCAGTTGATGCCCTCATCTAGTTAAAAAAAAAAAAAAATATATTATTATTATTATTTCTCTATTTTTCCCAACGAATACATAACTACGCGTAGATAATTTATTAATATTATATTTTATGCATATGGTTTAATAGTTCTCGTATACATACATACATATTTATTTATATATGTTACATTTTCGAAATAATTTTTTTTACATACGATATTTTGTTGTTATACTTGTATATTTATCCGGTATATTTATATAATACTTCATGATAATATATGGGCTAATAACCCCAGCAGTTGATGCCCCTATTCTAGTTAAAAAAATATTATTATTATTATTATTATTAATACATATGTATAGAGATTTGTTAGGTTTTGAAAAAAATCGAATTACTCTGTTATTCTACGTGAAAAAACGTATAAAAATTATTTAAACATTATTTCTTTACTTTTAAACATAATACGGGAGATATAATTTATTTTGAAAATCAAATTTTAGCTAGAAGCTCAATAACAAAATATGATTGAAAATTCCTGTGTTGATTCAAAAAGTTAGTCCATAATGATCTACAATATCTACATCAATTTTCTGTACCGTACATAATAAAATTTCTTAATCACAATCGATTAGTAATATAGCGATTTCTGAAATTCAAAAAGTTGGCAAGTTAATTGTTTTTAACCTCATTTTCCAAGAGATTGGAAAGTAAAGCGTGAGTCAGGATAAGAACCGGGAAGATGCCATATCCCATCACCCCAATGAGCCATTGAAATAGTGAAGTGAAGAATTTTACGTTGTAACCAATAGATGTCTGTTAAAATCACTTGTTAATATATTTTGAGTTGGCTACGACAACGTTAATTAGTTACCGGAAGTTTTTTGAATGCCATGTGAAAATAATTTGTATTAATGTTTGAAATACCATTTTCTATGTAAAAGGTTTCAAATTTAATTATATCCTTTTGAATACAACCGAAAGAGTTTATTTGTGTACTCAACATGTCACTACTTGTTGAAATGGGAGTCATGAGTTCTGCTGAATGCTAACAACTATTTCGTTTTTTAATATTATTTGTTTTTTATCAATAACTTGATGGCTTTCAGAAAATTCTGGGTACATTCTTAATTTTCGATTTATTTTAGACCCATGAATAAAAAATTTAAAATTATGGCATCACTTTTGACGCCTGTATATAATATTGATTGTAGAATTCTCAAATTACATATGTTTTGCAAAGTCTTTTACTATTTTTTTAATACCGTCATCTTCTCGTACCTTCCCTAACTTTGAGTTAGTCATACCGGAGTAAAAAAAGTAAAAAGACTTTTGACTGAACGTTCGCGATATTAAATTGATGTATTTTTAAAATAAGGTTATTTGTAGGAAATTAATTAATGCTTTTGACTTCATCAAAAGATAAACAAATAATTATTCATTTAAAAAAAATACATAAAGTCCCCTTAGGCTTGTGTTGCTATTGTAACAGGAATACTAGCAGTATTTTTATATCACCCCGCTAGCTACCAAAAGTTGTGACACAATTACAAACTTTATTTATACATCACATCGGTAACTACTAAAAGTTGTACCAGGTACGGTAGGGACAACAAAAATAGGTGATCGAGATGGGTAGCATTTAACACTGCTTAGTCCTGCACAATATGAAAATTTATTTGACCCGAGAGTAAAACACTAATTTTATTAATGTAAAAACTATTAAGGTCGAAGGTAGCGGAAATGCTGCCACCACTATCCGTATTTTAAAAGTCCTCGGATAGAAGGACACGGCCAAAACGGGTTAAAGAAAATAATCAATTAAAATTTGGGTAGTGTCACTAAGTAATTCAATTGATACTCACGCGTTATTCTACGGGTCACTAAGACACACGATGGAAATGGGTATGAGGCAGAACAAACACGTATTTCCAACAATAACAAAATTATATAATCTTTAATAATTCTCCGCGAACAAGTAAAATTATATAAGCCAAATAAACTACAACGCGATCAATTGAATCTATATAAACTCTAAGTTCTTAATCTGTAATTTACAAAATCAATCTCAAGCCTTTTACATCGATCTACAAATATTTCAAACCCGATTCACAAACAATAATAACAAAATCAAATACAATTACTTACATGAGTAAACACACAGTTATACCAAATCACACCACGATGAGAGAGCCCACAGTACAATTTAATTGGTTATTTCACACAGAAATACCAAGCTCAGTCTAAGACACACAGTCATGGACATGAACAACAAAAACAATCAGACAACAAGTCTACACGAAGTAAGACAACAAGCAACAAGAAGAACAAGAGGGAGTCAGAGTCAAAACTCTGACTTTATACCCTGCAAGGGTAGAAACCAGTGACTCTCAAACCCCTTAATTTCGGCTCATCTCATCTATAAGACTCGAGACAGTTTACAGTTTCTTACGAAAACTTATTAGTGTGCACTGGGACACCAAGTAACGGACAAATACTTCTAAGAACTCAAAAGCCTTGCACAAAGCTCTACCCTAGAGACTTTTTGTAACATCCGTCCAGAAACATAATTTTACCCTGTCTCATAAATAATACTTCAACCTAAGAAAACACAAAACTACAAGTTTTAACGGAAAAATTCCTACGAAACAAATACGGAATAGTCGCTACGCCGGACTATTACAATATACATGAATGAATAATATTTTGTAATATGATCCCGAACAACACAGACAATACTATTTATTGAGACATATTGTCATTTTTGCATATGTATGTTAGAAAATATGAACATTCAATACAAAACGTTTTAGAATTGATTTGAGAAATAAATTTTTGCCTTTTCATGTTTCAAAGTGCTTCTGCATGATGAAAATTGGAATGGAGATTTTCCGATTACATTTTGTGTAAAAATTTTGTTGAGTGCTTAAGTAGTTTCACATATTGAATAAAAATTTTACTTCCCAGATAAAAGTTTAATAATACATTTGTATGAAATTGTTTTTCCATTCAAATTCCATGAAATGAAAATGAATATAAATGAGATAACATTGAAAAATTCTATATCAATGATAATATTTTTTATAGTTTTATGTATTTGCTAAGTATGAATAATAAATGGATTAAACAGCTTACTTTCAGCATAGAAAATTAAATGTTACAGGATATAAAATATTGTATTTTAATAATGAATTTTGGTTTAATACGTTTGATACATTTTCATATTTAAAATATTTTAGAATAAATTTATTAAAATTTTAATATTTTAAACTTCATTTTTGTTTCTTACATTGAATTGTGATTATATTTCCACTCTATCTAAATATGGTATCACGGAAAGCCTTTATACATTAATTTTGTATAGTTTCAAAATAGCATTTCTAATCCGAAACAGTTTAAAGATATTCTATCCAATTCAAATTGAACTCATGTATAGAAAATAAAAATCCTGTGTACTCAGAAACGTATAATTAATTTTGCATTGATCCGATGGCTGTATTATGATCGCGTATTAATGCTTAATACCGAAACACTGATCTGATAAGTGTAGAGGTGGACCTAGCTATACACTACGTTTAAAACAAAATTATTTTAGTTTGATCATAAGACTACATAAAATATTGTCAATACAAGTAGGAAAGTACTAGATGTTATCCTAGTTGGTTAGTTAACTGTTTGTAAAAGTCCATAAGAAACAAATAGCTCCAACAACGAAAATTGAACTTTTTTTACTAAGTTTATACAGATTTAGTTAGCTTATTAAAATTACTAAAAACAATTTTTCGGTATCTATAATAACTTCCGAGAAAAAAGGTGTTTCCAATTTCGCATTACACCCTGTATAATGATTATAAATAGAGGTCTCAATAAATTACATTTCTCTAGTTTCTTTACATTTTTATGTTTTATGACCAAATAGTTTATTTAAATTCATTTATCTCAAAAACAGTGCATTTTATCGGATGTTCAGACGAATATCTTTTCACCAAAATTAAGAGTACTTTCGAGTCAAAAAGTCAAAAATAAATCCAAAAAATATATTATAATTTATTTACTCCCACTTATTTTCAGCAACCAAATAAGCAGTGTTGCAAAAACTCTGAATAAAATATAATATTTTGATATTAGGTAGTAATGCAAATATTGCAAATTTCAAATTTTATATAAAATACTTATCAAATTAGAGACCACAGTACACCTTTATTCTCATCTTCAAGACATTAGTATTTACTGTACGAGTATATATTTATTTGAACTTTTTCGATTAAAATTGTTTAAAGAATTATGTGGTTCAACTATAAACTGTAAAACAAATCCTTGAGACATATTTTAAATTTTAGTTAGCATGCTTTCTTCAATACGTCAACTAGGTAAGTAACTTATTTAACTTTTTAACTAGAAATTAAATCTATAGGGTAGGTCGAGGGGGCGGTGTCACTTTAATCTGGTGGTGTCTTCGCTGTTGTCTAGTAGATTTACTGCTTTGTGATTTTCCAGGCGTTTTATGTATTTTTCGCTGTAATATGTTATTTCTTCTTTCACTGTCTTTATGTTTAAGTCATTTTATATTGTCGAATTTTTCTTTGACGTACCAGGGTGCGTCGAGTATTGATCTGAGCGTTTTGGATTCAAATCTTTGGGTGATTTTTATGCTTGAGTTGCTCGCGGTTCCCCAAAGTTAAACACCATATGTCCATATAGGTTTTAGTATTGTTTATATAGCAGGAGTTTATTGTCAATTGAGAGTTTAGAATTTTTACAAAGCATCCAATACATCTTTTTGTATTTTACATTAAGTTGCTTTCTTTTTGTTTTGACGTGGATAGACCAAGTCAGTTATCTGTCGAGGTGTAGTCCTAGGTATATTACTACATTCACTTGCGGAAGGAGTTGATTGTTCAGTACTACTATGGACATGCATGTTTTCGGGTCGTAAAACTGATGTGTGAGGATTTTGTTGCATTAGCTTTAATTTTCCATTTTTGTAGCCATGTCTCTATTTATATTAAGTGATGTTGAAGTAAGTTTGACGCTACTGCAGAATCATTGTGAGAAGCTACTATTGCAGTATCATCTGAAAACGTAGCAGTTATGGTATGTGGTGATGTGTGGTAGGTCGTATGTGTAAAGGAGGAATAATAATGGTCCTAGCACACTACCTTGCGGGACACCAGATAGGATAGAAATTAGGTTTGAATGCTCTTCATTGAACTTTACTTGGAAATGTCTTTTATTAAGTTAGGATTATAAGGGTTGATAGAAATCGTTAGGTAAGGTTTTTTTAGTTTATGCAGTAGGCCTTCATGCCACACCTTATCGAATGCTTACCTTATGTCTAGAAATGCGGCTGAACAGTATCTTTTTTCTTCTATGTCGCTTTTGATTTTGTTCACTATTCGGTGTGTTTTTTCTATGGTAGCGTGTTTTGCTCTAAATCCATTTTGGTAGTATGGAATTAGATTATTTTTAGTTACTATTGGTATTAACCTTATGCGAAGTAGTCTTTCGAATACCTTTGATAATATGGGAAGCAAGCTAATCATTCGGTATGATGCAGTATCTTTTGGTGGTTTTCCAGGTTTGTGGATTAAAATGATTAGGAAAATTTTCCATTGTGATGGGTAAAGTTCGAGTCAGAATTGCATTAAAAATTGAGTTTATTAGTGTTATAAGCTCTGTCTGGTAGTTCTTGGAGGATTTTACCAGTGATTAGATCGTATCCTGGTGCTTTGCTTGGATTTAAGGTTTTGATTACTCCTTTAATTTCATGTTTGAATATTATTCCGATAGGATGGGAGGTTCGGTTCGGAGTTTCTAATGATTCAAGAATTTCCTGTTCGTCTGGTGTTTTATTGTTGATTGGGAAAGGTTGAAATACGTCACTTAGGTGTTCCCCGAATGTTGCGCATTTTTCTTTGTTGCTTCTTGCCCAGCTGTTATCTTGTTTTCTTATAGATGGTATTTTTTGTGTTGGTCCTTGTAAGTGTTTAGTGGCCTTGAATAATGAATAATCAGTAGATTGAGTGTTTGTTAGATTACTAAAGTATGCTTGTATGTTTTTGTTTCTCCATTCATTTAGCATAGTTTTGACTTCTCTTTCTGCTCGATCGAGTTTTTGTGAGCGGGTTACGTGTTTGTTGCCACTATCTTCGAATGTGTCGATTTTCATTTATTGCTTCTTTAATTGTGTTTGAAGGAAAGTTTTATTGCTGTTTTCTTCTAGAACGGGTGATGCGTTCCAGGCTGCCTGTAGTATTGTCTGGGTAAGATGTTCAATTGCTTCATCAATATCTTTTTCTTGTTTAAGTGTTGGATTAGGATTAATTTTCTCATCAATCTGATCTTAAAAATAGTCCCAGTCTGTAAATATATTGTAGAGAGTTGGTGGTTTTGTTTTTATTATTCCATTAGCATTAAGTTCGAGGAAGATTGGTGTATGTTCTGATGATAGATCAAGGCTTGCTTTAACTTGAAGTTTATTTTGTGGAATATTTTTTGTTATATAGAAATCTAGTAGGTCAGGTATTTTGTTTGGATCACTGGTCCAGTAAGTAGGTTCACCAGTAGATTTAAAATCAAGGTTGTTGTTTTGGATTGTTTTTAGCGGTTCTCGCCCTTGTGTTGTTATTAGCCGCGAGCCCCACATAGTATGTTTAGCATTATAGTCTCCTCCTAGAATATATTTGTTTCCAAGCGTATTTAGAAATTGTTCGAAATGCTCTTGTTTTATATTATGTTTTGTTGGGCAGTATATCGCGGATAGGGTGATTGGTCCTGCCCATTCTTCAATTAGAACGGTGGTTGCTTGGAGGTGATCCATAGTGTATTCGGGAAGTTGGTAATATTTAAGTTTGTTTTTTATAATTATTGCATTACCCCCGTGTGCTGCACCATCAGAATGTTTTGTGTCATATATTGTGTAATGTGATACTTTTAGGTGAGTCTGGCTTGTGAAGTGGGTTTCAGAAATGAGCATGATGTGTATTTTGTGTTCGAGGAGGAAAAATTTAAACTCTTAGCTATGGTTGGCCAAGCCACTAGAGTTCCATAATGCTATTTTTAATGGTTGCATTACGGAAGTTTAGAGATTAACGTTGTGAGTAGGTTAAGAATGGTGTCCATTCTTCCCATTAGTTGAACCATAATTTATTCTAGTTTATTTTGTGTCGGAAGGGTAATCTTATCCGGGAATTGTGTTTCGTTGATTATTTGTGAGAATGTTGTGTTTGGGTTACCTTTTGATATATCCTTGCCGTTTCTTCAGAGGTGTGTCTTTCTCGTTGTTGGAGATATTTTATTTTGTAGATTTTTTGATATACGGTACAACCTTTGTAGTGTACAGGATGGTTGGCTTTACATAACACGCATTTTACTGGAGCTTTTTTATCTTTGTTCCAGTCTTTGGTTGCATGGTCGTCACCACATTTAACACAACGTTCTTGTCTTTTGCAATATGTTCTCGTGTGGCCATACCACTGGCTACTGGCACATTGGGGGATTTCCTTTTTGGTCTGGGTGGTTCAATAATAACTTTGATGCTCTGGAGATAATTTATATCGTAAATTGATGTGTTGTTTGTGTTCTGCTCTAGATCAACAATGAACATTGGTAGAAGATGTTTGTGAATTCTGTTTTATATTGCAGATATTCTTCACTTGTATCCTTTTGATTCAATTTCATTTTTAAGATCATTTACTTCTGTTGTATGGTGCATATTTTTGTTAAATACGCGGTATGACCGGTTTTCTTTAATCTGGTAGGTGTGGACTTGTGTATTAGTTTTTTTACCTCTCGCTAAGAGAGGTATTGGATTCATGCTAAAAATCGCATATCCAGATTTTATTGAATAAGCACGATTTAATGTCCCTACAATCCGATTTTAACATTTTTACGATGATGTCTGTGTGTGTGTGTGTGTGTGTGTGTGTGTGTGAGAGAGAGAGAGAGAGGTTGTTGGAGACACGATTTCTCAAATTCTATAAGACTAAAAACCTGTTTGACTACGGATTCCTCAATCTAACAGTAATAGGAAAAATTGAATAGGTTCTGGTAACAATTGGACAACCGGAAGTGGTAGTTTCTAAAAAAAAAAATTCTAAATATTATTTTTTGAAAATTTGTTACTACAAATATTAAAGATAATTAAATTCTCAATCTGACATATTTAAAAAAATTATTATATCTTTTATAGGTTTGGAGATATAGAATATAATAATATAGAATAATATGTTGTAATAAATCTCGTTGCCCGAAAAACAGTTGCGATATTTAAATTTTTGTAATTGACAAATAAATGCAAAATGTCAGTGGCAGATTTTTCTGGGAGGTATGAGTACATTTAATATATATTATTGTATTATTAATTAAATACGTATTTAAATTTCAGGTATGTTAATATTACATATATCCTTAAGAAATACCGCTAATACCGTCAATGAATTTGAAGAATTTTGAACATATTAGAATAGTAGGATAAAATTTCTCATAGAACGAAAGAAGAGAAACAATTTCAATTATTTGTGTGTACAAGAAATGTTAAATTCGTTACTTATAGGGCGCGAGCAGTACTGGGACTTTGTTGGCTTTGGCACGCTGATATGAGGATCCGTATCAGAATGACGGCTAGTAGTTATTTACATAGATGTCATAATTTTTCATTCAAAATTTCAAAATATTCTGATGTTTATTTGTCATCAATAGTATGGAATATGTACTTGGCGAGGAAAATAATCCACATGGATATGAAAAATCATGATGTTTTAAATGAAAAATTGTGATACTTGACACCTATGTACATTATTACTAGATGTCATTCTAACACGGGCCCCCATACCTGCTTGCCAAGACCAAGAAAGTCACATGACTGCTCGAGCCCTATGCAACATAAAATGAAAATGGCGAGAGGTATTGTGCTGGCCACAACAGATTTTTTTCTAAAGAATTGACAATTTTTCTGCAGCTTTCAGTGCTGTTTGGTTGAAGTTTTATTGATTGTTTGCTATCGTTTTTATGCAGTAGATTTCTTTAATTTACTTGTCTATTAGTGGCTGATATCTTTGATATCTGGAATGAATATGGGTGGTGGCTTCAAAACTTTTGTATTTATTTCTATTTCTTCATTTTGCGTAGCGTTGCTAAAGGCTTAGAATCGGTTTTGCGTTGATATTGGCTGCCTTTCTTCAGTGGTGTCTGTGGATGTTCTTGGTTTTACTCTTCTTATGTCGTTTGTATCGTTGTCATCTCTTTTAGTTTTTCTAGCATCAGGTACTTTTTGCCATTGGCTAGATGGAGTTTGAGATGATGCATATTTGTACAGGCACTTCGGCCAGAGGACTCAGTGCTGTAACACTTTACATTATTAATTAATAATTTAATATGTTTGTATTAAATTACTGACGTAATTTTAATTTTGATTAGGAAACACGTCCGTTAACTACGAGTGTTGGAAGTCGAATGTGTTATTAATTTAATAAAAAAACCAACCATCAAAGAAATGACAAGTCATTTGAAGGTCATCACTTATTTGAGAAAACATAAGATAAATCATATAAGTTATGGATAAAAAGAAAAAATACTTTATAGTACACCATACTCGCCGTGAAATAAATATGGACTGATGTTCAACTTTTTCCCTTCTCCGCACCCTGTCTCTTGCCATGCGGTGCTGCCGCTTTTTCATGACTTACCATTTTTAATATTGTCCATATGAATTGATAATAATATAGAAATCTCCAGTCCATATTTATTTGACGGTAATTATAGTAATACTAAAAATATTAATATCACCTGTTAAATGAAAATGAAAAAGAACTAAAGATGCGTATTAAAATTTTAAATTAATGTATAGTTGGAAGCTATTTAAAAATAAAAATATGCGTATTTTCATTTACGCTTTTCACGAAAAAACAAATACCTTACAAATTGTCTTGAATTATGTATTGTATTCAAAGTTTCAGTGTTGGTCATGTCATTTCTACCCATTGCCTTGTCGGCTTTAACAATCTGTGTAATATGATTTTGGTACAATGACATATTCCCATATTTGTACTATGGCGTTTAATCTACCCCAGTATGAGATGTGGAGAGTGCAGTCCAGGGATCACTATTGTACTATAAATAATTGTTTCCATCGAAGTCTAACATCCATTATCTCAATCGGAACTAGTTATTTCGATTACACGGACATGCTCTTCATAACAGATTCTACGTATAAATACTCCGTTTTTAAACTAGGAAGAGTAAATTTATAATTCATATTTAGGTACACCCTAAAACACACGAGAAGAAATATTTACAAATTTAAAATATAGATATTTCATTATCATTATTACATCATGATTCATTTTTATTTTAGATACATCACTTACTTTGAATTTGACTCAAAATGAAAAAAAAATATTATGTAAACACAGCTAAGTGTTAGCTAATTAGAAACCTACATGACAATGAGAAAACTTTAAATTTACTCCTCTTACAATTTAATTTTAAAACTGAGTATAGGAATAATAATAGATATAAATAAAAAAAAATCTAATGTGGCCAGCACAATACCTTCTGTCAATCCTGTGTATTATGTATAAATTCCATACATAAATTTTCTTGCAAAGATTCTAAATTTTCAGTAAAATAATTTCATAAAAAAAATATGAAAATTGAAATTGACACTGACATCTTCTTCTTCGTTAGCTTTTCCCATTCGTTAGGGTCGAAATTTTTTATTTTCTTCTTCCACTCATTTCTGTTTGCGTGTCGTTCTCATTCAGTTCATTTTCTCTCAAGTCTTCCGCAATACAGTCCTTACATCTTATCTATGGTCTTCCTCTATTTCTTCAACCTTCTATTACTAAGCTATTCATTATTCTACCAATATATATTTTTCATCTCTCCTCATGACATGTTCAAACCACTGTAATCGTCTTTCTTGTATATTTCTAGAAACTTCTAATACTAGAGTTATTTCCCTTATTTTTTTATTCCTTACCGTATCTTTCCGTGTCTTTCCCAACATCTATTTCAGCATCCTCATCTCTGCCACATTCATTTACTTTTCATTGATACTGACATCTGTCAATTTGAATTATCTGAATATATTAGCAGTTTCCATGGTTAGCATACTTTCGTCACACACACACACACACACACACACACCCACACACACACACACACACACACACACACAGACAGAAACAGACACACACACACACACACACACATACATACATACATACATACATACATACATACATACAGACATCATCGTAAAAATGGTAAAATCGTATTATATGGACCCTAAAACGTGCTTATTTACTAAAAACCCATCATTGAATTTTTTGACCAAAGACAATACCTTCCTTACCTAAAGGTGACGGAACGTTAAAAGGTTGTTTCTGATTGGCTAATACTCAGCAGTGTTTATATTAAAACACAAATAAATTTTCCATTTTGATGTTTACCTTGGTAAAAATGATACTTGGCAGTATTGCGCACATCTATTTATAGACCATAAAAAAAGAGAGACCCTCTTTCTCAAATTAGTTTTCCACTTCTTTTTCGTCCTTCTAAAAACAAATAGGGAATAATCAGAAAATTAACTGAATATGATACAGTAGTTTTTACTTTTAATAAATTCAGAGATATTAACGCCGTCACAAAAGAAATATGATTTCAAGAAATGGATCGTCATGTTCGCGTTTCAAATAGGAACTGAATTTCGTAAACAAGTTCCAAGTTTTTTTGGACTGATTTAGTTTGAGATTTCCAACTTCAGCTTCAGTTCATTCGGTAATGATGCTTTAACAGTTTAGAGTTATTTTGACGAAAGAGGTACTTATAATATTTATATAGAATTTTGAGCACGCTAGTCCTTTTGATACAAAGTATTAAAACAATTATATGAGATTAATTTACAAACTACAATTTAAAGATTCAAACATAAATCCAAATTAGAAAAAAAAAAATTAGACCCAATGTTAAACATAACATACAAAATAATAAATTGAGACAAATACATTTGAGTTGTATTTTTTTAATAAATTAAGGTGTTGCTTTAAATTTACTGACTCACTGAAGTACCGGGTATTTTAACGTTTTTCCTGCTGGTTTTAATTCTACTAACGAATTAAATCGTACCAACCCTTAAAAAGTATTCAGATACCTATTTATTATTTAAATTTCATTATTTATTTAACAACGACCTACCCATTGGGTAGAAGTAAAAACAGAGTTTATTACAAAATTAAAATAAATTATTACTCACATGCAAGTGTCGATTGAAAAGGTTTCCCATTGAACCCATTAGCTAGCTTTTCTTACAGACCGGTGGACACAAAACCTGGCCCACCGCTGCCCGGAATTTTTTTGCCGTCGTACGCCTCTAGTGAGCCTTTGATCGGGATGGATTTTCAACCGGTGATATTTAACCTGGAAATACTTGACGATAACCCTCGTGTAGGACCGCCTTTTGAAAGGCCAAATCGGCCGGCGCCCGTCTTTTATTTTGCTCTTCTTCTTTTTAATATATCCTTAATACCCTTTATCGGGTGTCGGATATGGTTTGCTACATCTCGTTCTTTTACCTGTTTCTTCTATTCTTCCGTCCCAGATTATTCTTCCTCTTGTTCTTTTTCCATTTTGAGTCTATAACTTTTTAATTAGATATTCTTGTCCCATTCTTCTGATATGTCTGAACCAATTCAGTTGTTTGCTTTCTTGTCCCATTTTGTTTTCCCCGTTTTTTTCCTCAGATATTTCATTTCAATTGCTGTGAGTTTTGATTCATGTTTTTTCTGTATTGTCCAGGACACGCATAAGTTATTACTGGGATTACTAGAGCGTTATATATCTTTAACTTTATATTTTTTCCGATTTCTTTCTTAGCTAGTACTCTTTTGTCAGTTGTGTAGTACACTTTATTTATCTTTATTCTATTTGCTATACTCGTATCTATACCTATTTTTCCACCCTGTGTTATTATACTTACTAGTTATTCGTAAGTTGAGACTCTCCATTATTTGTCCATTTATTCCAACTATTCTTATATTATCGTTCTGAGATTTGTTATTGTAACGTTTATTTACTTGGGTAAAGTGTAAAAATCAAATATATGTATATTAATAATTATATTAAATGTTTAATTAAGAATATGTAATAAAATAAAGATCAATATGATTAAGCAAATATAAATACTAATTTAAGACTAAGCATATTATTAAATACTTAAACAGATTATTTATTTATTTATTTGTACAATTAACACAACGCACTATTTTTTTTATTTACACGACATTTATTTCACTATATATTTATCACTAATTATTTATTTCGACTCAACTGGTTGGGCTAGACTGAATTGAAAAAAACTGACTAAATGAACTGAACGGCCTCGCACAGTGCCGCTTTTATATAGCTATTTAATCATGAAAAATACTCTAGAACATTTCCAGTAATTTTCGACTAAGGTTAGGCTAGCGCGAGTAATCAATCTTATTGCAACGTTTATTTGCACAGCTGCATGCTGCCGACCGCTCAAGACTCGTCCGACCAATGACGTCGAATACGGGCTCGTTACACACAGTGGCGTCGGGTGCGCAATCTACATTAATTATTACCATAGTTTTAGTTTTCACTATTGTTGATTCCCATGCCCATTTTTATTTCTCCTTCCCAGATTTGTGCTAATGATCTCATTTTTGTATGTGTGTTTGCTATTAATATTCTCATTTGCGCCTAATAAGTTCTCTATCCTCGCTTCAGGTTATATTTTGTTTCTCCACCTACTTTCCAAATTTTTATTTTCCTAAGTCCTTGTTAAGAGTTCGGAGTAAAGGTTTTGTGGGCCAAAAACTTCCTGAGCGGGGGTACCAGACTTATGGTCACTCCTACCCTTGCCAAATATAAAATCTAACCAGCAAAAATGACCTGAGCATTTTATACAGAGGCATGAAGGGCTGGATACCATGCAAGAATTATATAGACTCTATCCTTGCTCTGTAAGAACCGAAAACTTTCGTAGATTGAACTTTATGAACTCCGTTCTTTCAAGATAATACAATCATCGGTTCAACATATAAATTTCAACATTACAACACATTCACATTAGCGCCGGTTAAAGGGTCTGTTAAATAACTAGCAGATTATATTTAACCGTGAGATAAACCACATGGTATAATGAGAATGCGTTTTTTCAATACTAATTTATCTCTTCAATAGTCACATTTGGTTGTCAAGTCTAAGGCTGGAAATAATTATAAACTGATATTTGCTATGTTCATATGAAATCACTTGTCATTATGAACACAATTTCTACATATTTCCCATGGGATTGGATTGGCAATTGTTGACAGTACTGAATTTGTGATGTTACAGGTAAATTTATAGATTTATTTAATATTTGGCAAGAGTACATGAATTAAAGACTGGAAAAAAAAATCTGTTGTGGCCAGCACAATACCTCTTGCCACTTCCTTTTTTGGTTACATAAGGGCGCGAACAGTCATGTTACATTGTTGACCTTGACAAGCAGATGTGCGGGCCCCTTTCAGAATGATAATTAGTAATTATGTACATAGATGTCAAATGTCAGAATTTTTAATTAAAAATTTCAAGATTTTCTAAATTCACGTAGTTAATTTGTCACCAGGAGTGTGGAATTTATTTGTTGAGGAAAATAAACCACATGGAATTGGAAAGTCACTAAATTTAGAATGAGAAATTATGATATTTGACATCTATATACATAATTACTAGCTATCATTCTGACCTAGACCCCCATATCTGCTTGTCAAGGCCAACAAAGTCACATGACTGCTCGCGCCCTAATGTATTTAACATTTCCTGTATACCTACACTCTACACCAAAAATTCTACTTATATATATTCCTTATATTTAGTTTGTTTAAATTCATTTTATGAAGAAATTTTGTCCTCTTCTAATTTTTCGAAATGTTTTCAATTCATTGTCAGGATTGACAGTATTTTTGAAGGATATATGTAATATACCTATAATTTTAAATATTTAACTATTAATACAATAAGAAATAAAATGTATGTACTTCCCAGAAAAAAAATTCAGTAATGTCTCCGGATTTCTGACACTGACATTTATCAGTCAGTTACAAACATTTTAAATTTTCAACTATTTTCCATGGCATTACTTCGGCTGTAAAATTTATTAGAACAGATTATTTTATATATTATATTTCTTTTATCTCTAAATCTATAGAATATATAATAAAATATTTAAATGTATCAGATAGAGAATTTAATTTTCTTCAATATTACCAAGAAAAATTTTCAAAAAATATTATTTAGAAGATTTTTTTTTCAATCTTCTACTTCCGGTTGTCCAATTGTTACCAAAACCTTTTCAGATATTCCCATGAATATCCAATTGGGAAATACGTAGTTAAACAAATATAAAGTCTTATAGTTTTTGAGTAATCGTCCTTCCAACATCCTACATACATACGCACACACAAACACATACACACACACAGACATCATCGTAAAAATGTTAAAATCCGATTGTAGGGACCTTAAAACGTGCTTATTCAATAAAATCTGGATATGCGATTTTTAGCATGAATCCAATACCTCTCTTAGCGAGAGGTAAAAATCAGAAAACTAGTTTACTAATTATACTGACTAATGTGCTATGAGTAAATCTTTCGTATACATTTACGAGACTTCAAGCAGTTGTGAATATGACAATTCTGCCTGCAAATGCACATATATGTTCTGTTCCTTTAAAATTATTGAAGTGCAAAAAGCCTTTCGTATTGAACAAAAATATAATTTAAATGATTCGCCATTGTATTTTTAAAAATATAACATGATTGTTTTTATACTATTGGACATCAAATTTCATGTACTTTTCAAATTTAAATAAATATATAGGATGTTCCATTCGAAAATATAAAGTTACATGCCTCTGCGTGAAAAATGGAAAACCCTGCAGATTTATAGACATTTTAATTTAAAATAAACTTCGTTTGAATTTTTTTTTTCTATAATATTTAAAATAATCAAGTTGTTAGAAAAGAACAGACCGATGGAATCAACTGTATATATCTACGAAACAAAATAAAGAAATGACATGGAAATATCGTTTACATATAAGTACTGTAACTTTTAGTCCTTTAGCAGTACAATAAAATACAAAATCGGGTGAACCCATTCCATATTATAGCTGTGCTGTAGTCAAATTCAACAAATATGACTATTCAAAATCATATATTCGAAAAAAGAATAAACAGCACTTTGTATAAAAACTAACAATATAACGGCTCTTATTATAAATAAATAGGTTATTTAACATGTACCTACATAAGTACATATCAATTGGTTTGTATTGTGCACTCAATAACACAATACAAGTAGTAGTAATGTACGTCTAAGAAGTACACTTACACAGATGTAGTGTTTCTGACGAGACGATCGAGACGTGAAACTACGTTGTCTCGTCTCGTCTCGTCTAGAAGGCAAGAAATTAAGACTCGTCTCGATTTTTTCTCGTCTCGAACAATGGAATCTCGTCTCGGCCGAGAATCTCGACGAGATTTCTCAATTTTTTTTTAATAAATCCAATATGCGATTTAAATTGATATATAACCGATACACAAATAATATACAGAGTGATTAAAATGTTTGAGTTAAAAAACAATTTTATTCACTATCAATTTTATACCTAGGTACCCCGGTACCCGATATGGTTGAGCTGGGAAGTTTCATTGGCGCGAAAATTCAAACAAATAAATAAGCTTGTTTTGCAAAACAAAAGTGTTCAATAAACAAACTGTATAAATTTCACATGACAAAATTATATTTAGTCCATATTTCATGTTTTATCTCTTTCTAACATTCATATTTATGCATCTTTGTTTCATGTAATGTCAATTTTGTTAGTGTACCTTTTGCTTATTTAAACATTATTTATTAAAAAGAATTCCTATAAATAATAAATTATTAAAATAAGATAAATATATCATCCGCTTTTTACCCATTACTTGGTGTAACACTTAGTCGGTAAGTGAACAAAAATACTGTGACATCAGGAAAGTAGGAGGTAGTTATATTTTAAGAAATTTTAGCGATTCTGTTTAGATTTATAATTACAAAACTATAAAAAAATTACTAAATGTTCCAACCACTTTTTTTAAAAAATGTCGAGAAATCTCGGAATAATTGTCGAGAATCTCGATATATGTCTCGTCTCGTCTCGTTAGTTCAAAAAGCTTTCTCGTCTCGGCGAGACGAGACGAGACGATATTCGAGAATGTCTCGTCTCGTCCGAAACACTACATAGATGTAATTATTTACTATTTACTATAATGCACTCTGTTTATTCATTATATTTAAACATATACCTACATATTCACTAATACTGGCAACTGTATTAACATTTAACCCTATGCAGTATACGTTTGCCACTGGTCGGACTTCTCAGGCCCATTTGATGGTTATGGGTTATTTATATAAAATGACTATGATATTATTTTACAAGGTTTCAGATGAAATATGAAATAAAGAAGAACATATTTCCTCCTCACAGGTTCTAAATACGTAGTGTGAAAATCCGTTATCCTCATTCAGTATGTCTTTTTAACTATGTCTTCCTGTAGGCATAGAAACAGGAGCTGCTGACTAAAATTTCATTTCAGTTTTTGGGAAAAAATAAATTTGTTTCAACAGAAGCATTCATAAATAATATGTTCTTCTACAGGGTGTTCAATTTAAGTGTTTCACTATATATATCTCGAGAACCGTAAGAGATACGAAGTCGGTTAAATTAGTAAACAATTTCTATATTATAAGACTATTAAAATGTGCATTACAAAAAATATAATATGGTGTAGCAGCTCACAATTCGCGTCAAGTTAGGGATTACCTAAACGAACGGTTTCCAAATCGGTGGATTGGTACTTATGGTCTTATTCCGTGGCCCGCAAGATCACTAGACCTTAATACGCTGGACTATTTTTTATGGGGTTATGTTAAAGATGAAATCTACAAAACTATCTATCCAGATATTCAGCATTTAAAAAATGCAATAGAAAATATTATTTCCCACATAGACGGCCGAAATTTAAGAAAAGTAAGAAGTAATATGTTCAGAAGGCTGGAATTATGTATAAATCAGCATGGCAATAATTTTGAACAATTTTTATAATATTTTTTAAAGTATCTAAATATCCCAAACAATGATGAAAAAAAATATTCAATTGTTTTTGTCATGGCACTCTGATTACATGTAGAAATAAATATGAAAATAATAATTTTTCTTTTGCATTTTTCTCGTTTTTTTCGTTATGTACGGGTATAAGCATATGTCAAAAATAACATTTAAAGCTACTTTTCGAAAAAATATATTTTGAGCTTCAAATAAAGAGCAATTTCCGGTTATCTGATTTACAATAAAATCCCTATGCCTCCCGACGAGAGGAAAAAAAAAACATTATTACTCATAAAAATGTACAATTCCTGACTACGTTGCAATTATTATTTTAAATATAGTATGTAACCACACATATTACATATAAGCGTCGGCATGAAATGACATTTTATAGGAAGTATCAAGGGTATGTGTTGCGGAAAAATACATTTGTAAATTCTATGTAAAAAATCTGTTGTGGCCAGCACAATACCTTCCGTCAATCCTGTGTATTATGTATAAATTCCATACATAAATTTTCTTGCGAAAGATACTAAATTTCCAGTAAAATTATTTCATATACAAACTATGCAAATTGCACTTGACACTAACATCTTCTTCTTCTTCTTTAGCTTTCCCCAATAGTTAGGGTCGCTATTTTTTATTTTCTTCTTCCACTCATTTCTGTTTTACGTGTTGTTCTCATTCAATTCCTTATCTCTCAAGTCTTCCGCAATATAGTTCTTTCATCTTATCTTTGGTCTTCCTCTGTTTCTTCAACCTTCTATTAGTAAGCCATTTATTCTTCCAATATATTCTTCATTTCTCCACATGATATTTTCAAACCAATGTAATCATCTCGCTTGTATCTTTCTAGAAACTTGTAACATTAGAGTTATTTCCTTACCTATTTTTCCGTGTCTTCCCCAACATCTACTTCAACATCCTCATCTCTGCCACATTAATTTACTTTTTATTTATACTGACATCTGTCAATTTGAATTATTATGAATTTAATAGTAGTTTCCATGTTTAGCATAGTTGGCTGATTTATAAAATTTAATTTCTTTAAAATTCTTTAACTCTACATCTATTGAATATGAAGTATAAAATGCAATCAAATCGTATAGAGAATAATATATTCTTTAAGTAATAATAACTGTAAATGTCACTAAATCAAATGAGGCTACTTCCGGTTCACCAATTATAACCAAAATCTGATCAGTTGTTCTTCTGGATGTAAACTTGAGGAATACGAAAAAAATATAATTTTTGGAATCGTGGTATTGAAGTTATGCGATCCGAAACTTTCGTCACACACACACAAACACACAAACACACACACACACACGCATACATATACATACATACATTCATACATACACACATACATACATACATACATACATACATACATACATACATACATACATACATACATACATACATACATACATCATCGTAAAAATGGTAAAATCGTATTATAGGGACCCTAAAACATGCTTATTCACTAAAAACTCATCATTGAATTTTTTGACCAAAGACAATACCTTCCTTACCTAAAGGTGAAGGAAGGTAAAAATATTTGCAATTAATGCCAGTGACTTCAAATATTACGTGGTACATTGCAGGATATAGTAATTCTTACAAAAACACCTATAAATTTCAGTATACGAAATTATAGATATTTAAAAAAAAATATTTCAACAAGTATTTTTTTGTTTAGAGATATTCTGAATACAGAAAATATTGATATGCAAACTAAGAATTCCATAGTAATTGTACATTAATACCGTTATATAATGCAAATTACTGGAACAATTTATATTGTATACGTTAAAGTTTTTCTACCGATTTTTTAAATATTATTTTCTGATAATATATAAAAATCTGGGAATATTCGCGAAAATGTGATTTTAAAAATCGAATTAGTAAGCATAATATGAATTATGATTATCTGACCGAGTTGGTTATGCTTCTTAAACAGTTAATTCTGTGAGTTTTTTCATTAGGCATATATTTTCATTTATTTTTATTAATATTTTTTCTTGTCAAATTAATTAGTAATGAATATAGAAATAAAGAAAAATGTTTCAAACAAATAAAATATTTATTTCATATATCAATCTATTTCCTGACATAATTTGAGAATTGAGAATATTATTAGGATGATAGTAGTGTTGTAGTGCATCATATTAATTCAAACAAAAACAACGAATATCAAGTGTAGTTCCCCCGATTTCGAAATTTAATGATAATAATCGCGTCGGTAATGTGTTTACAATAATTAAGCATTTTTTACAACAAAGTAATATATTATTTTTATTTTACTAAAATTCTTAGTTTAAAGTATGCTACCTTATAATTATTGAAGTTTACTGCATATTTCTTTGCAATGATTGAATACCCTATTGTACTGGTATTAAAATTGTACAATACTTGCAGTAGTATGAAATAAAATATATTCTTTTCCAAAGAATTCGTCTATTCATTACAGATTTTGTGAATGTAATGTTAACAATCAGATTTTTAGTATACATATTTTCTCTTCATACAAAGTTTGTGTGACTGCTTACATATATCGAAGGTAGGGCCTTTATTTTCTTCTTCTTCTCCAAATCCCTGATACCCGAACTCAAGTGTTGAATTTCCGTTTCTGAAAGTTAATTTTTGATCCATTCCTTCCACTTCTTCCTGTCCTTTATCATCTTATTCATTTCTATTTTATTACCTCGTTTATTTCTCAGTTCCGCTATTTTTCCTTTCCATGTTTATATCAGTTTTCTTCTTCGCCTTTTTACCTTCCGTCATCATTAGGTAAGGAAGGTATTGTCGTTAATCAAAAAATTCAATGATGAGTTTTTAGTTTCTAGTTTCGGATCGCATAACTTCAATACCACGATTCCAAAAATTATATTTTTTTCGTATCCCTCAAGTTTATATCCAGCAGAACAACTGATTAGATTTTGGTTATAATTGGTGAACCGGAAGTAGCCTCATTTAAAGATTTAACAGTTAAATTTGCTTTATTGACATTTAACGTTATTATAACTTAAAGAATATATTATTCTCTATACGATTTGATTGCATTTTATAATTCATATTCAATAGATATAGAGAGAATTATAAAGAAAATAAATTTTATAATTCAGCCAGCTATGCTAACCATGAAAATTGTTAATATATTAAGATTGATAGATGTCAATATCAATAAAAAGTAAATTAATGTGGCAGAGATGAGGATGTTGAAGTAGATGTTGGGGAAGACACGGAAAGTTACGGTAAGAAAATAACTCTAGTGTTACAAGTTTCTAGAAAGATACAAGAGAGATGATTACATTGGTTTGAAAATGTCATGAGGAGAAATGAAGAGTATATTGGATGAAGATTGAATAGCTTAGTAGTTAGTTGAAGAAACAGAGGAAGACCAAAAAATAAGATGGAAGGACTGTATTGCGGAAGACTTGAGAGAAAAGGAACTGAATGAAAACGACAAGTAAAACAGAAATGAGTGGAAGAAGAAAATAAAAAATAGCGACCCCTAACGAATGGGAAAAGCTAAGGAAGAAGACGAAGAAGATGTTAGTGTCAAGTGAAATTTGCATAGTTTGTTTATGAAATAATTTTACTGGAAATTTAGAACCTTTTGTAAGAAAATTTATGTATGGAATTCATGCATATTACACAGGATTGACGGAAGGTATTGTGGTGGCCACAACAGATTTTTTATTTCGTACTTATTTTTGCTTCTACTACTACCAGCGGAATTTTTTCTGTTCTCTCCTGGTAACAATATGTAGTTCTTGATTTGTCATCTTTTTGTTATCATTTATTTTCCTGATCCATTTCATTTTCAATTAAGATTATTATTCATTTACAACGAATTATTTTTTTTCTTTTTAGTTACGTTTACATGTACAAAATAAATTTAATAGAAAACTATTAATAATGAACACCAAGGATCGTATTGTTATATACATTCTGTAAATTTATTGTTCTTCCGGTTTGATGATGACCATATAGAAGATGGTCGAAACCGGTCACCTTTAATTAAACAATTTTGATCAGTAGGTATGATAAAGCTTTGGTTTTTTCATCCAAACCTTCCGATCTTCCAAAATAAGAATTTAAATCTCAATATTTATTTAAAAAAAAGAACTTGTATTTAGAATATTATGATTACCATATAAATTAAAAATATACTCATATCAAATGATACTACTTTCATTCTTAAACTATCCTCTACTTCATCCTTCATCATTCCTTCAACCTACCTCAACCATTGCCATCCAATCCCCCCAGGTGCAGTGCGCAGACGCGCGGCCGGCTCTCGGCGGCCCGGGCGTCGGGCGTCAGTCTCCCGTGTGAGCGCGTCGCGACGCTTGTTCCGGACGGTGACGCCGACTTGTACTGTAGTACGGAACTCGAAGTTCTAACTCGCTATCGCTAGCCGTTCGTGAAGGTGTTGTGGCAATATTAGTGAAAGGTGGGTTAAGAAAATAAAAAATGTGGATTTTTATTGGAGGTTGAATGGTAAATTAGTTTATTAATAAGTTTCTGAAACAAATTAATTGTTGTATTTGTTGCAATGTTTATGGAGGTTTAGGGAGTAATAAATGTTGTAAAAGTTTTGAAAGTTACTTGGTGTTACAAAACAAAAAGTAATTACAGATATTATACACGAGAGAATGATTATACATATTTAATACAGCTTGAACAATTTATAAATATACTACAATTTTAAAGAAATTTGTATATTTGTGTATTTTGTGAAAAAAATGATGTTAAATCCTCTTAGATGAATATAAATTTATTAAACAGAGAAGTTAACAAATTTTGGGTAAGGAGAATTTATAAGTGAGCATACAAAATTTGAAAATTAAATTTTTCTATTTATACAGTCATTATTATTTATATTAATACATTCTTTATTTGACTAACACATCAGTAGTAATTATAGCTAAATGTATTTTAGAATGAAGAAAAATAAATATAATTATTAAGTTATGCCATAATCAGTTGATAGTAAAATTTAACATTTTCATTAATATGCTTATTATTTTTTATTTGATATTATTTTCTTATACTCAGGGTAATAAATCGGCTTTTAAAAACCGTTTAACCAGTTATAAAAACTATTAAATGAGACATATTAAAACAGTTGCTAACAAGAAGTGGAAAGTGCACTCTTTTCAATATTTTTAATTCTTTTTGTAACTCTAATAAAAGTAAATTCTTTTTGCATTAAAATTAATACCGATTTATTAAAGACTATACCCGTTGTTAACAAAATAGTTTTAAAAATTCCCCAATCGTTTAACTTTTAACTGTTATTATTTCAATTTGTAGCCCTTATTAAATTATCATAACAAAAATATATTCTTCAAGAAAAACGATATACCTACATGTAGGTATAAAACAGTGTGTGTTTAAATTCTTTATGAACTAAATACAGAATGAATTAGTATAATATTAATTTCCCGGTAATTATATTCTTAATATTCTGATAATACGCTTGTCAATGAAATACAAAAACGTATTTTTTGTGATTAGTGATGAATACAATATACCTACTTGTATTTGTACGTTATTAATAGGAAAGTAAATATGTAATTTCGCTGATTAAATCATTATTTTTCTATTCAATTCATTGTTCGAAAAATTTATTTGTATTTTTGTCAAATTTTATGTTATGCTTGAATAATAATTTTTCTCTGATGAATTTTAATTTCCCATCTATTCATAAATTAAACTTTTGTGTTTTGTGAAATGAAAATTTTATATAGCGAACTTATTGATCAAATTCAAATTATTTTCGTTTGTTGTAATTTCAATGTGAGTTTTTACGTGGTGGGTTTATTCCCTCCATCTCTAAGTGAAATGAAAATTTAGGGGAACAGTTATACAGCGTTTAATTTCTCCGTGTTTAGCATAAGTTTACTTTATGGGGAATAAATTTAATTTATTTGCTGTTTAACGCGCTTAATTCTACTACGTATGCGAATATTGAAATAGCAATTTCGAGAGGTAATTTTATGAAGATTTAGTTTTTTGGAATTTACGCAAAAAGATATATACTACCAAATATGTGGAATAGTTTGTCAGGGTATAGGTACTTATGGACATTTAAATATATTTGAGTAGTTAGAACTTAAACAAAAATTTAATGATCATTTTATATCTGAGTGAGAATAAACGTAATAAGTTTTTCACAACAAATTTAAAATTTCTTCAAAAATATTTTAGAATTAAATTTTAAATATGTATACTTACTAAAAGTGATTCAAGATTTTTAATAAATTGTAGATTTTTTTCTCTCCAGAACTTGAACTTCATTGTCAAATAATGACTTTATGTATTGAAAGATTCATTGTTTTCATGGGTCTTTGTAATATATTTGGCACTTCGCCAATTCGGAAAATTTAAGGCCTAGGTTTAGATCTCATTGAAGGTATTAAAATAAAATTACTAATTTAGTGTGGAATATAAAAGCAGAAATATTGTTTAATTAAAATTAGCCAAAAAAGGCTTTTGAGTTTTTATTTCAATCCACGCATGGTCATATGTTGAGTCCTGCCCGGTTAACTAGTATTACGTATCTATAAAGCGTCTAAAAACTTTTTGTTACCGGCCTGGAACGGTAAAACTTAAGAACTTTTATGATATATGTTGGTATTAATGTTTTAGTGATCTATCAATATTTAAATATTTTCAAAACAATAGTTAATTGTAACTTACATTATTAAATTTTAACATAAATATATGTAAGTAATTATTAATAATATTGAAAATTCCAAGTGCTTTTAGTCTAAGGAAATTGCAGTTTCTAGACTAGTGATACAAATAATAATTATTAAATACTAGTATATTGAATTAAAAAAAAAATTAACCAACGTCACTGCTTTATACCTTATTATCCAGATCATATAATAGTATTCTTAAATAATTTTTTTTGACCGTAAAGTTAATATTGAGTTTTTAATGATTAAGGACGTTTTAGGGTGGCTAGAATTTGATGTATAAGAAAATAACAGTGGGAGTTCTTTCCGCTAAGATAATTAATTTTTTTTAAATCTTATTTTTGGTGTGTATTTTTATATTCTAATTTTTTTGTGAAGCGTAAAGTGCAGATTATGTTGTCCGTTATAATTCAATAACCAAAAATGGTATTTCATGTGAAACTTTAAACAGTTTACTGATACATATGTTACCGGTAGATTTTGCACAGTGCTAATTATAACTATTTTTCAAATTATTTTTTAAAACTGTGCCTAGGCAATAAACGCACTTCCTACAGTTGCTAAAATATTTTTAGGGAATTACAAAAAAAAGTATATGTTCACTTTATTTGCTTACAACTTTTTAAAACATACTTTACCATAATGGTTTTTGCATTAGATTAGATTAAGATAAGGTATATTTAGAAATGTTGCAAGTGAAAAATATTAAAATACTAACAAAAAACGTTAAATGAAATTACCAATTTACCGTTATGGCTTGATACTAGAGCGATATTGTAATAATATATATCATTTCAAAAAAATGCCTAGAGAGTTTATAAAATTAAACTCATGCCTAGGTATTCTGTAGAATATCGAATTCGTACATAGGTACTTTGCCGCTAACATGCGAGTATTAATTATACAATTTGTTACTACAAAAAATACATAACATTTCGTTTTCTACTTATTTTAATTACATTTTCTATATCTTCTTATATGTGATAAATGATAAAATAATCTAGTTTTATGCAAATAAACCCTCTTGTAAATTGATAGATAAAAAATAAAGTTTAATTTACCTAGTACATTCGAGAAATTATTTTATTGGAAATAAGTACCTTTGCGGAAACGTTATATTATTATACCGATAATCGTGTAAAATATAAATAACGTTATGTGGTAAGAGATCTAGCCTTGATTCTCAAAATCCGCAACTACCATTTAAAAAATGTCACTGATTTGGAAAGCACTAGTTCTAGATAGTTAACATAGTTTGCAGGCTTTTAAGCCGCACAATTAAAATTCAAGGGAATGAAATTAATAATTACTGCATCCAAGAAGACGTGTATTAGTTACTATTTAACATAATAATTATAAAATATTATTCATATGTAATACGTACATATATCAAACTTTATAGACATTCATTACCACATTATAATTTTTCTTAAATAAATGATTATTCATTTATGCGATAAATATTTTAAATTAGAGAGGGTTACTTTTCCCTCAATATACTTTTATTGAAACTTTTTATTCCTATTTCTACAACTGCATTGGAAAATAATCAGACTCGATTGAAACACAATTTTTGCTCGTTGCTTTGCGTAGAAATGAATGATTTTCCCATTATCATTGCACAGTAGCCGTTACCGATAAATCATGGCTGAATTTACAGTAGTCAATCTGCTTTTGCGCATAAAATGCATTAAAATGTACAACGTGCCTAGATTTTATGGCAGTGCTATAAAAATCATAATACGTTTTTTTACGGACTTGATATTTTGAGATGGTTTGCTAAATTCAAAATTCCTCGGTTTTGCAGATAAAATTTTTATATGACATTTATGTTTGTTTATATTTCAATAAATTTTAATAACGTCCATCACGTTTTGTATATTTTTACTTATAGATCTTCTGACGTACTTTATTATGGGTACATATTTGTATATAAATGAACTTTAACTTTTATGTTTTGTACGAACAAAGTGTTACAAAAAAATTAGAAATAAAACAAATTCCAAGAAAAGAAACTAACTTGATAAATTAACACATTCCGATATTAGGAAAATACTTTATTTTTGACAAAAAAAAAGTTTTAGTTCTTTCTACTTTAAGATAAGAGCTACATATTTCTTTTTACCTGGAATAAAAATAAACATGAACTAATATTTTTAATTACCATAAAAAGATTAACTTTATCTTAATTTATTCCTTATAGTCTTATTCTTTGCTTCCTAATTATTACAACTATTTCTTTCCTAATAAACATAACAAACTCTTGTACAGCACTAATAAGCGTTTTTCCTGATAACGTATGATAAAAATTTAATTTTTTGCAAAGGCTAATATTAGATGTTTATTCTAATCAATCTGTTATTGTTATGGGGTCTGGTGGCTGGGTTCGATCCCGACCAACCCCAAATATTTCGAAGTTTATATGGCACAAAATTGACCCCTGTGGTGCACTCTCCACAACAGCAATGAGTGCCCGTGAGGTGACTCATGGTAAACGCCCACACAACACATATATGTCATCATCTTTACCGTAATCTGGGTACAAAGCAGATTGGCACACACAGCAATGGGTAATATGCCTTGATGATATATATATATATATATATATATATATATATATATATATATATATATATATATATATTATTTGTTATTGTATATTATTTACCTAGCTGGAGTGCGAGGTGGAATTATTGTTCAGATTTGGTTGATGGCATTTTTGTTATCATAAGTTTTAATTTCAAATTTTCATAGCTAGGTTTGTTAAAATTATTGTATTCCAATTTTAATTAAAAATTAAAGTCTTTCAAACTTTGGAAAGCTCTATCCTTCTCATCTTTTTAATAATTATTTGTTATTTGTGTGTTTGACTCAAAAAAATTACTGAATGTTTATTCCATAATACGTATGTCTAGAACAGTGAAAAAATGTCACTCAAATTTGTTTACTTGTTTTCCCGTCAGCTACGTATGCTTGAGAAAATAAGTAAGCAAGCTATCTCCGGCTTTTGCAATAATTAAAACATATGAAGAGAATAATAATTCAGATAGTGAAGAAAAAGACGATGAGAATTTTTAGCAACTAGGTCTAAAGAGCTTGAAACAGATTTTGATCCTGAATAGCATATAGTTCAAAGTAAAATGTCTCTTTTATAATGCATGTATTTATTTAAGTAACATAATTAATTTCAGGGAGTGCAAAAAGTTAATAATTAATTAATAACAATGTTTATTGTTTAACCCTGTAGTACTACACTGTATTTTGAATTTAAATAAACTCTTACATTAGCAGCAAGAACTTAATAAATTATTTTTTTAGAATGCGTTTTCGTATTAGACAGCTTTAACACTTTCTGTTTTTGGCGAAAATATATAAAAGTTATAAAACACTCGCCCTACTCAATGGCTACTTTTTGGATTAAAAAAAGTACGACGTAGAAAATTTTCGTCTGCAAAAAAATAGTACTGAATTACATAAGGGCTAATAGTATGTTATACAAACTGCGTGCAATGATCCTTATAATTACACAAGAGGATGAAGTTTTGCGACACTAACCACAAGCAATTATTTGTACTCGTATATCGTCTGGAAGAATAATAGGAATTAGACATAAGTAGAATTCTTCACTCGGTTCTATATTTTTCTAGACTAAACTCGTAGAGAGTTGCACTTTTTGGTTTAAATGAATTATAAACTTTGTCACTTTCATGTAATTTGACAAAATAATATTTCATGTACCAAGGGTATTAAGTAGATGTTTATGAAAACCAAAAGCGATAATTTATTAGGCTGAGGGCCCCTGTGGCAAGGGTTTGTAAATCGCCCAAGGGCTGTAAACGTCATGTAATTCCAATGGTGCATAGAAAATTTTGTCTTACTACAATTTTTTAATTTGCTACACCGATTACGGATTAATAGTTTTAATAAAGTTTACAAAGCAGGGAGGCTATGAATGCCTCTTTTTTAAGCTATATTCCAGTGTTAATAATAATTTCTTGACATTACCATAACAACAACTCGTAATGCACGTGGGTATTATAAACTACATAATGTACTTGGTATTCATGACATTAATAAACAATAATGTACTAGTAAAAGAAAAATATCATAATACTTAAAATATAACATCAGCCACACAATCATAAAATCACAAAAAAAAATCTAGAACCAGACATTTGTGAGTTGCTAATTGTTATAACTTATAACTTAATCTACTAGTAATAATGATTCACAATAATTACCAATACATGAATATATCATAAATAATTGAAACTTCTCTAATGCAATGTAACTAATAACTTTAAATAAATACTTATTAAGTATTTTAATTCTAATAATAATACACATACCTAGTTCTTGTTTTTAATATAGTTTCATATTAATTATAATTTATTATTTAAATGATTTTGATGTTGAATATAAAAAAAAAGTTTAAATATCAATGATTTTTAATATAACGGATATGACTTCAAATTAAATACTAATTATTTTTTCTTAATCAGTTATTTTCATTTGCAAATGATAATAAAAATACTTATTTAAATAAAACATAGCATCATTTCAAATTAATAACGGGTATTTATATTATAACTCAACAAAATTGCATCTGTTTTACATATTAATGAAACTGCATTTTCATAAAACTTATATGCAAACAAGATGAGAGCAATAAGGCCAATTACCCCGTAGCTCCTGAACACACGCTGAAAATGTTACAGTCCTTGTTCATAAATTCTATTCTCACTATCACGATAATGTATAATATGTTTCAAGAATATCAAATATCATCTTTTAGCATGTTTAACAATAGCTAAATTAAAGGACATGCTAATACTATTTTTTAAATAGGGGAAAATTGAAATAAATTTTAGATAATAATAACAAGACGGGTTGTTTAAAATATGATTGATAATGGTAATGATTTATTTCACTTACATAACAGTTCTATGTTTTCTACTTATACGAGTATATTCACATCACATAATCTCGCGATAATAAGTAATATGATTACAGTAAAATACTCATGTATGTACAGTACCTAATTGAAAATATTGAAAAGTTGCCATCTTTATGGCCTAATACTGTATACACTAGTTTGTTGACACTGACTACTTGTCGATTTTGAATTCATCTCGCAATTCACTGTACTACCATGGTGTTTTCTCTGAACTTCAAAGACGTAACAGTTTAAAACTAGATTGTTTTATTTATTGGTTTCTTAGGCAAAGAAACAAGTAGATGAAATTCAGAAATTTATTATAACAAAAGCGGAGCAGTCTGATGTAGGTACTAGAACAGGAAATACGAGGGATTTTATTTATTATTAGTTAGCGGTCGAGACTCAGCAGCTCATTGTCTGGCAATATACACGATGCGGTTTGAACCGCACTTCTCGAATGCAAACTTGCACATTTAACACTCAAGGAGTCCAAAATGCCAACCGTTACTACCAATTGCGGTGCTTGACAACACCAAACCAACCGTACCTCTAAATAAATGTGGTGGCTCAGATTTGAGAATTGTTGCTCTGGTTACAGGGTGTAATGAATAATTGTTGTACTCTGCTTGCACCAATTTAATAAGTATCTACGAGTATTATTATTAATGATAATAATAATAATAATAATAATAATAATAATAATAATAATAATAATAATAATAATAATAATAATAATAATAATAATAATAATAATAATAATAATAATAATAATAATAATAATAATAATAATAATAATAATAATAATAATAATAATAATAATAATAATAATAATAGCCGTATATATAATAGAACCTCTCGTCAGGGTGAGAGTGAAAATATCGAATAATAATAATAATAATAATAATAATAATAACAATAAGTTTAGGCTTTGAGCGTTGGTCATTCTTGGCACTGCGACCTGCAAGATTTAATTATAGCAACATGACCCTATCTTAGTTTTCAACTCCAGGATAAAGTTTCTCATTTGTCTACATACGGCTGCAGCTGGACATAAACATATAATGTGTCCCGAAATTTCTTCGTACTTTTCATCGACATATACTGTTTTCAGCTATATCTATCTTACATGGTATTTCAGAGGACAATGACCTATGAAAATACCTGTTATATTCCTAAGATCATTTTTTTAGAGCTAATAGCTCTTTGGCGTCTGTTGATGAGAATGAAATGAATTTCTTTGTCTAAGGCCCAGAATGTCTCTTCAATATGAGGCCTTTGGCTGCCTCCTAGTTTTTTTTTATCTCCTTTACTTGGCCTCCTTTTTAGCGAACTTATCTGCTTTTTCATTGCGTAATCTCCCCCATTCTCTGGTACCCACCAAAATGTGACTTGATTATCTTTGGTTAGCTATTGAAGAGTTTTAATGCAATTACTGGCTATAGTCAATTTTTTTGACTTTGTCGTGTACAGTAATAAAACTATAAATGAACTATAAATATCGCAATTATGATAAAGCGGCATATTCTTTACTTTCTGTAGTATAATACTGTTTGGCATCGGCCCATATTTTTGAGCCGCTCTATTCATGCATTAAATCAAACGTCTACCAGGTATGTAAGGCTATTTTCCTATACATACCTGGTGACAGGCGTTTCACATGGGAAAACAGTTTTTTTTTTCAAATATCACTGTCCCGTAAGACTATTGTGGGAGTTTTTGATATGGTTAGAAAGATTATTTAATTTGGTATCGAAGATTATCTAAATACTCCTAATTTTATGGCTTATTATTGAAATATTTACACAAGTATAATGCTATTTGACAGTTATTAATTATAATTTATTAAGAACAGGAACCATGAAAACGTTTTCAATAGCCGAGTTGGTTAGATAAAGACACTAATAATTTTTCACGAATTCTAATCCCGCCCGGTTCATTTTTTTGTTTTTATTATTTTATTTAGTTTGTAAAATGTTTTATTAAATAAATTACAGAATTAAACATAATAATTTGGTTAATCAAGTATTTTATTGAATTTACTATTGGTTTGTTACATCACTGATAATATTATTAACCAAAAAACACAAAGTAATCACTAATAAACAAACCTTCACACAGGTTTTTGTTAGCCGTGTTATACTTCTATATTGTCATTTTTTGACACATTCTTTTCAAAAAATTTGTAAATCCAATGGATTTTTCGTTAGAAGATAGAATTACTGGCATTAAATTTTACCATCAGGGGAAGAGTTTATGTGAAATTCGTGATTTTTATGCTGGAATATATCATCCCGATAGACTATTAATTTTCCTTTACTTTCTTGGTACAAATTTTCATATTGTACGTCTTGTGCATGAACGGGGCGGAATTTGAACTCGTGAAAAATTATTACTGTGTCTCGATCTTACCAACTCATCTAATGCACACGTTACTATGATTACGGTTTTTAATAAATTATAAATAATAATTTAAATTGAATTATACTTTTTTAAATATTTCAATAACAAGCCATTAAATTAGGAGTATTTAGATACTCTTCGATGCCACATTTTCTATCCAAATAGACTTATTGGACAGATGATATTTGAAAAAACTATTTTCCCATGTTACACGCCTATTTCACGGTTTATATATATATATATATATATATATATATATATATATATATATATATATATATATATATATAAATGGGGTCTCGTGGCCGTGTGCCTGAGTGTCTGGTCGGGAATCTGGGGACCCGGGTTGGCACAAAATTGACCCCTGTGGTGCACTCTCCACGCCAGAAAAGAGTGCCCGTGAGGTGACAGCTTGTAAACGCCCGCACGGTACAAATATTTCATCATTACCGATATATGCGTACAAAGCAGATTGGCACACCTAGCAATAGGTAATATGCCGTGATTATATATTCATTTATGTTAAATATATATATATATATATATATATATATATATATATATATATATATATATATGTACACACAGCATTGGAAAATTGTATGTAGTTTAGGAATATCTTAGGAAAAACAGTGCAGCGCCTATACGAAATTTAGAAGAATTAAGGACGGATGTAGAAAGTGCATGGAATGAAACAGGGGCCGCAGAATGTTATTCAAAATCTAATTGAATCCATGCCTGGAAGAAGCGGTAATAAGGACACGTGGAGGACACAATTCATATTAAATTTCTGTTCTTAAGAAAGCCTGTTAATGAATATTTCCTAATTTTCCGCATTTAAACAATGGAGGGATGTAAATGGGTAATTAATTACAAGTCAATCATTTGAAAAAGGGTAAATACTAAACATAAACTGTATAATGACAATATGTAAACGAAAGCCATTTAAAACAAGTTGAAAATTGCCGTGTGCAGTGTTAATTCAATGGTGGGTCGACGCTGTTTACATTGCGCATATAGCGGGTGCATACGTAAACGTAATGTAAAAGGTAACTTTATGCTACATATGAATATGTACTCTACAGTTACGTTAGTTACCCTGTTGAATGTAAGATTAATATGTTTAAAATATTATGCAACCACCAGGGTATGGCCCACAGAATAAATCAGTATGGAAACAGAGATAATTACATAAAACATTTTTTTCAATAAAAAGAACGGGGAAATGTATTCCAGATTAAACATTAAAAATATGAATACTTAATGAGGGACGCAACAATAAAAGGCAAAAAGACAAAATACCTACCAGTGGAGTGTTATTTCACAACTAGAAATAGACATTAGAAGAGAAGGCGAGTTGCTTCTCTCATTTTTTAACTAAGTTGCGTGCAATATGGCCAAAATTAAAATAGTTTGATTTTTTTTTATATTTATATAATATTTTTTTTTACACTTACTAATTGACTGAGACCCATAAAGTTATGTTTTACTAACTGTAATGAGTGCCGTTTTAATTCAATACTGTGCTATTTTAAGTATCGTCTTTTTTACACCCTGGAATAAATACATAAGTTTCACTATAATCAATTAACTTTATATACATATAGTTTGTTAAAAGAAATATTTATTTACACATGTTAAGAATTGATTTTATTTGGTCGGTAACTAGTCTTGTAATGGAATATCAGACTATTATTTGGTGGGCGACGGTTATGTTAAAAAATTACCCTTCAAAATAACAATGTATGCTAGGTAGTTACCTTAAGCCTTAAGAATAGCACCAATGAAACAAAATATAAAAGAAATGCTATTATATTTTATCTTGTATGTTAAGAATACGACACATTAGATTCCGTCTGTAGCTCTTTTGAATATTTAAGACTACTGAAATTAAACACCATAAATAAATTCGTTAATCGTGGGTGCTCTAGACTTGCTTCTCATGAGTCTTGTTAACGTGATGGATGAGTTTAATCACTTGATACCAATTTTCCAATGTTTGTAAAATGGTCGTTTTATTCCGTGTTGCTTTAACCGCTCCTCTGTCTCCTCCACAACTCATGATACTCCCTTTGATATTCGGAGAGCTCCGGACAGATCAGTGTCGTCCTCTTTGGGAATTAATATTTTAAATTTTTAAATTGAAATGATATTACAATATGCTTATTTCTATAAAGCACAAATATGTAAATAACATTTCAGTTGCATGGGAAGAGTGAAAGGTAGTGATATATTAAATTTTTGTCATGCAGGTAGACATACTTCATTAGCTGTATGAATATTAATATTTTAATGAAATACATAGTTTTTTTTTATTTTGTACAATATCTTATTGCTGAACTAATTGCTGGTTTTATTGCGGGTTTGTAATAGAAAAATCAGCCACTTAATTGTAAAATTATTCAATTCAAAAGATTAGTGTTGCATCAGCTAATTGCAAAGTTTATTAGTATGCATTTTTTTTCAACAATGATTGGATTGTTTTAAGTAAACTCTGCTAATTAAAAACGAATCTACCACTACAAACAGGAGGAAATAAAAATAAAAACCGTGAAAATTAAATAATTTACCTACAAAATGAAGACACTGCAAAACGATTTTAATAATAATAATATACTACCACCAGTACGGTTTATTAGAAATAATTTTTTACGTCGGTCAGATTCGAACTTTGCCATCAGATTATTAACTTGACCGGTTGTTGATTAATGAATTATTGCTATTTTATTATCCTAAACCATCTTATAAAATATTCGTGCAGTACATATCATTCATTTGTTCGTTTAATAAACACAGAATGAATGTTTTGAGCACCTCAAAAGAAGATGTAGAGTGAATATATACTGAAATCAATACAGTACCTACTGTTTATAAATATTATACTGAAAAATAATTTACATCGTTCAAAATAGTCCTTTTATATCAGGCCGGGAACTTTTCATGCCATCCACCCACGTACTAACTGTTACCATTGAATCATTGAGACCATTTAAAACTTATGCCGACAAACATTTTTTTTTCAAATAAATATCATGACCTTTCATATATTAATACATATTTCACTAAATATGTATAGCTATTGCCATTAATTATATAATCTCGTATATGTAGAAGATAGCAGCATTATTCTGAGAAATTAGATTTTCATAACTTATTTGTGTAGCATTTATAATAATGCAATAATTTAAGTGAGAAAAGATTTAATACACGTATGAAGTTTAGAAAGGCTAAATGGAAAATGAACCACAGATGGCAACATTATACATAGTGCACAAGTTGTAGATTTTCTGTAAATAATAGATTTAATATGAAGTTAACTTCTACATACTGATATCAAGGTTAACTCATTTTGTTTTGTATATTTGATAGAAAAAAACTAAATTTTGTTTTAAAACTAAGAGGAGTTATTAGAATTTTTCCTTTTAATAAAAATAAATTTTCCATTTAAACGTTTTGCCAGTTTGACATAACATCTTCTATCAAATTATTTACTCTTAAGTTTCTTTTCATGCTATTTCTAAAATGAATAACAATTATTTGTTTATAATGCGATGTAGTCGGAATGAGAGTACACGAATCAAAGTACAGTAGTGGCACAGTATATTGGTAAAATAGAACTAAATTATTAAGAGTATGTGGGCACCATGTTGCCGTGTAATTATTCATAAAAATTATTTTACCTACGAGTACTGTACCTACGCATAAACTTGAAAAGTGAAGTTTGAAAGATTGTTTGAAATTAAAGTTGAAGGTTAATTTAACCGGAGTAAAATTACAAAAATACATAATTATGTTCTAATAGAAAAAAAGGTGGAGGACGTGCTGAGAAACTTATAAAAAATATATGGAGAATTGTACAAAAGACTTCTTACTTGAAAAACAAAAAATATGATTAAGCGTAGATCCACGACCACGGCACTAAAAATAAATCTTCAAATAATGATGCAAACTAATGAAATGCTTGACATAATTTAAATGCATACGCTTATTTATAACTCATGAGATATATCTACAGTGCAAGTGGGAAAACATTGTGGTTGCATTTTTTTTGCGTAATTTAGATATGTCGAAGAGTCCTTAGCTCTTGACGACGGCGTAGGACAAATGACGATTGCCTCTAGTGAACGTCCGAGTATATCTTAATAACTGCAAGTATACCCTGGTTAGAGATAAGTGCACTGACTTTTAGGTAGAATTTATAGTATGTGATTAACAAATGATTATCCTTAAATGAAGTCGGTACGAATATTATTTTCCATAACGGACACGTATTGTATTATTTTTTTATAAAAATACAATGTTTTTTGCACAAAAATTGAAAATATCCATCAAAAATAAAACACATAAAACTCAAAATATACGTATTAATGTATGTACGTATGTAGTATTTTATTTATTATATATTTAAATCTTTTCAGCTTAGAATTTTTACATATTATCCAGATTACAACATTAATTTGGATGCATTATACGACATTACAGTATATGTATTTCGTATTATTTCATTTCTTCTCTCGTCTTTCGGGGTACTTTTGGCCCATTTCTTCCCCTCACCCGAGTCGTCTATGATAGCGCGTAGATTTCTAGTTTGCCTATGGAGGTTTCTGCAGATGTACAGCGAACGTGCATGTTAATGTTTCTACATTTTCTTTACAAAGTCGGCATATCCGATACTCTTCTTTCATCAAATATTTATTTCCGTTTACTTCGTTTCCACATCCTAATCTGGCAATTACTTTGATAGATAATGTATGTAGTTCAATTCGTAGGTAAATAAAATTCTACTAATACACCTCTACTATTAGGAGGTAAATATCGCAGATTATGAAGTCGGGTCAATGAATTATATCTCTAATCAGGGTATATACGTGTACTAGTTGGTGACCGGGTCGCAAAGGCGATAATGGTACAAACGCTTTGCTATACACTGTGATTAGCGATATGAATCAATTAATGGTAATAAATCTTTCTACAGGACTGCGATAATAATAAATAATACAATGATAAATACTAGAAATTCGGTTGACAATTCGGCACACTTATACATACGACTGTTGCAACAGCTCAAGACCAACATTTCGTTAATTTATACATCGGGCCAGAGAGTTAAAAATCTGAACCATGGACATAGGAATAATATGTAGGCTCTCTCCATAATCTTTTACCAAGGGCAAGGGGAATGTAACCCGGTGGAGACGGAGACGCACGCAGGTACTGTAGTAGTACACATTGTAGTGGAGATTCGCAAAACACCTGAAGAAAAATCAATATAAAACTATAAATATTGTACTGAAAATCACGTCCACGTACAAAAACATGCAATACGTTATTGACAGCAACAACCTTGTAATTTCAGACTGATATGGGACACATTGTAGAGGAGGAAACAAATATTCCCGTGATATTATTCCTTCCTCCATGATCTGAACACTTATGCAGTCTTATTATGATGTAAAAAACAATATGCATTTAAATATTATTAATATTTGTGCATGTTGGATACAAGATTTTTCCTTATATCGTTAAGAATATACGGCCCGTTTGCGACTCTCATATGGCCCGCGGAACGTAAATTTTTGGAACGATATTTGAAGACTGATTAATTTTATATTTTTTGTTATTTGCGTTTTCTATGATTTTATTAGTCGAATATTTTATGAAAAATAAATCTGTATATTATTTAAAACTAAATTATTTGTCTTCTAACTAATGGGAGTGTTTGTGAAAGCTAACCGTAGATGGCAGCTCTGGACTTTATGTTCTCTTAATTCCGGTGGCGCCATTATCTCACACACTCACCACCAAACACTCCCTGCGTGTGGCGCGCTTTACACAAGTGTAGAGTGTTAAAAATTATTAAAGGGTGTTGAAGAGAGGTAAAATTATTAAGGTACTATACATTGTATCAGTGTCCTGTGGATAGTTCGTTTCACAATATTTTACGTGTGTTTATCTTTTACCATTAGAATTGTAACTTCTTGAGTCATACATATCTGTATTTGTTTTATTCTTCCAGAATTGACATTGTAACATATTTTTAATTCCACAAGCTAGGATTTTTACTGCATAACATAATTACTTATGCTTAAAAGTTCAAACTCAAATGTCTTAAGACGGACATACCACAGTATTTTTCTGCTTTTTTACCTGTGCCATGCATGCGCGGTAAAGTGCGAGTTTTAACTATTAATATTCATTTCAGCGTGACCAGAAATAATGGGTCACAATAATCGCAAGCAAAAAATTATCTTAGAACGCAGAGTATTTAATACGGAATGGACAAATAAGTACTTGCTTATACTGTGCAATGATAAAGTACTTTGATTGATGTTTGGTTTGTCGCGAATAAATTGCGGTTCTACAAGAATGTAATATCCGACGTAATTTTGAATCCAAACATGGAGATTTGGCCCGCACTTTAGTTTCCGGCTTTTGTTTTGGCCCCAGATTACTTTTGAGTTGCGGAGGCCTGTCCTAGACTATATTTTAAAATAATTTTCCACATTAAGTGCGGAAAAGTACTTTTCCTAACTAATTTTGGAATAAAGACATTTTTCAAATGGATTTAGGAAAATAAAATAATAATAATAATACTGAAAATGTGTATAATAATATAAAAAATAACTGTACGATAGTGTATTGTTGAAGTTGAATAATTTAATTGGTACTATATACGTACGGTTGTTTATTTGTTTATAATGGAACATTGCGAGTATACTATTCGCTTCGCCGTAAACCACTTAATTAATTCCACTGTATAATCCGCAGTTTTATGATATTTAAACGGATTATTAAGTATACACAATATTTCACACGCAATATAAAATTCGCACGCTCTAGATGACAGATTCAGCATAAAACCATTTTAAACTACTTTATCATGAAAGACAGCTAGTAGATTACAGTTTTATTTATGAATGTTTAACTACTAACAGTAAATTGCCCATGAATTAAACTTCACTTTCTTGTTTCAGATTTCCCGGAGATTCTGGCATTAAAAATGTGTAAAACTGTTGACGTGGGTACATAGACTCCTAGCGTCAGTGCGGTGTGAGGAACAAACAAAACGGAATTGTGTAAAATGGTGCAGTGACTTTAGCGGGAAAATGTTGGCAGCGGAAGGATTGCTTTTTCACCTGGCGGTTTTTTCTTTCCTGGCCACCACAGGTAAGCTACTTAACTTTATGAAATTTTCTACACAATATTTTTAATTCGAGGAGTGGTTTATGTACTTGCGCATACGAATGGATGCATATTTTACATGATACACTACTAAAGCAAGGTATTAGCATTTTTCTGTGGGGTGAATTTTAAAATACAGGATGTAAATGCATACATAAATTACATTAAAATAATTGAAATGTTTTTGCAATAATAATTTTAAAGACAAATATGGTTATTTCAGTATATTTACATACTATACCTAACGAAAGGGATCGGATACTAAGGGTTCAAATCCCACACGTAACAACAATTATTGACTATAATATAAACAGTTACTTTGAGTTTTGAATATTCTATCAGCACAAGCTTCTAGTGAATAATCGACATTTCTACAATACATGTAAATTCTCTATCATTCATTACATGCACTGAAAATTATATTGTTTTATTAATTTATTTTTGTATCTCTATCCGGTATGTACTATTACATACCTCTAAAACGTTCGTACGTTGGCACCACAAGCATTGTTTTAAAACGAAATTTTAATATTTAATTTCACCCTTTTCTTAAAGAACATTTTTTCCAAAATATTTATTTGAACACATTTTTTTTCTAGGAAACAATATTTTGATAAATTTGTGTGATATGTATTATTATTAAGAAATAATGAAGTTCGACATTTTTCAAAACAGTGTTCTGAAACAAGGCTTGTGGGACCAGCCTATTTTACCTAGCCGGAAAAAAGTATAGCAGTTTGTAGTTAAGTTGGCATTACGGGTTTGGTGAAATGTCAATATCTGACTATTTTCAACACAAGAATTAGAAAATGTTTACAAATTTTAGGACTAAATCGTTAATTGTAATTTAAGAGGGCCAATCAAGTAGAGTGTGCCCATTTTATTTGTTCCCGTCTGAAAGAGCAACATAGAATACATTTCACTACCCACTTCACGTAAATCATTATTACTTTAAATCGAATAATCACTGTAGATAAAGGCAAATATATTTTTTAAAAACTAAGTCACTTATGAAAATTAAGATGAGTTGCCTATTCGAATTTTCGAACAGATAAAATGGCCACTCTGTATAAGCAGCTTTTTGAAGGCCGCCCTTCAAAAAAAGCTTATTTAAATTTGATTGAAATAATAGTAATGAGCACATGCTAAGCTTATGTAAGTAGTTACAATTGAATTTGCAAAGCAAAATCGATTAAAAAATTTGGAGTTTTTAACTCGTCATTTTCATTCAAATCATATGATGTTACCTACATAAAAAAACTCTGGTATTTAATATTTGGACAATAAATTAAACTCATTTAATAAATTTATGAAATCGGCACAAAAAATCTTATGTATCGTATGTATATCCAGAAAATACTTTGCGAATGCTCGTATTTAAAGGGCTCGTCTCCGACATAGTCTGTCACCGTATATCGTACCTGCCCACGTTCGTAAAAGTGCAGGTTCTAGATTAGTGATACAAATAACTATTTATACAATACGTTATGCGAATAATTTAAAACATATAATCCGCAATACTAATTTTCATTTTTGCTTTAATACGAATATACGGACAGCTACGCAACTGCTTTAATTATAATCTGATGTGAGTGATGTAGTGAAAAAGGTGAGGTGCCTTATGATGAAAAATCATAACCATGCCTTAATGGTCGAACCTACAACTCCAGAGAGCCTCGGTGCGGCGTTGTTTCTAACCATAGCACCGGGGTCAGCATTAATAGTACGACTATTATTTTATGTACATGTTTAAGTACATACAATGAGTACAAAGAGTATACGAGCGCCGCTACTGGTGGAATGTTCCCAAGCGATGACGTAATCCCCGGCGGCGGAACGCCTAGACGTGTTAATTACACCGATGACCTAAATCTATTGTTCCAGAAGGACACTGGGCTGTATAAATACCGCCCGAATGACAGCGGAGAGATAGTCTGCTATATAAAAGCAACGAGCAATGAAGTTGGTGATATAAATAAACAGTCTCTGAGTGGTGAACATAAACAAATGTAGTTATATAAATAAATATTGTTTAAATAAATAATCTTAGTGTTTAAGCATTTAATAATATTTTTAGTCTTAAATTAGGGTTTATAATTATTTAATCATAGTGTTACTTATTTTTATAATCTTTTTAATATTTAACCTTAATTATTTATCGTTTAATAAACGTATTATTTTAATTAATAATATTTCTCTGAGTTTTACACTTCACCCATATAAATAAAACGTTACAATATCATATATCAGAAGATAATAGCCAGGCAGATTTTTCAATATTACGTCGGCTCAGCATGGTGTGTACAAAATTTATTTAGATAGAAAATATGAAGTAAATTTGAGTATATTTTCCATATTTGGGCTGTTGCAAGAATTTTTTATTCCTTAAGTATAAAATTTGAAAAATATTGTTCTTTAAATAGCCTCAGATGTGAAAATCTTGTGAAATATCCATCACATATTTTACAATTAATTATTGAAATTTGTATAATATTTTGAAAAGGTCACATGATCTGAAATAGAACGTAACGGCTTAATACAAGACATATGATCGCCTACTTTTATTTATGTAAATAACGTAGATCACGGATAAACTGTTCATACCTTCCGTCACCTCTAGGTAAGGAAGGTATTGTCTTTGGTCAAAAAATTCGGTGGTAAGTTTTCATTGAATAAGCACGTTTTAGGGTCTTTACAATACGATTTTATTATTTTTACGATGATGTCTGTATATATATATGTGTGTGTGTGTGTGTGTGTGTGTGTGTGTGTGTGTGTGTGTGTGTGTGTAATACCAAAAATTTAGAATCTTTTGCAAGAAAATTTATGTATGGAATTTGTACATAATACACAGGATTGACGGAAGGTATTGTGCTGGCCACATCAGATTTTTTATATTAGTTAAGAATGACGTGTTCTATGTACTTCGACGTCACAGGAGTAGGAAAAAAATATCATTGCAGTCTATAATCCAATTTAATATTGTTAATTTATCTATAAGTCGTAATATTTCCTTTTTTCTTTCTAAAATGAATCCTTTTTTCTTACGTCAACTCACTTAAAAACTCCTACAACACGAAGACGTTTCAACACAGTGCTGCAACTTAAATTATCAAGTTTTTCATCGAGTAGGTAATTCTTGAGATATTTCTTACGTTGTTTCCCGCGCAATAGAATTAGTTTTTTGTCTTATTAGTTTTCCCGCACGTGCAGAAGTTTTTCGATACAGCCGTTTCGTTTTCGATCTACTACACTACTTAAAGATAAGAGATATTATTTCTTATATTATATCAAACACAGCTATTTTTCTAGTTGATAATGTGAAAAAATTACACGATTTATTTTCTTCTTTGTAATTTCTACAATCACTAGGTTCAAATAACTGCATGCGTAATTGTATTCCAAATTACTTTTATTTATCATTTGAGTAAAACGAAACTAAATAACCAGAAATTTAAATATAACTCTGTTGAAAATTGGAAGCAAATTGTGTCTTTTTATAAACTTAGGCACTTACGGAGAAGAAACATTCTTGCAGAACATGTTGGCAGGGTAAATAGATGTAATAATTTGCATAAGTGAAAGACTAGCTTATAAATCGCCATGGTGTTCGTAACTCTTCACTCCGTGAAGGAAACGACTCAAGTCAGTTGCCCTTTTACAATTTATGTAGAAATTGCCCTTAAATCCTTTTCGTTGGGAAAGAATCCGGGTTAGATGATGTCCGCAATTTTGGTCGATGTTGAAGCTAGAAGATACAGCAATGGGTCCTCCCAGATGAGAAACTACCACCAAGTAATGATCAGAAATACGCCATTTGGAAAATTCTAAATCACCTACAAAGTCAAGTACGAAAATGTGGAGTATACTTGTTCAACTGAAGGTATCAAGTAGAACCTACTTTTTGTAATTGTGGTCAACAACAAATAATGGCCTACCTGCTCACTTGAGCCAATTAAGAAGAGGAATGCATGAGAAAAAAAGATCCGGATAAGCTAAGGCAAAATCAGCTGCTCTAAACTGTGATATTTTTTGGATGAATACAATTTAGTTACGCCACTTCTCTTTCAGGGTTTTAAGGTCGGTTTTCCACTGGAGTGAAAGTAGAACATCCGGAGAAGATGTGTCCTCGCCGTCCTAGTTAATGCCAGGCGTTGCATTAGCCCTAGTAAATTATGTAATTACCAAATTTCACGATTTTTATAATAATTTATTTTGTACATATTATTTATACATACTTACATAAAAATCACGCATATCCCACTTAGAGCTTCCGATTAGAATTTGAACTGTAAGTTGAGTAAACAATATTGAATTGGATTATTGACAGAAATTATCAGTTTGTCATTTGACAGTTCATTTCGTTTCAGTTTTGTTTATTTAACTGACAGTTAAAATTTTCACCGAAGATTGTAAAACTGGCCCGAAAATAATAATAATAACAATAAGAACTCAGCCGACTCACTCCACTCTCATGATTGCGGTCCGAATGCGGTATTTCGCTACCGAAAATTGGTCACTCTAATATGCAAGGAATGAGGAATATTTGCTGTTAGTAAGAATGTTGCTATATATTATTTATTATGTATATTATATATTTTTAATAACTACAAGTATATGCTCGTATGGTTTGGAAACGGGGAATAAATAAATCAGAATTTTTGTGGTTAGATAGTGTAAAACTTCGTCAATTTACCAAAGAGTGTTATTTCAATATAGAGTTACTTCTATTTGTGACAACTGTACGAGTGAATAGAAATAGACTGAATAATTGACGGATACTAATGACGAACCAAAAAATCATCCATTTTGGTTAACGGTGCAAATACAAATATTTTTTCTGATTGAAAAGATATTGATATAACGGTGCAAAAAATATACATATGTATGAGGGTCATTATGTAAAAAAATGATATATCAATATTATCTGTGTTGACCCTGATGGTGGTATGAGACGGCGTGGCAACGATGTCACTGCGCTCTGCGCGACTAGAAGGTTTATGGGTATGATTTTTTCACCCTATCATTAATCTCATTGGCCATACACGAATATGAGCGAATCAGTAGCGCAGCCGTTACAAACTTTGTTGTCGGTATTACTTATGTTGGTTGTGTCAAAATATGTACAGTATTTAATTTACCAGTAACTAGAAGTGTTTTCTTTAAATCTAAAGTGAATTGAGTTTTATTCTTATTGAAATATCATAAAATATATAAGTAAAAATTCGTTTTTGTTTGATAGCAACCTAAAAATCTAATATTTTCTTTCGAATACTCGCAGTTTTCTTTTCCCTTAAAAATATTTTCTTTTAAATTTCCTTTCTCTCCCATTTTTGCTTACGTCTTTTGCTTCAACTCTCCGTCTTTGAAGTGAAAAATATTGAGTTAAACGATACATTACTCCACATGTCGGACACATGATGTATTAAAATCTAAAAAAAGGAAACGTGTTATCCTAAAAGGAGAGTTGCATTAGTACGTCACCTTCAGATCGATTGTCTCACAAACTCTTTCAAAGGATGAACAGGTCTTAGTGAAAGATTTCTCCTTTCCGAAACGATAAGAGTTCCTTGTTGATAGTATATATGGGTATTATATGTTTCACATTCATTATTTTATAATATTTCTTGTTATAATGCTTAGTACACTATTTAACCCTGAGATTTCCAATTAGAAGTCCTATTAAGAGGTAATTTTATTCTTAAGTTATAATTTTTTATAGTTACAATAAGTTGAAACTTAATCAATCTCTTTTGATGAAAACGAAAATTAATTATTCTTCAATTATGTAAAGTCCTTTGAATTTTTTTTATGCAAATAAAAGCAACTTCCTGATGTAAATGTTATATGGGTTAGTTACTATATTATTATTAATATGCCGTTCTATGAACACTTCCCTGATTTACTTATACTACTTATTTATATTACAGAGTATATTGAATACATCGCAGTATACGTACGTCTGTAATTTTGGGCTAATCCCAAATGAAAAATCTTGTCGATTTTCTTTTCACCTACCTCAAAAAATATACAAAGTGGCAAAATATCCGCTGGCGGTATTATGTATATAAATCAAGAATTCCGCCACTCAGCGGAATAATATACCTGTTAAGGATGCGCTGCGGAATATGTCTTAGTTAATTTAATAAAATTGCACTACAAATAAATGACCAGCGTCATTTCCAGCATTTCTAAACACGCATATAAACTTGAAAATGTAAACAAACGTAATTTATATTGAGTTTGAAGCGCCGACTAACGCACGCGTTAGTTATAATTTTTTCCGATGATCGTATGCTATAGGGCCTATAGCATACGATCATCGCCTATAGTATAGGCGATGGGAAATAAGATCATAACGCCAAAGTGGCTTTTAAAGTAACTAATGTTAACGGAATAATTTGATATTTACTAATTACATTTATGCATTAAAGTGTGTAATATTAAGAGATATTATATATCGAAACGGAAATATAATAAACATAACAGATAACACTTGTGTTTATACAACCAAGAAAATGTCCCGTGTATATTTTATCCCGTCAACAAAATACCACCAGATGTCATATTACTTATTTCCTATCGCCTAATAAATTAAAGAAAATCAGACTTTATTCCATGACAAATTTTACGCTAGTAACGTTTGGCATTTCTTAATATTTTGTTTGACATAAATTGTTTGGCAGTAGTATATATTTGTTTACACATAGTTTTCACAAAAAGTACAAGTTGGTGCAATTAAAACCATACAAACAAACAGACCTATTATAAATATTTAAGATAGTGCCAGAGACCAATACCGTTTCACACATCACAGGTTCTCATTAGTGCAATGATGTTTGTGTTTGCCTATATCGCTATATCACACTTATTCATAAATATTATAAGCTGCGTATGACCATGGCAGTTGCGTGACTGTAAAACAAAAAAATTACAAATTTTAGCATAAAGGCATGTCTACTCATAAAAATGCTGACATACTGGTATTAATTAATATCTTACATTTGGGTATTGTATTTTATATTACATACTTTCGATTCTTAAATGTTATAATTTTATTAGCAAAATAATTTTTCTGGTATACTCAATAATAAGCACAACATATAACGAATTAAGAATGATCGTATAAGAACGAAAACGAATCAATCATGAAACTAGCACATTATTTGTTGTAAAATTTATAGACTGAATACGAAATGTTACTGTAAGCAACAATGTGAACAGTTGTATTCTATTGATTTCTAATTCAAATTTTCATTTCAAACAGTGCTGCCAATAAAGTAATGTAACTGACAATTTTTATTTGGCAATTTGCATATTTATTAATCCTATGTAATAGTTTATAATCATAGCTGAAATGAAAATAGTTTGTATTCTGACTGTGAAATATATAAAAATAATCTTTCGGAAGAAGATCATTGAAAATGTGTTAGAGGAAATATTTCGCTTACGGTAGAACATTACATGTTACACAAATTCCATTATTTAGTAATCTTTTCTGCACATGCAACTTGTGCATTAGTCATTATAGTTATTGCGTGATTGTTTTAGAGTTAAAACCACAGTATTTGCCGTTTGCCCTAATTGTACAGAATTATTTGTTTAAAAAGAAAAAATGAAATATGGGTCAGAAGTTTCAATCAAATATGGCAACTGTTTGTTTTTTTCTAAAAATTTGTTTTATTCAATTAATATTTCAGATATGCTAGTTCTAACTTTGTTCGTACAGTTTTTGTATGTATAATATTTTAGATCTGAAGCGTTCATTAAATATTAAGCTCGCTTTTTCAGCTGATATATGTATAAAAATAGACGAATGAATGCATTTGATTTCGGTTTTATTTTCATTTACTTTTCATATTATGTGACAATTAAATAAGAAGTATAATACAGAAATTTCTTAGATTATTAATGTAATTGCTGTCTACTGGTAATTAGCGTGATAATGGTTCAAATCTTTTCATCGACAACTATTTTGAGAAAGTGATTTAAACAGTCAGCTATGTTCACTGTGAACGTTTATTTTAATTTATAATGTATATGATCCATTTTTACATATTTATATATAAATTTAATTATTTGTTTCATATCTTTGTCTGTCTGTGTAGTTTATTGGCGCTAATCGTCTAATCTCGAGAACTACTGGACGAATTCACTGTTCTACTTGTATATTTAGAGCAGCTTCTCTCGAGGAAGGTTTATGTATGTGAAATATTAATATATAAAGGGAACCGAGCAAATGCGATTTTAGTGTAGCAATTGGACGAGCATTTTCTTGGTTTACGCTGCCTAAATAATTGAAGATTTACAGTGCAGACCCGTTTATCTGGGGGTCGCGGGATCGGCCCGGTCTGTTTAATAATATGTTCATATTATCCTGACTGAAAAGGAATGCATTAACCGAATAAAGGAACCTTTAATAATATAAATAATAAAGCTTCTTTATAATCCTTTAATGTACACTAGACATGTAACATACACATGTATGTACATAATTATACATGCAGACAATAAGGTATGGAAAATACCTAGTTACATCTACATACGGATGTAATATGTGCAAACAATACTTGATTTATAAGAGTACAAAAGCAAGAAACGAAAAGACATGCCTCATAGTAAAAAAATCTTACTGACGACTGAGAAAAAATGTACAATTGTAAACGTTGAATTTTCAGGAAGCTGATAACATGGAAAATTACTCTAAATATCGTCACTTACTGACTCAATAAATCGACAAAATGTGTCAAGATAATCCGGGGGTTCGGCATAATGGATTTTATATATTGTAGACGAATTAATGAACATAAAAATGCCCGCCAACATTTTCCTTTATTTAAAAGAAAGCGTCCAATAACTGCTTTAATGTTACAGTATGCAGTAGAAAGAGTACCTAATGCTAAACTAAGTTCATTTGACTCAATGATTAACATTGTATTTATTTTAATACTGAATTTAATACAATAAAATTTTGAAGTTAGTGCTTAAATTAAACTATATATTACAAAGGTTCTGGCATTACAATAATGTAAGCATGCGCAATAACTGTTTTTTTTTTATAACAATAGATTAATTAAAGAAAGTATTTACATAAATGCGTATTTAAAATAAAATTTAAATTCTCAAACTGATTATAACAATAAAAGAACTATAAATAAACTGTAAATTATTAGTAGTTTTCAAAAATTATTAATACATTATTTTTAATTCACACTTGTGATAACAGAAATAATAGGAATTTGGACTATCGTTGGATCCTGAGATTGGGTGCCTGTACTACTGAAGAGTGAAAACAAGAAATGATTTATCTATATTCATTCGAAAGTTACTTCTCAAATGAGCCGGTTTCAATTTTTTAAAAGCACTTTAAATGAAAGTTTGTGCAATATTTTTCATAGTATTAAAATATATATATATATATATATATATATATATATATATATATATAATAACTTATTATTAAGGAGAATTTTTTCAGGACAATTTTAATAGGCACCAAAGGAATTTTTCTATCGTCTTTTGTTCTTGAGCTACAGGCTGAAACTTCATTTTCGCTTATTTTAAAAATACCTCACACCTTGCTTATTATGAGTGATAAAGAAAAAATGTTTATATAATTTTTATATGGTTTTTTACGTAGACTATCGTGCATGATGTAATTGGAATTTTTCAAAACTTGATAATTCTCGAGATATAGCATAAACATAATATGGGGTACAAATATGGGGTAATAAATGGGTACAAATATTGAAAATAGTCTCATCTCTTTTCTAATTGTATAAGTTTTTCAACGACAAACTACACTCTTTTGTTTTAAACATGAGTAAAACATGAATTATTAATTTATTTGAAAAAGTGAAAATTATTAAGAAACAAACGATAAAATTAATTATATATCATCATTTGTTTATTTTGATTCTGTCTATTAATTAAGTTCTCAAAATTATTTTTAGAAAATTATTTCGGATTAGTTCATTTATTTTTTATCGGCGTTATCGTTGGCTTTGACACAATTCGAAAAATATATTTTAATATGTTTTAAGTATATAAATTAGAAAAATGAGTATATATAAAAAAATAATATTAGAAATAAACAAATGATGATCTGTAACTAAATTTTTCTTTGTTTCTTAATAATATTTTCACCCCAATAAGTTAATAATTCATCTTTTATTCATGTTTAAAAAATTGAATGTAGACTTGTTTTACCTCATTGAAAAGCTTATGAAATAAGAGAAAAATGAGATTATTCTCAATATAGATTCCCATTTAAAAAATATTATATTTGTATTATATTTCGAGAATTATTAAGTTTTAAATAAATTTAATTACACCACTCTATTCTACGTAAAATCCATATAAAAATTAATGAAACACCTTTAATAATCTCTGATAATAAGCGAGATACGTATTTTTAAAATAAATGAAAATCAAGTAGCCTGTAGGTCAATAACAAAAGACGATAGAAAATGTGTGCTGCCTGTTTTCTGTAGAGTGCATAATAAGAAAGTTTTTCATATAAGGAACTCGAATTTGTTCCATCCTGTACATACTGCACGTCATTTATAGCCAATAGGAAAACAGTTTACCTATGTTATTTATATAAATAAAAGTAGGCGATAGTTTGTAACATGATAAACTGAATGTACTCTGACGTCACATTCTGGTTCGGATCACGTGACTTTTTAAAAATATTACACAAATTTCAATAATTCATTGTATAATATCTAATGGATATTTCGTAATATTTTTATATTTGTGCTCTTTAAAGAACAATAGCTCATATTCCGAGCGCTTTTATGGAGCACACTCGTCATAATATAATCTAAAAACTAGCTCCATAAAAGCACGTTGATATAAACGTGCGCTCGGAATACGCACAAATATCTTTTAAAATTTAGTATTTAGAAGTCATATAAAAATTATTGCAACAGCTCTATCGTTATGAAAATTGTTACATTTCGTTTACATCTGTACCTTTCCTTATTTGATAGTATATGGAGCTATATATTGGTAGGGCCACCTCGGTGAAACAAAACTTTTGGAGGTAAATTTAAAATTTCTCACGATCAAAGCCAAGGGTTGATCGTTAGTTCTTTATAAGAATAAAAAGAACATTACATTATTGTTATAAATGCTGTATGTGTTGCAATGCTCACCAATATAACATGTTATATTTATTGCAAAATTTGTTGCTAATATACGAATTAAAATTTGAATAATTATTTATTTTATACGTATTTTAATCCCTACATTATTTCTTGATTAGGTTCGAAGAGATAGCACAGTATAAACTATAGATAAATTTACTAAATTTTAAAATATGTTGGTAATTTAAGAAAAAAAATCCCGAGGACAAACAATATCAATTTGCAAGTATTTCCATGAATTATAAATATTTCAGATTCAGAGGAGTAATTTATAGGAATTGCTTGAAATATATTATATTATTCGATCGAAATTACAAATGTTATATGAGAAATATAGAAATTTCAGAGACATCCGAGTAATACGGATATAACATGAGGAATAATTCGGTAACATGAGAAAATATTTGAAATAAATCGATACAGTATTACAGATAAACAATAGTTATTCCACTGAAAATATTGTGTGTGGAACGCCTATAATTTTGAATGTAATATGTAAGAAATAATAGCAAATAAATATTTTATAATAATAAAAACCAAATTGGCGAAATAATATTTCTCGTTTTAAACATTATATTAAAATGTAGGCTGAAAGTGGGTGTTATACAAAAAGTACACATAATATATTCCTGTATTAAAAATTAACGTATTCAAAGCCGTAGTACAGGAAAATTTCAATATAAATCCGACGATAAAATTGAAGGAGTTGTTTTTGTACGAAAAGTGAATTCGTTCACATCATAAATATTTAAGCTCCGTATCTCAAGTGTATTCGTTTGAGGGGTATAAAGACGAAAAAATAATATCTCGGAGACAAGGGAAGAGATAGAGCAGATTACAGACTCTCGTTGCACTGCGAAATTTGCCACATGTTATTCCAAGCATTTAAAATTCATAAACCGTTCTAAAAATTAATATGATGTCGCGCAGCCCTCAGTAAATGTTGACGCAAGGAATTACCATGAAAAATTTCTATTTGGAATTTTTGCTGGAATACTTGAGCTGCCCTTTTGTATAATGGAACAAGAGGAGAAAATTTTAAGCGAAATTGGGCGGAAGTCATTCTCAAGTCCTAATTTTATAATTATTAACTTTACGAGATTACAAATGATGAAACGTATACATCATTAATAATGTTTAGAACTGACATTCTATGGAATACTGATATTCAAATAATAACTTTTAATCGTAAACACGACGAAATAATATAAATATAGGGTAACACTGAAAAACGGACCACTCAAAATACCTTTTTATTTATAAATATTTTTTAATTTTCTTGACATATTTGTAAACTAGGCTTATGATGACTTTATGTTCCATATAATTAAAAGAAAGATTATAAGTTTCCATTATTAATTATACAGTTTCGATGTACATTTTTTAGAAATCACATTCCATTAACACATTTTCTCCGTATGTTCAAATTGTATAAAAACAAGAAAGATATAAATCATAACTTTAAAAACTTTTTACAACTGTTACACCGTAATGTAATAGTTAAACAATTATTCTTTACCGTATTTATTCCACCACATCATGTTCTTATAATATCTTCTTCACATATATGTTTTTCACAAACACTCTTTCACGGATAAAATTCTGTTTTTTTCTCCGAATTTGTGTTCGCTACTTCTCTAAACTCTAGTATTAATGTCGTTAGATACGAAAAATAAACTAATTATACTCTTATTATTATTGTACCCACTAGTACACAAGCGTACAAAACGTTTTCTATCCATTTTAGACAATATAATATAGAATCACCACCGCAAATACTAAATTCAACAGGCTAAACACAGATACAACGTATATAAAAATATAGAATGATCGCCTGTTGTCCACCCTGCCTCTGTACAGTTCTGTATTTCACTCTCGCCACAAATCGTTGCCATTCGTAAGTATAGGGAGAAATACGAGACGTTGCCTATGCGTGATCGTAAATTATTATGAAGAGCTTGGCTATCTTTGAAACGTATACCCTATTTATTGTTTTATTTCATATTTATATTTCGTTTTTACCTTCCGTCACTTCTAGGTAAGGAAGGTATAGTCTTTGGTCAAAAAATTCGGTGGTGAGTTTTCAATGAATAAGCACGTTTCAGGGTCTCTACAATACGATTTTACTATTTTTACGATGTCTGTATGTGTGTGTGTGTGTGTGTGTGTGTGTGTGTGTGTGTGTGTGTGTGTGTGTGTGTGTGCGTGTGTGTGCGCGGTTTCGGCCGCGATAACTCCAATACTAGAATTCCAAAAATTACAATTCTTACGTATTCCTCTTGATTAGATTTTGGTTATAATTGGTCAACCGGAAGTACCCTCATTTGAAGATTTTTTTTTCTTGAAAAAACAATGTTAAATATTATTTACACATTTAATGTTATTGTAAATATTACAGATTATTCTATTATCTATATGATTTAATTGCACTTTATTCCTCATATTGAGTGGATATAGAGTTAAAGAAATTAAATTTCATAAATTAGCCAGCTATGCTATAACGATGGAAACAGCTACTATATTAAGAAAATTCTAACTGACAGATGTCAGTGTCAATGAAAAAGAAAATTAATATGACAGAGATGAAGATTTGAGATGGATGTTGGGGAAGCCAAGGAAAGATACGCTAAGCAATGAAAGAATAACGGAAATAACTCGAGTATTAAAAGTTTCTAGAAAACAAGAGAGACAATTACATTGGTTTAAACATGTCATGAGGAAAGATGAAAAATATGTTTGAAGAAGAGTATAGCTTAGTAGAAGGTGGAAGAAACAAAGGAAGACCAAAGATAAGATGGAAGGACTGTATTGAGGAAGGCTTCAGATAAAAGCAAACGAATGAGGACGACCCGCAAAACAGAAATGAATGGAAGCAGAAAATAAAAAATAGCGACCCCTAACGAATGAGAAAAGCTAAAGAAGAAGAATATGTCCGTGTCAAGTACCATTTGCATAGTTTTTTTATGAAATAATTTTACTGTAAATTTTGAATCTTTTGCAAGAAAATTTATATACCTATGGAATTTGTAAATAATAAACAGGATTGACGGAAGGTATTGTGCTGGCCCCATCAGATTTTTTTAAATTAATTCATGCCGGACAGAGGTGTGTATGGGACCGATACCTATTTTATAAACTCATAAAATTTTACCAAAAAACATTCTATCATCTTTATAAAAATGGTATTAAAATAATAGTATGTCGTCGAGCACATCAGTTTGCTCTGAAATTCTGTTACCGTAAAAAATTGGTCTCAACATTTTTTTGTCTATTATAATAATAAATAAGATGAGATATGTTCGAAATCATTCATACAAAAAAATTGAGAGTTGCATAACATGTATCAAAGGTTAACAAAAAAACAAAAATTTATAACTTTGATTCAATGAATGCATACTTCTATTTGCACTATTTCATATAGTGGAAATTTTATTTATATGAATTTTTTATTAGTAAATAATTCTCATATTTTAATATGAGTTATTAATATACACTGAAAGTTTCGTTTCCTATACCTACGCAGTAGATGAGGACAATGCCATACTACAATAAAGGATATTTATATTATTTTCGAGGAAATCAGAGTTCGCGCTCTTCCAATAAAAATCGTTAAAGAATTCGACGCGATTGAGAGAAGCATCATCGATTCAAAGCAATATTAGAATTGGATTTTCAGAATAGTAGTATGTAGGTAATATACAAAAGATGATAGCGCCTTTATATACTATTTTGAACTCCTCCACGTTGAAAGATATTAGCCACTTAGAATTCGCGATTCTTATACACTTTTGTAGTTCTGTAAACCGGTTTCATAACGAAAAAGTATTGTTGCATTTAATATTAAAATTTAATGTTATTTGTCACATGAAAACTACAAAATGAAATGATTTTTAATTTTTCATGTACGTATTATAGACAGAGTCGGACCGATAAAATAAGATTCCCAGCCAGTTTACGATATATGACACAGCACATCGATAAATGATCACAAATGAATATAAAACACGAAGTTATATTTGCTATTTTATGGATATTAATGATAACCTCTCAGTAATATCAGTTACCAGTAAAATCGACAATAATAACTGACAATTAACCACGGTTCTGATTTTGTATTTGTAATTTAATTTAATATTTAAAAAGGTATCTAATTAACATTTTTTACATACAAAAAATAAATTGCATAAAGTTTGATTCCACAAATTTAAATTCTTTATTGAAAAAGTTGTGGCCACTTTGATTTCCACAGAAAAAATATCATTAGGCTGCTTGGAAAAATAAATATATTTTTTTTGACATGTAATTCTTGAATTGTCAATTTCTCAATAAAATAAAGATATTTTTGAGTTTTGTGTAATTAGTCATTTTAGGTATTGGTGATTTACCAAAGTGGTGAGCTATGATTTGTACAAGTCGAAGCACAATTTCATACGGCTAACATAACATCAGATGTCACAAACTTTCACCATGTTGTCTCTTCTGTTGAGACAGAAATTCTTGTCTTTGTACGCGCCACCTGAGAAAAACAAATACAATATTCTTAAAGAGAAACTCATAGCACACTTTGAAGACACTGAGGCTGAAAATATTCAGAAGATTAAGAACTACTGAACTCGGCGACAAGAAACCGAGTCTTCACTTATTAGAAATGCAACAATTATTACCAAAAATTGATCATACTGAGCCAATATTAAAAAATATCTGGTTTCAGCAACTTCCGCTCGACCTTCGACAAATTCTCATGGCACAGGATTGACATGTTGACAAACTTGCGGTGATAGCAGACAAACTTGTAAATTCTACAGTCAATTCGCTGTCCAAAAATGTCAACAAGGTCACAGTCAGTACTAATTTTCAAGAGCAACTCTTAGTGCTTTCAAATTAAATTAACGAAATTAAAGGCATTCAGAAGCGGAATGAAAAATACAGACGAAATTTTAAAAATTCGACATCAGTTTGTTGGTACCATGAAATTTTGGTGCAAACGCTCAAAATACAAAAGCCCGTGTAAATTTAATCAATCAAAAGCTAAGAAAGCTGTCGTTGCCGGCGATAGGCGACGCAGCAAATCAAAAATATCGCCAACAGTAAACGATGACATTAATAATGACAATGGAGCTGATTCCAGCCACATTTAGAAATAAATTTCAAGGTCCAATCTTATTCAAACTATGCGCTGCAAACGGATCTACATGTGGAGAGAAAATACTTTATCTTAATCTTGGATTTCCTAAACAATGTAAATGGAAATTTAATATTTGTGACGTTTCAAAACCAATAATCTGCGCTGATTTTCTATATCATTTTTCTATATTGGTTGACATTAAAAGACGACGAATAGCACCCATGCGGAGACTAAATGCCTCGACAATTTCATAAAAATACCCTATACCACATACATACAAGACTTTGCGCACATACTACATGGAAAAACAATATTTTCAACTATCGACCTGTAGTGGCAGCACGCACTTTAGAATTCTACCATAGAAAACAGGCGAATGCGATTTTACTTTTACGAATCTTGGTAGCATGCACTTTAGAATTCTATGTATATTAGCTTTTCGTTTCGGGAATTTTCGGGTTTTATACTATGAACATAGAAAATATTATGACAATTGTATATAATAAATTTATAAATTATGTATAAATTGTCTTTGAATTAAATTGGGACGTTAGTTTAATACTTTCGCCTCGAGTCGTACGCTTGCAGGCGAATATTTTGAGATACGCATGCTACCAAATTTTCGCTTTGCGGCGAAAAGCGAAAACAAGTGCATCATTTGATAGAATTCTAAAGTGCGTGCTGTCACTACTGGTACGTGTCTACCATCAGATCCCTTTAGAAGAATCAGATATTAAAAAAAAACTGCAATAATCACCCCATTCATATATAAAAATTTACAAAAATGTTCTCATGTATTTGTTCGATGTGATTCTGTTTTAACTCTGCTTCAAAACTCATACGAAGGCCCATATCCCATAATACAGAGTTCAACGAAAGTTTTTAAATTGAATATAAAAGATAAAGCTATATCAATTGATCGTTTGAAACCTGCATATTTAACTGAGGATGAAACTGCAACATTAGAAAGGTGCAAGCTGCACTTCGAGGTGAGTACTGTGGCCACTTAGATTTCCACAAAGAAAATATCATTAGGCAGCTTGCAAAAATAAATATACTTGAATTGTCAATTTCTCAATAACATAAAGATATTTTTGAATTTTGCGTAATTAGTCATTTTAGTTATTGGTGATTTACCAAAAAGTATATAAAAACTGAAAGCATCTATAATGAGCTCCTAACACGTTAAAGTCGATTTTTTAACACAACAAATGTATAAATAGGTTTCCTCATACCTAAAGGCAAACCTTCGTATGATTTATCATGATAGCATAATTAAATTTTAAAGGTGCGTATAGACAACAAAGCAGCGAATCATAAAACCGGCGCGTGACAAGTTTGGCCGGCACTTCGTAACAGCGTAACACCATAACGGAGTTGTCGGTTTTTCAACGCCTAGGCTAACTAGTTAAACATTTGTTGTGTTAAAAAGTCGACTTTAATGTGTTATGAGCTCAATATAGATCCTTTCAGTTTTTCCATACTTCTTAAATAAAGAATTTAAATTTGTGTAATCAAACTTTGTGCAACATATTTTTATATGTAAAAATGTCCATTAGATACCTTACTTAATATTAAAAATTATTGTGGAATCAAACTTTATGCAATTTATTTTCTGTATATAAAAATGTTAATTAGATACCTTTCTTAATATTAAATTTAAATTACAAATACAAAATCAGAAACGTGTTTAATTGTCAGTTATTATTGTCGATTTTATTGATAACTGACACTACTGACAGCTTACAGCGACAATAATCATGTTTTCCTATATAAACGAATGGTCCATTCGTATCTGACAAGAATTATGGAATCGGACAATAATATTTTATGAAATATAAAAGTGGATCATTAATATCCATAAAACAGCAAATATAACTTCGTGTTTTATATTCATTTGTGATCATTTATCGATGTGCTGTGTCATACAAGCTGGCTGGCGATCTTATTTTTAGTTGACCTATATTGTTAAGTCCGACTCTGTTTATGATAGATACATGAAAAATTAAAAATCATTTCATTTTATTTTTCATGTGACAAATAACATTAAATTTTAATTTTTAAACGCATTTATACTTTTTCGTTTTGAAACCGGTGTACAGAACTACAAAGTGTATAAAAATTGCGAATTCTGTGTAGCTAATATCTTTCAACGCGGGGGAGTTAAAAATAGTATATAAAGGCGATTGCATCTTATGTACATTACCTACCTACTACTATTCTGAAAATCCGATTCTAATATTTCTTTCAGTCGATGCTGCTTTCTTCAATCGCGTCGAGTCCTTTAACGATTTTTATTGGAAGAGCGCGAACTCTTGATTTCCTCGAAAATAATATAAATATCCTTTATTGTAGTATAGATTTGTCTTCATCTACTGCGTACGTATAGGAAACGAATCTTTCAGTGTTTATGAATAGCTCATATTAAAATATGAGAATTACTTAGTGATAAAAAATGGCATTCATAACTTTAAATTACAGTTTCAAGATATTTTATTTTTAAAATATGAATAAAATTGCCCCTATATGAAACAGTGCAAATAGAAGTACCAATTCAATAAACCAAAGTTATAAAGTTTTTTTTTTTAATAAACCTTTGATACATGTTATGCAGCTACCTATTTTTGTTTGAATGCTTCAGAACTAAGCTATATACATTATATACTATACTTATATTAATTATAGATTGCGCTGTACGAACAGTCTGATCGCATTAATGAGATATATGATAATAATTCTCAATTAATTATTTACTATAATCTTATAAATCCATGTATTACCTATGTATTATTATAGTTTAGTAAAATAATGATAGGCTGGTATTTAAAAAATAAAAGTTGATAGTCGTACCTTGTAAACCTGACTTTATAAAAAATATCTACATCTGCCATAAAAAAGTAAATTTCAAATAATAAAACTTCTGTATAAGACATTTTATTCTATTGTTTATAATAAAAAAGTTAAAGTGAGGGGCGTCTTCCCAGACTCACGCTGTATAATAATAAACACGTGTATTAATAAATGCCATAGGTGTTATATACATCAATATTGGAATATTAATACGAAAATAACTCCAATTTTCAAACCGCTGTCTGTTGCTGTTGGGATAAATTTAATACATATTTGCATTCAAAATAAATATTTGTGGTACAATATGTGTTTAAATATACATACTCAGATTTTTATTACTGCACAGGTGTCTCATTATCGATATTTTTTTTTTAGCGTATCTCAGGTAATATTACCGACAGAGCAAAACCGTTTGCACATTCTATACTCAACTTTTCGAGAAAAGTTTAATAGTCTCCACAGGAATAATCTATCTTCATTTGTTTTTGAGCTATAGGCAGATGCGTTTTTCACTAATTTCGCAAATATCTCATATCTAATTTATTACTATGACAGAGAAAAAATGTTGAGACCAATTTTGTACAGTGTTTTGCGTCGAATAAAACGGCGTAATTAGATTTTATGAAAATTTAATAATTTTCGAGATATAATACAGTGTAGTGAGTTGATAGTTAAATGGTTAAAACTGATATTATTTACGTACACTAATTTATCTATATTCTGTAATGTAACAAAGTAAATACTATCAAGTTAGTTAAATTAAATTTTTAAAGGAAAATGGGGGCATAACATAGTAAACCATATTTAATAAGAGGATTAGAATAAAACATATTAATACAATAACTTTAAAATAACTTAAATATGCATTTAAAAATAAGTTTATCTACTATGTATTAAAAATAATTACTAGATATTAATAGTTATATATTAGCCATATATGTATTGTTAGAAGAGGCCAATACCCTAACGGGTGGTAAGGCTATTATTATTATTATTATTATTATTATTGTTATTATTAATACAAACTTATAATTTTTTAAATGTGTACCCATATTGAAAGTAGTCTTTTTGCTTATTTTATTAACTTTGCAATGATATAACAAGTCTATATCACATTTTCTTTATGTTTAAAATTATTTTCCTCAGTTTTTCTCCTTTATTCAATTTATATGAGGTATAAAGCATATTAAAGCTGAAATATTCCAACCTGACGAATAACCGTATTTCCATTTTGAGGTACCTACTTTGGCAGATCCTCTAGTAAAAGAACATGTCCGCCATAAATCTCAGTTGGATAGAGGGTTACTCCGGCGAGGTAAATGTCTCGGGTTCAAATCCCGGGAGCCGACATGTCATTTTCACAATTTATTTCTAACATATAGATTGTTTGATCTTTGCTAATATAAACCAGGTACTTACTAATAAGGGCCTAGAGCAAATTATGACGTGTTTAGAAAGATGTTTAAATACAATGGTATTCCAACCGCACTTCTAATAAACGTGACGAATAAATATAGACTGTTAGCTCTTCGTTCATATTACACCACTTTTTTCAAATTGTGCCAAATCGCTATAACGCTGATGAAATATTTATCTAACCCGAAAAAATAATTAAGTATAATTTTAAGAACATAGTTAATAAAAATATGCAATTAAAATAAACAAATGATGAACTTTTTTTTCATTTGTTTCTTAATAATTTACAATTTTTTACAAAATATTAATAATTCATATTTTATTCATCGTAAGTTTTTATTATATCTTGAGAATTATTAAGTTATCGAAAAATCTAATTTCGCCATTTTATTCTACGGAAAAACGCTATAAATTTTTTATCATTTACAAAATTAAGTTGGCGTAGTCAACAAGAGGAAAAATAGATTTTTTGGGCACTCTATCTAGATATAAGAGAAATTGTTTGTTTACTCTAAAGTTATTTGACATTTACTTTAAAAAGGATATTGTCAATTTAGGAGAAAGTTATAAGTTAAGCTAAAGAAGTGTAAAGCCATCAGTCTTCTGACTAAACTTTGCGCATAAAAGAAACAAAGGGAATAGATATAACGAGCTTTCGTACGTCACCAATGTTTCTACAGTAACCAGAAAACTAAAGAAACGTACAAGCTAATTTCCTATTGGTGAGGTAAAACGTTTTGTCTTTAATTTAAAAGAAGTCTGATAATTTTACAACCATTTTTTTTTCACGTTACGAATTATATGAAAAAATAATTTTATTTACTTTAATAGGTAAATATTACTTACACGTCGATTACGATTATTTGAGCTTCGCACCATAGTTTGGTGTTCGTATGAATCAAAGGTATTGGTAGTGATGGACACGTGATACAAACAGATCTCAAACAGTTTTGTGTACAAATGCAATTACGTTATACAGAGTGGTGGTGGTTAAGGGTGAACATAGGGTTTTAATGGGATTTTAGTTTTATCCAACTTCCTGCTCAATTGTTCAGAATTTAAAGATGTATATAAAACTGTTTTTACATTTTCCATTATGCTCCTAGTTACTTCACAATTTTAAAAAGAAATTTTCTATTTATTTGGTTTTCAGAAATTATTTAGAAACGTCAAACATCAATCTGACTTATAGAAAATAAATCCTGTATTTTTCGATAACTATTTTCACTTATAATCTCCCCAGAGCAATAATTCTTTCCGGAATTTTTTTTGAGTGCATTACAGCAACGTATTAATCAGCACGAGTGGAACACGAGTGCAGATGACGTTGTTGGAATGCACGATAAAAAATTTACCGGATATGAATTAATGCTCTGGGGAGATTATAAGTGAAAATAGTTATCGAAAAACAGGATTTATTTTCTATAAGTCAGATTGACGTTTGACGTTTCTAAATAATTTCTGAAAACCAAATAAAATAATCAAGTTATAATAGAATAATATATATATATATATATATATATATATATATATATATATATATATATATATATATATATATATATATATATATTAAAATGTCAAACTGACATTTTTGACAAAAAAATCCACTTATTAATTTTGCTTAGATAAGTAATAAAAAAATTCCAAGAAATTTTTATATTACCATGGTAACCATGCTAGTGTCGTATGATTTTCATAATAATAATTCTTTATAGTAAAGATACGTTCCTTATTCGAATAAACATTAATTATTTAATTTAGTTTATGTCGTACTGGCTTCTAACGCAACGTGTTTTGAACTATTTATAAAGCAAAAAGTGAAACATTAAAGTTCTAGAACTTCAAAATATCATTTTAAATTCAAGGACTAAAATTTTATCTTCATATTGAATCCTTCATTTATGCGGCATAGAATAATTGGTCTTCACCTCAGCAGCTTCATTCAAAATATCTAGAAGAATGTTTTTTTCAACAATTATAGCGAATAAGAATGTTAACGAAACTAGAAAAATTCTATTTCGATCTGTCATAATTCCTTTGAATAACTAGAATTAGTATGACATAAAACTTTGTATGTACCTCGGACGAAAAGCGTCATTAAGGTACTCACTCACAGTAATTATGGCCTCGGCTACCCGCCTCGTCGATAAACAACTTACTCATACCTTAAAGATGAACTTTTCGTTCTTGATACATAAAATACTATTATACTAAAAAATTACACAATATACAGATTGTTTTTTACATTGTTATGTCATGGCCATTGCTAGTAATTAACGGAACATTTGAATTTTCTTTTTAAAATTGTGAAGAAATAAAATTCATAATAAGAAACGTGAAAACAGTTTTGTATACAACTTTTAATTCAGTACCACTTTGCACTGCACAGTTTTCGTCGTAAAATAAACAGGGGATCAGGAAGTTGTGTAAAACAAAAGTCACATGTTAAATCCTATGTTCATGCATAACCGCCACCACCCGGTATATTAACTTAAATATGTGTAATTTTATAATGAATTATTCCATTCTTAATCTATAATACTAATCCATTTTAAGATTATTTCTAAGATTATACTTACCTAAGCACGAAAATCATTTTAAGAAAAGGTAAATACCACCAATAAATTATAAACATAACAATGACACGGACACATCTAAAATGTGAAACCTAAATTTTAGGTATTTCAAATATTTTTTTTCAATATGAAATGAACACGTAAACAGGATGAGCCATAAAGGTACCTTTCGCCTGAATTTGGGTTGCAAATGAGCCTTCAAAAATATTAAGTACCACTGTTTCTAAATGTCATTAGAATATCATATAACGATCTTTCTCTAAATGTGTTAGTAAGTCAAAGATGAAGCTATTAGACATACGCGTCGAAGAAACAATGAAGTAACCTATAAGACAGAGATAAATATGCAATTACTTGTTATTTTGCGGTACAAAAATTAATGACATGAAGCTCAAATGATAAAAATCGGTCTACATAAATAAACATTAACGTATTATCATAATATACTCGTGATACTGAAAAATATTAAACGAAAAATTGACTCTAACCGGGATAGGATAGTGGTAGAGTACTATCATCTAAATGCAGAGGATGCGGGTTCGAATCCGGGTTAGGTTGGGATTTTTTCTCGACTGGTCTGTATATACCGATACTCCCGTTACCTTTCAAGTTGGAATAGAATTATCTTGAGCAATTTGTAGTTATCAGGCACCGGCTAATGTCTGTAACAAGGGTCTGCGCAGGGTTAGCTAGCAACATAAACATAAATTCCGTGGCGAAATAAAAATTAAAGTAGTATGTGTTGTCATAAAGTCGGCCGTATGCTCACCACAATATAAACATATACATATAGGTGTCTCACATAAAATATGAAAGTTAATGACATTTCCGGTTAAACCAGAAGTGCTACCATTATCCCAAATACCATGATTTGTGAGACCGAAAATCTAGTTTACTAATATATGAAGAGATTTACAAAATAATTATAAATAGAAGAGTTATCTTAAGTGGCCTGTATTTTAGCGTCACCCGGTATAATATAATGTGACTATCGTATAAAGTAGGTATTAACATTTATTCGAAATCTATCACTCGGCATTTATTTTCTGACACAACCGATGTTTCGGTTCACACTCGTATGTAGGTAAGTAATATTGTACATAAATTTACAGACAATTATGCACACAAAATACATTTATTTTAGTATTCAGGTTTTCAAACATCGTACCAGAAATCGTAAAGCACATACACATCCCTTTATTCTCAAATTCAAAACAGATATCTAATATTTTTATTTCCCACTACCTTAAGTATGGAAATGGAGGTATAGAATCGTGGTATAATGACATACCTATTCATCATTTTTCATCTTATAATATTCTTTTTTTGCCTAAAAACAGTTTTTATAATTTTTATTCGAAAAAAAAAACCAGCCTAAAATTAGAACTATTACATTTGTTTTTTGTTAGTAATTGGACAACAAATGAAAATATATAAATGTCTACACTATTGAATGTGTCTCAAATGGTTAGCCCGTGAAGACAAGCATCAATTTTCTGCAGCGTGCGTGGTATGAAAGTTTATAATATATACAAGGTAGTCGAATTTGTTCCATTTAAAAGAATTAGTAAAATAACGTTGAAAAATGTCTATGATAAAAATATTGTAATTAGAAAAGTGTGATATAGCATAGCACATAGCTTATAAAGTAAAGACTAAATAATGTATTAATCCAAACAATTCGTACCTAATTTATAAAATTTGCTAAATCAACATCTCGGATTTCGCAGAAAGGATTCGAAGTTCCAGTTGAATCGGTCAATTCCTTGGCCGGGAAAGGATTTTTATTAATTGGATTATTGTCACAATCCAGGCTCTGGAAATTAATTGTTTTTAGGATGGTCTGGACATATTAAGACGGATATAGGAATGGACATGAAAAGAGAAATCTTAGGATTAACGAATCAAAGCCACAAACGGATTTTCTCTTTGGCGGATTTGTGATTATGGATGTAATTTTATCTCCGGGATTGCTTTTTTATTTCACATACTTTTACACTTTAAATAAATAAATAAATATTTCATCACAGCATATTATTACCCATTGCTGGGTGTGCCAATCTGCTTTGTACACAGATATCGATAATGATAGAATATTTGTACCGTGCGGGCGCTTACCAGTCGTCACCTACCGGGCACTCGTTGCTGGCGTGGAGAGTGTGCCACAAGGGTCAATTTTGTGCCATTAAATTCGATGTAATTTTTGGCGTTGGTCGGGATCGAACCCGGGAATTTTTTAATTGACTTTTGTATTTATAAAATCATAAATATTATCCTGGCGCATACTTCACGATAAGTTTTATAGAAAGGTAAATAAACTGTATTGATCTATTAATATATTTTTTTTTTGGGGTACAAACAAATTTTATTATTCAAGTAGGATTCTAGTATCCTAACTTGTTTTTCAGAATTATTGTACAGAAATTGTTCCAAATACCACCATATATATATATATATATATATATATATATATATATATTTGAAGTTGCAGTGGAGATGCACAAGACTTACTGTTTTGTAAAAGATAATTAATTTATATCGGGTTCGAACTGGAACAGGGCTAATCTCTTCATTTAAATTACATACAGATGTGCAACGAAATAGACCAGGAAAATCCTCAACATCAAAGAAATTGCAACAAATGTTTTATTTTACAAAATTCTGTCCAGAAAGAAGCACTGAACAACATATCAAAAGTTTCTGGAAATCGGAGCAAGGGAACCTCCCGCCAATTTGGAAAAAATGGCGGCATATTTTGATTTTTGACCATGATCTCGAAAACAAATGCCCGTATCAAAATTTTAGAAGTTCAACAATTTTTATACAAAAAAGAGTTCTTACATTTTATACCTAGGAAACTGTCAGAGTTGCGTTAAAAAATATTTGATCAGAAGAACGATTTATGAAAGAAATTAAAATTACTCAAAAAAAAAAAAAACTATATTACGTATTTAATACTTGTTTTACTATTTATAACAGTTTAGATTCGACGTGGCATCGAAAGAAGTAAATTATCAATGATTTTTTAAATAATTGTCAACACTTACATACGAATTTATATTTTTTTATGTACCACCCTAATTCTGTTAAAGAGAATAACGCGGTTTGAAATTCAGTATTAAATTCTCTTTCATATCATGTATTATACAATATTTGCCGGATATCGGTTTGCGAGTTACTAACTTAAACTCATATAAATATCTGAATATCGGCTCATTTTTAATTTTTTCATCAATCACTTCGACACGTGTTAAATACGTAATATTATTTATCTTTAATCATGTCTAAATTGTGGATAGAAAAAATCGAACTGAGTTGATTTGCAGTTGTTTAAAATTTTAGAGGAATTTCATGCGAGTGTAAATTGTTAGGTAGTAACTCGCGAACCGCTCATCGGAAAATATCGTACAATAAATACATGATATGAAAGAAAATTTAATGCTGAATTCGAAAGATTAAACCACGTTCTCCTATATCAGAATCAGAGTGGTGGATAAATTGTTATTTTTGTTAAATAATTTTTGACGTAACTCTTTAACATCTCATCCTAAGTAAAAAAATGTAAGAATCCTTTTTCATAAAAAAAAATGTTGAGCATTGATTTTGTATTCATGTTATAATTTTGATTCGGGCAATAATTGTTTTCGAGAAAACCTAAATATGCCGCCATTTTTCTGGAAACTTTTGATGTGTCGTTTACCGCATTTCTTTTTTTGACAGAATTCCGTAGAAAAATATTTAGTTACAATGTTTACCTCTCGCTAAGAGAGGTATTGGATTCCTGCTAAAAATCTCATATCCGGATTTTAATGAAGAAGCACGTTTTAAGGTCCATAGAATCCAATTATAACATTTTTACGATAATGTCTGTGTGTGTGAGTGTGTGTGGATGTGTGTTAGGTTGTTGGAGACACGATTTCTCAAATTCTATAAGACTAAAGATCTGCATAACTACAGATTTCTCAATCTAACAGTAATGGAAATAGTTGAATAGGTTCTGATAACAATTGGACAACCAGAAGTGGTAGTTTCTTAAAAAAAAAAATTATAAATATTATTTTTTGAAAATTTGTTACTACAAATAATAAAGATAATTAAATTCTCAATCTGACATTTAATTTTTTATTATATCTCGTATAGGTTTGGAGATATAGTACCAATATAATAATACAGAATAATCTGTTGTAATAAATCTCGTTGCCCGAAAAACAGTTGAGATATTTAAATATTTGTAATTGACAGATAAATGTAAAATGTCAGTGTCAAAAATTAGCATTTTTACTACCATTACTGGAAGATTTTTCTGGGAGGTACGAGTACATTAATATATATATATATATATATATATATATATATATATATATATATATATATATATATATATATTGTATTATTAATTAAATATGTATTTAAATTATAGGTATGTCAATATTACATATATTCTTAAGAAATGCCGCCAATACCGTCAACGAATTTGAAGAAGAAATACAATTTCAATTATTTGTGTGTACAAGAAATGTTAAATTCCTTACTTATAGGGCGCGAGCAGTCATGTGAATTTGTTGGCCTTGGCAAGCATATGAGGATCCGTGTCTGAATGACGGCTAGAAGTTATGTACATAGATATTACAATTGTTATGTCATTTCATTCAAAATTTCAAAATATTCTGATGTTTATTTGTCATCAATAGTATGGAATATACTTGTCGAGGAAAATAATACACATGGATTTGGAAAATCATAGTTTTGAATGAAAACTTATGATACTTGACACCTATGTACATAATTACTAGCTATCATTCTGACACGGGACCCCATGTCTGCATAAGCCAAGACCAACAAAGTCACATAACTGCTCGCGCCCTATGCAACATAAAATGAAAATGGCGAGAGGTATTGTGCTGGCCACAACAATTTTTTTTAACGTAAAATCGTAAATTTCCTGGACTAAAACGCGGAATAAGGAATTTAATATACTATTTTAAAAATGTACAGAAATTGTATTTCCAGCATATTTTAGAGCATAAGTATAAGAATGAAATGTTGTTTAAAATTTATTTTTACTTTTAAAAAGTCTTCATTTAATGCAATAGAATATCTGTAGCACTAGATATTTATTTAGCAAAAATAAAATATGACATTTTCGTCAAAAATCAGATAAATAAAACAAAATATCAGTTAAGATCTTAATACTTAAATATTTGAATTATAACAATGTGGACACAGTAATTACAATAATTAAGAATAATAATATTGAACTAAACTGTCAGAATGAGATTTTGTTTTATTTGTTTATTAATTCCATGACTATATGATTTTTGACGAAAATGACATTATTTCTAATTATCTAGTGCTACAGATCTATTGAATTAAACGAAGACTTTTTAAAAGTAAAAATTAATTTTAAACAACATTAACATTTGTTAATTTTTTGTTTCATTTCCATGGCTATAGCTATTTTTGTGGTGATTTTCGACATTTTCATACTTAATTTTTCAAGTTACAATGCATAAAAAATTAATTTCGCTTAATGATTCAGATGAAGAATTTTATGCCCTACAAGTTTTTTTATTCAATTTCATTAGTAGTTTTTTACTATTGCATATAACATACAATAATGATTAATTTTGCATTATTGATCAACCGTAGCTATTATTCAAGAGCATGAAATTAGCTAAATGAATGTTGTAAATTCTTCCAAATGAATAATGGTAATAGGTCTTACACGCAAATAGGGTACTGTTCTGTATTTTACTCATCAGCATCAGTGCCGCTCCGTGGGTAAAAGGCGCCTTTCAACGCCCCTCATAATGCATAGTTAGAAAATTATTCCACGTTTTAAACAATACTTTTGAATATGCGAAAAATTAGATTTAAAATATTCATGAAATTTCCTTTGTTAGATTCACTCTTATAATCAATATTACTAGAATCGTTTATTGTAATCAACAATTTTACAGTTATTGTGTGCAATATAACAATGCCAGAAAAATTTTCAGTGTTACTGAACAGACATTGACAAAATTTTATTATTATTTTACCAACAAAAAGTATTTAAAAAGAAGTTTTAGTAGAGAAAGTGCCTACATTTGTAGGTGTTAAGAATATATATTTCAAATCAACATAATTTTGTTCTCAAAATATTTTAAATTTATATCATGGCGAAAAATTGTAATCTATTAAATTGGTACTAAAAGTTTATATTTATGCACATGGTGTGCAAGGTGCGACACGATATAGTCAACTTTATTGTCAAAATTAAATACTTTTTGTAGCACTTTTTCTACAAATCCATCTTTTTATTATACAAAACATTTTAATATTGTACACAATAAATTTTAGCTATTGAAAAGAAGTAGATAAAAAAATTCTCTTCTTTTTACACGATCATAGAAAAAATTAATTAAATTTACCTGTATCAAATACAAGTTTAATTAATGATTACAAAAAATTGTAAATCCAATATTATTTAAGAGAAATTTCTTTAAAAAAAATTAAATAAAATTTCTAAAATAAGAACATTGTGCAAAATAAATAATTAGAAGTTGTTATCAAATATGTTGACAACATGAAATTTTAATTTAAGGACTTCCAATCAATTAGCTACTTTATAGAGACTCATATTTGTGAGAGCGTTTTTACAATAAAATGATACCTTCTAATGTTTTACGTATGAGATTAGAATACTTGAATACAATTGATGTTGAAGGAAAAAGAACTTTCCTTAATAAATTAATTCTGACATATTATATTTAGGTAACAAAGACTTCAGGTCTTTCTGACAGATAATAAAAATTTCAGTAAAAGTCCGTCCACGTTCCAATGTGTACATTTTCAACAAGCAATTTTGTGAAGTAAAGTGTATTGTTTCCTGTTTGCAGTAAAAATATTTATAAAAAGAAACCAGCGGTATTTAAAAATATACCATTTATTACGAAAACATTTTGTAGAGAGTAAAACAAAATCTCGTAAAAAATCACTTCGTCAGTAAAGTACGATGTATTTGCAGGGCACAGTGTAAACAGTTCTGAGGAAAAATCAATAGATTATTTTGTCCTGCGATCCGTTTTCATGTGGCGGCCATTTCCTTATCGCGGCACAAAAAATAACAATCAGTTGTTTTGTTTGCCTTAGGATAGTCCTAGTCCTTCCCGCTGGAAATGGCAGCGCTTCACAAACTTTTAATTATCATTTAGGTTTGGCTTTGTTACAGTGTCATGCTGTTTTACAGATAACACTACACCAGTGAGAACAATGGACCTAAATAGCACTACTTTCCGAACTTATTATACACGTGTATTCTGTTTGAGTCCATAATTGAGTAAAAGTATTCAAATGTTTTGTTGCCTTTTATTTTTTATTATAATGGTGACAGGCAGTTGGTGAATATTTTCCTCAAGAGTTTCCTTGTTAAAAGTTTGCGAGTTAGATATCGGTTACACTCTGTTTAATAACCAAAGAAGTTAACGATTTTTATGCAAGTAAATCGAAATTTATTACTGTTAATAAATTTTCCTTTGTTATTTATATCAAAATAAAATAGATTTTAATACTTCCATTTAGTTAATAGGTATATTTTTTATGTTATTAAAAGTTTTAAACTTTCTTTATTTTTACCTCCCGCTACCCTTGGTAACGGAGGCATAGGGATCGTGCTAAAAACTGCGTATCGAGATTTTGGCAAATGACCATGTTTTAAGGTCCCCAGCATATTTTTTTATTTTGTTTTCTTAAAGAACAGGTATTTCTAAGAGTACCTGTGAAAACCCGAGTTAAAAATTCCTTTTAATAAGCGAGAAATTAATTTTTAAAATTAAATTTTGGTGGGTCACGTGATACGTGACGTACTAGTTGTACGTACCAGCGGTGTACAATCAGTGGTTCATGAGTTTTCGAGATGGTATTCAGTAAGAATTGCAAAAGGTAGGAAATCAAATATATTTAATTGTAATCTTACATATTATTACTACAAAAAAGTAAAGATAATTATAAGAAAACCATTTTAAGTAAATGATTACATTTATTTTCTTATACTACAAAAACATTTTGACATTCTCAAACTATATTGGTGGCTACTAGGTATCGTAAAAATTAAATCAGAAATTTTGAATTTGTTTGAATTAGTTCGAGTTTATTTCTTATGTTTGTTGCTTTGTTTCTTCTGTTCGTGGATTTCTACTGTTATTATTTCTTACTGAAATACTCCTGTGCTGCTTAATTCTTTGTGGTAAGTACATATTCAAATCATTTATCAAATTCTGATAAAATTGTATTGCACTTTATTAATGGTTAGATTTTTCTAAATAATTTTGTCACAGTAGGTAATTCTTATATTATATTATAAATACTACAACTCATACCTTTATTCATCTTTCACAATCGTACAACAAATACTTTACTAATAAATATTTTCTAGTAGATACGCAATGGAGGCAGGATTCATTCAAGCAGATTCAAGCAATTTGCCCAAAGTTGATATGCAAATGATTATGATTTATATGTCGGAAAAATCCTGTAAGGCACCCGAAACATTTCTTAATTCTTTCACTTGCAGTTTTCATATTTAAACAATAATTAAAGTTATGATGAAAAATGAAAATAAAACACAAAGTACAAAGCAACGATTCGATAAAGGACGTTAAATGACAGCGAATAACACCAAAAAAATACAGATCATCCCTACAGCTGTACTACGAATACTCCCGAACGAACCGAAGTAGACCTGAGCATGTACGTACCTAAATTGCGGCGTGTTATCATATTCGAGCATGTAGTAGGGATATCAACTGGTCTCCCATTGGTAGTACAACTAGTACATCATCAAAATTTTAATGCTTTATATCTTTTGCAACAATTAATTGTGTTCGTGCGCGCACGTGTTTGTGTGCGTACGTGCGTGTGTGTGTGTATCCTCTGGACGCTGTAACTCAAATACTATCGTACAAAAAAATAGAAATTTCTACCTTAATCTAATATGTAAAGAAGCCATTAGATTTTGGTGTAAATCGGATAACCGGAAACGGCACTTTACTTAATCTAATATGTAAAGAAGCCATTAGATTTTAGTGTAAATCGGATAACCGGAAACGGCACTTTACTTAAGCTCAAAATAGTTTTTTTTTACATACCTTTAATTTTTTTTCGCAATTTATGTTATTTTAAAAATGAAAGATTATTAATTTTTTACAGACTTGCATTAATGCTTTTTCTATATATTTTATGGATAAATTTATAAATTAATTTATATTTTAAAGTCCGAAGCCTACGCTTTAAACAAAACTCCTTGGTTACACAGTTCAGATCTCAAATGTATGTAACTGACTGATGTCACTGTCAGAAAACTAATCATTTCAAATTATTAATAGTACCGTTTTTAAAAGAAAATAGATCAATAGTTTTATATGGAAATGAACTTGATATAGTTTCCAGCATAAATAAATATGTAGGTATGTATTTAAATTAATAAATATCAAATGACGGGAAGTATTGTGTTGGCCACATCAGATTTTCATTTCTTGAAATAACGAATAATATAATTTTTAAAGATCTTGTGGAATGTTGTTATCCTAAGCGGTATATCTGTATAAGAGAGAATAGAACGGCGTTACCCTCGGCATCATCATTCATGTAGTGCTATGAAAAGTAGTAGGTAATTCGGTTAACTGTAGCTACTTCTATTTAGAGAATTAATGTATGGTTAGCCGGTGTTTCGCAGTTAACTGACTATGGGTGTATTGTAAACACATTCCGTTAAAATATAATAATATTATTTACACGGATTCCGTTAAAATATTTCTTATTCCGCTAAAAATTCTAGTCTATTACATTTCAACGGATCCGTTAAAATTAATATAATAAACACATCCGTTTGCTATTGCAAGGCAGTATTGTCAAATTGTAAATGTCAACATATTTATCTTTTGATAATAACAGAATATATTAACATCTAACCGGGTATTTGTGACATTTAAATTTGTAAATATTATTAAGTAACAAATTTATATTAGGATATCAAAATAATGTATATTTTTTTCAAAATAATCTTTCGAATGTTGTAATAAATGTCAAAATTGTCAGCTTGTAAACATCATAATTTTTTTGTATTATTTTATATTGTGAATTTGAAAAAATGAAAACGAACATAAAAGCAATACGAAATTATATTTACTTATTAATCGCACCTAAAGCCTAAAGTAATAATGATGAACTTATAATTTTATAAAATTATTCTTTCATTTAGTAACACTATAGGTTCCAAACCCCAACATTTTTCATGAAATTATAGACATCACCAAGATAACCTAATCTATAGTTATCGGGAAGATGAACATACATTATAAACAAGCTTTATTATTGTTTGTTCCCAAAATGCTACTATTAAAATATTGAAGAAATTTTCTTCGTTAGATTCATTCTTGTAATAAATATTCTTGGACTAAATCAAAATATCCTTTGTGGTAATCAAAATATTCTTTGTTGTAATTAAAATATCCTTCGTTGTAATCAAAATTTAAAAATAAGGACACCGAAGAACATTTGTGTCTTAACCCCCAAAAGGTTAAATGCAGACCTGAAAACACACGAATACTTTTAAAACATTAGGCAAAGGATAAAGCTCAACGAGTTATATTTTACTTTAGTAAAATGTAACTCGTTTCACTGCCAAAGAGAAATAATTTTTAAATTCCTTGAGAAAAATAAATGGATAATTTTGGTATGGTTCAAATATTTCCTTTACTCGAATTTTTTTTTCTGAAAATATATTAATTTGGTAGGTTACGTACGAGTATAATTCTCCGTTTAAATTTTATTTCTAAACGGATAACTTAAACGGATCTGCGTTTATATCATTAACGGATAGTGACTTTAGAATAGAAAAATCTAGTTCATGTATGTCTTAATTTTAACGGCCCGTTTATAAATAACGGAATGCCAATTGGAGGACCAGTAACACCGACAAATCTCGGTTTGTCGGTGAACCTCTATTAGCAGTAGTAGCGTATTTATTCGAAATGTAGTGACGTCAATATCACAGAATTTTTCTTACTATATAAAAGATGTAATGTTGTTAAAAGAGTGGGTGATTGTTGTTGTTGTCATTATTATTGTTTTCGGGTATGTGCTAACCCACTAAGTGAAACATGCGTGGTTTTATGTATTCTAACGTGCGCCCCTGACTTAAGAGTCTGCGAGCGCTGTCACTGGTAGAATATTCCCGAGCGATGACGTAATCCCCGGCGGGGGAAATCCTTACGCGTCTAGACTGGTTTAATTACACCTGGTGGACTGATTCCTTGTATTCAATGTCATTTTGGCATCGGAAAGTTTGAGAAGGACATCGCACTATATAAACCCGTCGCCAAAGCCAGCGAACACAGTCTGTTATATAGAAGCAACGAACAATGAACGGTTGGTTTTATAAATAAACAGTCTACGAGTGTGAACATAAATAAATGTAGTTATATAAATAAATGTAGTGATATAAATATTGTTTAAATAAATAATCTTAGTGTTTAAGTATTTAATAATATTCTTATTCTTAAATTAGTGTTTATAATTATTTAATCATAGTGAGTTATTTTCATTATCTTTTCAGTATTTATCCTAATTATTTATCGTTTAATGAATGTATTATTTTAATAAATAATATTTCTCTTATTTTTACACTTTACTCAAATAAATAAACGATGCGGCCGGTAAAGTAGAGCAAAAGCACGCCGACTGCTAAATAAAACATCAAATATACAATTTAAAATGTATTTAAAAAAGAATTTAAAATGTTTCATTTAATTGCAGTTGCGCGTAAAACGTTGCACAGGTATCTCATTTTCGATGTTTTTTTTACCTTCCGTCACCTATAGGTAAGGAAGGTATTGTCTTTGGTCAAAAAATTCGGTGGTGAGTTTTCATTGAATAAGCACGTTTTAGGGTCTTTACAATACGATTTTACTATTTTTACGATGATGTCTGTATGTGTGTGTGTGTGTGTTCGTATGTGCGTGTGTGTGTGTGTATGTGACCGCGGTTTCGTCAACGATATCTCCAATACTAGAATTCCAAAAATTACAATTCTTGCGTATTCCTTTTCCTTACAACCATATGTGCAGACTTGATTAGATTTTGGTTATAATTGGTCAACCAGAAGTACCCTCATTTGAAGATTTTAACAATTTTTCTTGAAAAACTCAGTTAAATGTTATTATAACTTAAAGAATATATTATTCTCTATACGATTTGATTGCATTTTATATTTCATATTCAACAGATATAGAGTTAAAGAATAATAAAGATAAAAAAATTCATATAAATTTCATAATTCAGCCAGCTATGCTAACTTAACCATGGAAACTGCTAATATATTCAGGTAATTCAAATTGACGGATGTCAGTATCATTAAAAAGCAAGTAATTGAATGAAAGAATAAGGAAAGTAACTCTAGTGTTAGAAGTTTTTAGATATAATAGAGACGATTACATTGGTTTGAACATGTCATGAGGAGAGATGAATATATTAATAGAAGGTGGAAGAAAAATAGGAAGACCAAATATAAGATGAAAAGACTGTATTGCAGAAGACTTGGGAGAAAAGTAACTGAATGAGGACGACATGAAAAACAAAAATGAGTGGAAGAAGAAAATAAAAAATAGCGATCCCCTAACGAATGGGAAAAACTAAAAAAGAAGAAGATGTCAGTGTCAAGTGCAATTTGCATAGTTTGTTTATGAAATAACTTTACTGGAAATATAGGATCTTTTGCAAAAAATTATGTATAGGGCGCATGCAGTGACATGACTTTGCTGCCTTTGGCAAGCAGATATGGGGACCCGTATCCAAATGACAGCAATTAATTATGTCCATAACTGACAAGTGTCATAATTTTTCATTCAAAATTTCATGATTTTCTTATTTCATGTGGCTTGTTTGTTATCAGGAGTATGGAATTCAGTTGACGAGAAAGGGAATCATAAAATACCAAAAATTTAGAATCTTTTGCAAGAAAATTTATGTATGGAATTTGTACATAATACACAGGATTGACGGAAGGTATTGTGCTGGCCACATCAGATTTTTTTTAAGGTATCTCGGATAATATTAACAACAGAGCAAAACTGTTTGCACATTCCAAAATAAACTTTTCGCGAAAAGTTTATAGTCACCACAGGAATTTTTGATCTTCTTTTGTTTTTGAGCTACAAGCAAAAACTCGTTGTTCGCTAATTTCGAAAATATCTTGTGATTATTTTTTTTACCCGAGATACCTTAAAAAACATCGGAAATAAGACACCTGCTCATATCTCAGGCCGAATGAAGTTTGCACCCTTGGACGAATAAAATCCCTCTGCTGCGCGTCGGCAGGCGTATACCTTTTCTTTCGACCCTCTATACGTAAATAACTATTATTGAAATACATTCAGAATAGCTAATTTCTATAAAGCTGTAGACATGGATGGGATTATTAAAAATACTACTTCTGGATTGTAGGATTTCTACTTCCTGCACTAGACTTCACGCACTCATTTTCTCATCATAACGTAACTGTCGGTTAAAATAAAAATATAGCCTTGATATTATATGATCTAAAAATTATCATATGTAAATTTTTCGATGCGATTTTTGTTTTGTAACTAAAGCGCATTTTACATTACCTACACAAGTTTACTTGCAAGTTTTTATAAAAAGACTTGTACAATTTTTCATACTAGTTAATATCACGTGATCATTATAGTAAGAAAAGTTGATGATTAAATTTCATGTTATAGTGATGACCAATTTAATGAAATAGCATTTCACAATGTTGACATTCCAATGTGTAATCCTCCAAAAAATTGTAATTCGTACAAATTAATACGTATTTTTACAACTTTGTTATACTTTTTTTGCGATATTGCATTTCAGTTTAATATTTAACACAATAATATGACATGTTTTATTATAAAAACTAAGAGGAAAACTTGTATGAACATTCTACATGTATGATTTAAATTACAAAAATTGTCTTGCAAAAGGACATGTACAAGTCCTTCCATAAGAACTGGCATAATGTAAAACAGGCTCAACACTCAGGTCTATTCTGCAACAAAGTGGTTAATTTTTAGCAACTGGTTAAAAAAATTATCAAATAAGTATGGATTTGACAACTAAAATTCATGCTCGATGGCTCGGCTCGGGCTTTTCGTCAATTTTCGGTAAATTTGGTACGAGTCAAAAGACGCGCGCCGCTCTGTTAGGCTCAGCTCGTGTCACCTTTCCGATGTTAGAAAATATATTCATGATTCGAGGACGATTTTTTTGGATTAAGTATTCAACTGCGTAGATACCGATGTGAATAGCTCGGCTTTACTCGTTCGAGTCAATACAAACGAGTCACATACCAACTATAAGCTACGAGCTAGGGTCGTGAGAATGGTCAAGGCGCGTTAAACCTCGTGCTCGACCAAGCCCACGAGCGGCACGAGGCTCTCAACCAGGCGCTTTGGGAAGCCGGCTTTACAGAATAGGCCTGACAGACAGTTAAGTTAACAAACAGTATAACGAAAGATGATAATACCGCAGAAGAGTGAAACATGTAAACTACTTATGATTACTAATCATTTGATTTTAACACTTGTGTTTGGCAACATATTTTAAAATTATGAAAACATTTTACTACAAACAATCATTGATTGCACATACATATTGCATAAATAACTATAATATTGTTGTTTATTTCTCTATTTTTATTGTATTGTAATAAATTTAATATCAACGAAACAAGCATGTCATAACATAATTTTAGCTCGGAATTACTGCTATTTGTCAAATATGTGTCTCCTAATAAGATGTCGGTCTTGTAATTGAATTCTGTTAACCACTATTCAGCTTGTTCAAGATTACATTTGACTTATACATGGAATAGGATTGAGAAATTACTCGGATATGAATTGTCGTATTACATTAGGGTAAGATTTAAACCAATGTCCTGTTTTATGTTGTTATAATGTGAAAGTGGTAATCACATGATTATCCAATTAACTACTACTGTGTGACAGAATAATTACTCCTATTTACGAAATTTGGATTTCCATATAACGTTAAAGAAAATAACCATAATATTATTAAACTATAATTCAACTCATAAGCACAAGCGTACGTTCTTTTCCCACGTTATTCATATAGCGTTTAGCTTTACATATTTATCTGTATATAGTACCTATTCTTGAAACTACTATGTTTTTATGTATGATGTCATGGCACACATGAAACATGATTATTTCATTTACAGACATACCTACTGTTTACGATATTTTAACTTTTTTTCTACTAAAGTAGATATTTTTATTCATTTTTACCTCTCGCTAAGAGAGGTATTGGATTCATGCTAAAAATCGCTTATCCAGATTTTAGTTAATAAGCATGTTTTAAGGTCCCTAGAATTCGATTATAACATTTTTACGATGATGTTTGTGTGTGTGTGTGTGTGTGTGTGTGTGTGTGTGTGTGTGTGTGGATGTGTGTGTGTATGTATGTGAGTGAGGATGTTGGAGGTACGATTTCTCAAATTCTATAAGACTAAAGACCTTTGTAACTACGGATTCCTTAATCTAACCTTAATGGGAAGAGTTGAATAGGTTCAGGTAACAACTGGATAATCAGAGGTAGTAGTATTTTAACAAAAATATTTTAAATATTATTTTTTGATAATTTATGTTATTATAAATATTAAAAACAAAATTCTCTATCCGACACATTTAAAATTTATATTGTATCTTCTATAGATTTAAAGATATAGAAACATAATCTATAAAATATTGTGTTGTAGTAAATCTCACAGCCCAAACATCTCCATGGTAAACCAGTTGAGAAATTAAAATATCTGTCATTGACAGATAAATGTCGCTAATGTCAGTGTCAAAAATTCAGAGATAGTACTGAAGCCTTTTTCTGGGGACGATATTTAATATTTCTTGAATTGGAAGAACATCGAACATTGAGAAGAGTAGGAGAAAACTTGCTCATAGAATCAAAAAATCTGATGTGGCCAGGCCAATAGGTACCTTCCGTCAATCCTGTGTATTATGTATAAATTTCATACATAAATTTTCTTGTAAAAGTTTCTCAATTTCCTGTAAAATTATTTCAAAAACAAACTATGCAATCTGCACTTGAACTGACATCTTGTTCTTCTTCTTTTTAGCTTTTCCCATTCGTTAAGCGTCGCTATTTTTTATTTTCTTTTTCACTCTTCAGTTTCTTCTACCTTCTATTCATTCGTCTTCCAATATATTTTTCATCTTTCCTCATGACATGTTCATACTAATGTAATCGTCTCTCTTGTATTTATCGGAATTTTTAATCTCAAATAACTTCGTACAAACATTAACCGCGAAAAAATATTTTTATTAAAATAGCTAGATATTTTTATTGTTTATCCACTGTCATGTGATTATTTTTTTAAATTAACACATATTTACTTATGTGAAAAATGACTTAAAACATAAAACAGCGCTAAGGTTATTTTAGTATAAGATTTTATTTAACAAAGCACTAAATACTGGCCTAGTTTACACCGTATGACCTGAGGTGCGTGAAGTTGGCACCAAGGTATAGGGTACTAATTTTTAAATTGATACTATGATTTAGTACCCAATTGGTACCAATTAGTACCCACAAAAAAACTTTAGTTTTTTACTCTGCGGAGGAGTTATTCATTGTTTAATTATTTTGGTGCCAACTTCACGCTAGCACCACAACATAATTTTTTTTAAAAAATAATTATACGAAAATTTAGTACCCAATTGGTACCTTTAGGTACCCAAAAATTTGTTTCCAAAATGTTTATGGTAAATAAGTTATTGCATATTAAATATTATTGGTGCCAACTTCACGCTAGCACCAAAGTATTTATTTAAACCAAATTTTCTTTTACTAAAATTTAGTACCCAAATAGTACTAATTAGTACCCATGATAGTATTATGCTATTGTTTATATTAAATAAGTTATTACATTTTACTTTTTTTGGACCGTGAAGTTAGCACCAATCATATTAAAATAAAACGTTTTCGTATTTTATTTTCATATAGGGATTTAGTACTTTTTAGGTACCTCTCATAAATGTAAAATTTATTTTGTTATTGTTTATATAGCACAAATTATAACACTTTACTTTTTCTGTGCGTGAAGCTAGCACCACACATATTAAAATAATTCGCTTTTCAGATTAATTTTTATGTACAGATTTAGTACTATTTAGGTACCTTTCATAAATGTAAAATTAATTTTGTTATTGTTTATATAACACTTACCTTTTCTGTGCCAGAAGCCAGCACTACGCACATGAAAATAATGCATTTTACAAATTAATTTTTGTATACATATTTAGTGTTATTCAGATACCTCTGTTAATGTAAAATCTGTTTTGTTATTGTTTATATAGCATAAATTACAACACTTTACTTTTTCTGAGCGTGAACGCAGCACTACGCATATTAAAATAATACGTTTTTTTTAAATACAGATTTAGTACTTAATCAGTCTTAAACTAAATTACATATGCAATATTTCTGATAAAATAGGTAAAAATCTAAAGAAACTTGAATTTAACAAGTCAGTGAACAAAACTAATTTAGGTAAATTACTAGTCAATAATAAAGAAAACCCCAAAAAAGACGACTTAACAGGTATATACGAAATCTTTTCAAACAAAGACATAAAATTGAATTGAATTGAATTTAATATGCGTGGTGCTGCGTTCACGCTCACAAAAAGTAGTGTTATAATTTGTGCTATATAAACAATAACAAAATTAATTTTACATTTACGAGAGGTACCTAAAAATTACTAATTCTGCACATAAAAATTAATATACGTGGTGTTGCGCTCACTTAGTTGCGTATTTCTAATATTTTAAAAACAAATTTACTCTTAAGTTATCCTTTCGGATATATGCAGACAACTGGATTACAATAAGTAAAACCTTACGAATGAACAGTAGTAGTGAATCTGTCACATCCAGTTGTTCATTAGTAGGTAATGTTTTTCTTGGTATTGACGGCTTTTCTAATTTCAAAATTGTCTAAGAAATTCATCCTTAGTCCCTTCTGACCTGTGTGGATTATTTTGAATTCCCCATTGAAGTTATGGCCTGATGTAATGAAATGATTAAGTCGTCTTTTTTGGGGTGTTCTTTGTTATTGACTAGTAATTTACCCAAATTAGCTTTAAACGTTGATAAGAGATATTTGTGACCAACCGTAACATATTTTAACATAGAACGAAGAAAGAATTTGTTCCTTTATTAAAATAATTCCTCGACACTACAGCCTACTTCTATGTTTAAACAAATTAGTTTTGTTCACTGACATGTTAAATTCAAGTTTCTTTAGATTTTTACCTATTTTATCAGAAATATTGGATATGTAATTTTAGAGGTGGGCGCGTGAGTAACTTTTTGTTCACGATCACGCACGTTCACGAAACTAAAAATTTAATCACGACCAATCACGCACGACTTTTTATGTTTGATTCACGATCACTCACGCTCACGAATTTATTTTGGCACTTATGCCCGATCACGCCCGGCGGGTCACGTTCGTGTCACGTAATTGGTTCTATATTTACAATAATATGTATATCTTTAATGATATTGAAGCTAACTATGTATACAATTATGGGTACTAGAAAAATATTTTCAAGAAAAAATCACATGTTTCGACATGTTAATAATAATAAGATTATAACGTAAAATATTTATATTAAAACTACAATTTTTTAGATAAAAAATAGAAAAAATCATAATGCTCACGCCCAAATAAATTGCAATCACGCCCGATCACTCACGATATATTTTTAGGCCCTCACGCTCACGCCCAATCACGAAGCAAAATTTAAAATATATTCACGATCACGCGGGTCACGGCGTGACCCATCGTGACCCGACAAAATTCACGACCCGCGCCCACCTCTATGTAATTTAGTTTAAGACTGATTAAATACTAAATCTGTATTTAAAAAAAACCTATTATTTTAATATGCATGGTGCTGCGTTCACGCTCAGAAAAAGTAAAGTGTTATAATTTGTGCTATATAAACAATAACAAAATTAATTTTACATTTATGAAAGGTACCTAAATAGTACTAAATCTGTACATAAAAATTAATCTGAAAAGCGAATTATTTTAATATGTGTGGTGCTAGCTTCACGCACAGAAAAAGTAAAGTGTTATAATTTGTGCTATATAAACAATAACAAAATAAATTTTACATTTATGAGAGGTACCTAAAAAGTACTAAATCCCTATATGAAAATAAAATACGAAAACGTTTTATTTTAATATGATTGGTGCTAACTTCACGGTCCAAAAAAAGTAAAATGTAATAACTTATTTAATATAAACAATAGCATAATACTATCATGGGTACTAATTAGTACTATTTGGGTACTAAATTTTAGTAAAAGAAAATTTGGTTTAAATAAATACTTTGGTGCTAGCGTGAAGTTGGCACCAATAATATTGAATATGCAATAACTTATTTACCATAAACATTTTGGAAACAAATTTTTGGGTACCTAAAGGTACCAATTGGGTACTAAATTTTCGTATAATTATTTTTAAAAAAAAATTATGTTGTGGTGCTAGCGTGAAGTTGGCACCAAAATAATTAAACAATGAATAACTCCTACGCAGAGTAAAAAACTAAAGTTTTTTTGTGGGTACTAATTGGTACCAATTGGGTACTAAATCATAGTATCAATTTAAAAATTAGTACCCTATACCTTGGTGCCAACTTCACGCACCTTATGACCTGTGGTAGGCCAGACCTATATGTGACCTATATTAGGACAAAGTCAAAAAAATATCATATTGTTCACACCGCATACTTTAGAGCCTAGGATAGGTGGGATATAGGCGGAATATAGGTACTAGTTTGTACCATCTAGCGGTTAAATTTTAAGTTAAAAAAGCAATTCTTCCTTTTATTTTTTTATCACTCATGTTTATATACAAAATTTCACTACTTATTTAGGTACTTACTCTTACTGTCAAACAAAATTGTCACAATATGTGTAAACACAGATCTACATATAAATTTATATGTAGATCTGTGTGTGTAAATCAGTAGCACTGTACTCAATATTACTGGTATCTACACTACCGTACAAATTCGAACTATTTTTGATATTAGCTGTTTACACCGCAATAAATACATTTAGGCCGAGGCCCAGTATAGGTCAGGTCACATGAAAAAGTGGCCTGACCTAAGCCAGGCCGCTCCATATTTTAAGTGTTTACACCAGGTGGCCCAAATGCATTTAGGTCGAATTTGGGGTATAGGTCGAATATAGGTCTACGGTGTAAACTAGGCCCCTTTTACCGCGGAAACTATTACGTTTCCTCTGACTCTTAGAATATATATATATATATATATATATATATATATATATATATATATATATATATATATATATATATATGTATAAATGTTTTTACCTCTCGCTAAGAGAGGTATTGGATTCATGCTAAAAATCGCATATCCAGATTTTATTGAATAAGCACGTTTTAAGGTCCCTACAATCCGATTTTAACATTTTTACGATGATGTCAGTGTGTGTGGATGTGTGTGTGTGTGTGTGTATGTGTGTGTGTGTATGTGGGATGTTGGAAGGACGGTTACTCAAAAACTATAAGATTTTAAATTTGTTTAACTACGTATTTCCCAATCGGACATTCATGGGAAGATCTGAAAAGGTTTTGGTAACAATTGGACAACCGGAAGTAGAAGATTCTTGAAAAAAAATCTTCTAAATAATATTTTTTGAAATTTTTTCTTGGTAATATTAAAGAAAATTAAATTCTCTATACATGATACATTTAAATATTTTATTATATATTCTATAGATTTAGAGATAAAAGAAATATAATATGTAAAATAATCTGTTATAATAAATTTTACAGCCGAAAGAATGGCCATGGAAAATAGTTGAAAATTTAAATTGTTTGTAACTGACAGATAAATGTCAGTGTCAGAAATCCGGAGACATTACTGAAGACTTTTTCTGGGAAGTACATACATTATATTATTTCTTAAAGTATTAATAGCTAAATATTTAATATTATAGGTATATTACTTATATCCTTCAAAAATACTGTCAATCCTGACAATGAATAGGAAACATTTCGAAAAATTAGAAGAGGACAAAATTTCTTCATAAAATGAATTTAAAATTAAACAATCTAAATATAAGGAATAGATATATGTATGCGTAAGTAGAATTTTTGGTGTAGAGTGTAGGTATACAAGAAATGTTAAATACAATAGGGCGCGAGCAGTTATGTGATTTTTTTGGCCTTGACAAGCAGATATGGGGGCCCATGTCAGAATGATAGCTAGTAATTATGTATATAGATGTCAAATATCATATTTTCTCATTCTAAATTTAGTGATTTTCCAATTCCATGTGGAGCAGAATTAAATGTTAAATAACCAAGACATGCAACAAGTAAATTTTAAACTCCTGGTGATAAATTAACTACGTAAATTTAGAAAATCTTGAAATTTTTAATGAAAAATTCTGACATTTGACATCTATGTACATAATTACTAATTATCATTCTGAAACGGGCCCACACATCTGCTTGTCAAGCCCAAAAATGTAACATTACTGTTCGCGCACTATACTTATGTAACCAAAAAAAGGAAGTGGCGAGAGGTATTGTGCTGGCCACAACAGATTTTTTATTTTAAAAAATCTGATGTGGCCAGCACATTATCTTTTGTCAATCCTATGTATTATGTACAAACTCCATACATAAATTTTCTTTTCTTGCAAAGGATTCTAAATTTCCAGTAAAACTATTTCATAACAAACTATGCAAATCTTCTTCTTCTTTAGCTTTTCCCATTCGTTAAGGGTCGCTATTTTTTATTTTGTATTTCTGTTTAGCGTGTCGTCCTCATTCAGTTCCGTTTCTCTCAAGTCTTCCGCAATACAGTCCTTCCATCTTATCTATTTTGGTCTTCACTTTCTTCTACCTTTTATTACTAAGCTATTCATTCTTCGTTCAATATATTCTTCATCTCTCTTTATGACATGTTCAAGCCAATGTAATTGTCTCTCTTGTATCTTTCTAGAAACTTTATCACTCGAGCCATTTCCCTTATCCTTTCATACCCTAACCCTATCACTTCTTGTCTTTCCCAATATCTCTCTCAACATCCTCATATCTGTCACATTCATTATCTTTTCTTTAATACTGACATCTGTCAATTTGAATTTTCTGAATATATTAGCAATTATTATCGAAATCTAATCACGTCTGTGTATGAATCTATACTCGAGGAATACGAAAAAAATATAAATTTTGGAATCGTGGTATTGGAGTTATGCGATCCAAATCGATTGTCACATACACACACATACACATACATACATGCAGACAGACATCATCGTAAAAATAGTAAATTTGTATTCTAGGGGCCCCAAAACGTGCTTAATATCTAATTTTTTGACCAGAAAATACCTTCCATACCTAAGGGTAACTAAAGGTAAAAAATTATTATTGTAATTATGTAATTCTAACATAAAAAAATCTCAATATAATATACAGACGAAGTGGTTATATAGTCAACGTCAACGATGAAACTTCGATAAGAGAGTTCTCGTTGTTTTAATTAAAGTGCGAAACCGACTCTGCAGCCAGCCAATCACCGCCGTGGAAATATAAACCTTTTGTTGAGGGACGTTGTGAAGTTGACCTCATTTATCGAAATAATTTGTTCAAGATCAATTCACCTTCATTCTTTCTTGTATGCAACAATTTTTGTGTCTGAGAGTACAGATAGAGAATCCGAAAGTTTTTGTGTTAAAATTATAGAGTGTATATGTTTTTATAGGAGAAATATATATACATAAAAACATTTCTACTTAAATACAAAAATGTATAAATGAGAATAAATATAAAATAGATGCCAATACCGGATACTTACAAGAATCCGTACCAGGTGTGTAAAATTAGAAAATAATAAGTATAATATCATAAAAATAGGCTTAATTAATTTCTGTGATGATAATTAGGGTAAAAATTAACTTTACAAATATTAATTTGCTCAACAAATGCACAAAGTGAAGTTTTAAATGTGTGGTATATTGCAATATTTGCTTTCACTCGTACAAAACTGAGTTTTAAAATGATCTACCCTGCTCGATTGTTTTTACATTTTTTCTACAATGATATTCTATTTTTCAAACTATTGTAAATTGGTCGATACTGGTATCGAAATGTTCAAATTGAGTAAAAATCATACAATCAGAAAATCAGTCATTGTAGTTAAGGATTATACCAAATGTCATTTAGAAATAAAATAGACTTGCAAAGAATCATTTGGAGACGGTGAAATTTTAAGACAAGCTAGTTGATGTAAATATATATATATATATATATATATATATATATATATATATATATATATATATATATATATATATATATATATATATATATATATATATATATTTACATCAACTAGCTTCAAACGGCAGATCTTGTTCAATGTTGTTTCAAATAAATTGCTGATGATAGAGTTTTATCGAAAAAGATGATCATAACTGAAGTATAGAGTAGTAACGGGAACAGGTTCCTGGTAGATTTGGTTTTGGATCTAGAATTAACTGAGTATCCGGTTATTTGGAAATATAACTAACCGATTTTCTACTTTAAATCCGAAATTGATCGGTTCTCGATTTTGGGAACGAATCACAAATCTAGAACGAAAACTACTCAATTCTAGGTTCTAGAACAGAAGAAACAAGACTGAATTTTTATGCTGGAATCGAAATTCTCGGTTTTGGAACAGAAAAAAATTGATTTTCGCTTCTACAACTGAAAATATATGATAAGAGTAGAATGTCAATGAAAAATCTTGGACAGGTTTATAACTTTGCCCTTTATCCGTTCAGTCATTTATAAAAATATTTTTATTTTCATTACAAAAAATGTAGGTACCTAGTATTGCCGAAAAAATATTTCCAATATGACAGACAGAGGTTCCCGGATCCGCACCCGAAAACGACAGTTACAACTCATGGAAACAAACAACTTTTCTTAGTTCAAATTTTTGATTTGGAGCCCCAGTTCATAGTTATTGTTGTTTTTTTTTTGTTTTTCGAAAAATCGTCATTACTCCCTTATTTTAAGGAATATTTAAAAAATACAAAAACTTTCAGCATTTGCTTTCGGTTCTCTAAAACATTTATATTTACAATTGTTTTCTATTTTATCGTATAACAAAATGGCGACCGATCAAAAATTTTAAAACATGATATTTTTAAAACCACTTTATCGATTTTTGAAAATAAAACATTTATAAAATCCTTAAACTATCTACTATAACATTTGTCTGAAACATTTTTTTCAATCTGTCCAAAAAAAGTTTTTATTCAAATTGAATTACAAGATAAAATTTAACAAACTGCAACAATCATTTAAAACAAAGTAGGCTTGCTGCCATTAAACAATGAAACAAAAGCCGAATAATAAACGTGTACTTCAAACTTGAGGCACGTGTTCTCTAGCTTGTACATTCAAATTTAAATACTTTTTGATCTTATTCTTTAGAAATATATTTATTTCCAAAAAAAATAATATTTACTGCTTCATCTTGAAAAGTTATTTGCATAATTTTTATATAAAAATGCATAATTATCAAAACGCTGAACTTCTTGACATGCTTTTGGTTTTTGGAGAGGCATGGAGGAATGCACAAGAAGCTCGTAGAATTTATAGGAGAAGATATCCAAATCGTCAGCAACCAAGTTGCTGCATTTTAAGAAGAATATGTAGACGTTTGTCCGAGACTGGACGTTTTCACCCAACAATTGGTGGGAATTCCAATAGATTACGTCGAACCCCTGCATTTGAAGAAGTTGTTCTTAATATTATTGCAAATAGATTAGATGTAAATCACGTGACAGTTTGGCAAGTTCTGAAGGAACAAGGTCTCCATCCATTTTCTAGATAAAAAGTGCAAGCTTTGGGACCTGAAGACTTCCAGCCAAGATTGTTGTTTTGTCGTTGGTTTCTTGAACGTTACAATCTTTAGAGGCGTTTTCAAAAGTTTATTTTATTTACAGACGAAGCTTGTCTCACAAGGGACGGTGTATTTAATTCTCGCAATAATCACCTGTGGTGTGATGAAAATCCCCACGCAACATTTATTCGTGCGCATCAACGACGTTTTCAGTAAATGTATGGGCTGGAATCGTAGAGGAGTACGTTATTGGACCTTACATTCTCCCAAAGCGATTGAATGGTGCAAATTATTTTACTTTCTTAAATAAGGTTCTGCCAGAGCTTCTTGATGACTTACCGCTAAACATCAGACGAAGACTTTGGTTTTAACATGAAGGAGCACCGGCTCACACAACCCGAGAAATCATAGCACTACTAAATAGAGAATATCCGAATAAGTGGATTGGGAGAGTAGGTCCTGTTGCGTGGCCAGCCCGGAGCACCGACCTAATTCCCCTAGATTTCTTTTTCTGGTGTCAGATCTCTGTATATGAGACACCAGTAAACACCGAATTAGAACTGGTGGCTAGAATAGTAGCTGCAGCAGAAGATATAAAAGACAAGCAGGCAGTTCTTGCAAGTGTCTCTTCTAATATAAAAACACGCTGCCAGGCTTGCGTAGCTGCGAATGGTGGCCATTTTGTAAATAAAATTTAGTCCCTCCCTTGCTGTTTCATTGTTCATTGTTTTATTTTTATTGTTTGTTTGTTTGTTTTGATTATCTTGTTTAATTTTCTTGTTTAATGGCAGCAAACCTACTTTGTTTTAAATGATTATTGCAGTTTGTTAAATTTTATCTTGTAATTCAATTTGAATAATTTTTTTTTTGACAGACTGAAAAAAAATGTTTCAGACAAATGTTATAGTAGATAGTTTAAGGATTTTATAATTTTTTTATTTTCAAAAATCGATCAAGTGGTTTTCAAAATATCTTGTTTTGAAATTTTTAGATAACCGAAAGCAAATGCTGAAAGTTTTTGTATTTTTTTAAATATTCCTTAAAAAGTTGTTTGTTTCAATGAGTTCTAACTGCCGTTTTCGGGTGTAACAACTTTAGTATTAACACCCTGTATATATATATATATATATATATATACAGTGTGCGATTAAAGTGTGAAATATCAAAAAAAAAAGCTGAACTCAGCCGGTTTTTATAAAAACGCTGAAACACGTCGATTTTAATTTTTAAAAATACACATTAATATGTACGATTTATCTTCCGTCTTTCATTTGTTTTTCAGTTATGACGTCATCACAAAAAAATTTAAATGACAACATATATTTTTAGTAGTGAAATCCGATAGTGTTTTTTCTTCTCTTTATGATCATGTAAATAAATCATAACGTTGCATAACAAAAATTCTGAGAAAAATCGAGTTGAACATTTAATAATAATGAATAATCAAGATACCCTGATAAAACATTTAAAAGTTGATTATGGAGCTTATAACATATAAAACATGAAAAACGAAAAGTTTTAAACTGAAAAATGAAAAATAAAGCAAACAAAATTAACACTATTAAATTAAATGTTCAAAATGCCATCCATTGACTTCTTGGCAGTAAGCTAGTCTATTTACAAATTCACCTAAGACATTATTAATAACAGTTGGTTCTATTTTGCGAATTTCGTCTTGAATACGCTGCTTTAGTACCACTAAATTTTCTGGTTTAGTTAAGTAAACTTTTGATTAATTTTTGTTAAATCCGCCATGGCCTTGATAATTTAGAAGAATATTATTAAAATTCAACAATAAACTACAATATTTATGTCTAGAGAGTTGAAGGTTGACAATAATTAAATGAAACAGTTTGCTATATTTAAATTTTTTATCGAGATAGGTATCTTGATTATTCATTATTATTAAATGTTCAACTCGATTTTTCTCAGAATTTTTGTAATGCAACGTTATGATTTATTTACATGATCATAAAGAGAAGAAAAAACACTATCGGATTTCACTACTAAAAATATATGTTGTCATTTAATTTTTTTTGTGATGACGTCATAACTGAAAAACAAATGAAAGTCGGAAGATGAATCGTACATATTAATGTGTATTTTTAAAAATTAAAATCGACGTGTTTCAGCGTTTTTATAAAAACCATCTGGGTTCGGCTTTTTTTTTGATATTCCACACTTTAATCGCACACTGTATAGGAAGGAAGTACGGAAGATATATTGTATTATAATCAAGAAGTACTATTTATCAGTACAATATAAATAAGAAAAGAAATTACGTGCCTTTTTTTCACTTGTTTAACGATATATTGTTTTAAACCATACAGGATTAACAAATCAAACTGATCCTTGAAAAACTTTTCCTATTTTATATTTTGGAAACCTCTGTATGGCAACAATAAGGCCACATGTTAGGCCAAGTGACAGTTAAATGGGACAAAAATGCCGCTATCTGGAAAACTCAATTAATTTCAGGCGAATGCTACACGCATTGCTTTCTGGGCGCTCTACCTCGACTCCGTCGTGTGTATCCACTGCGGCAGCCGTGCCGCAAAGCCAAACACTTTGTAGATACATGGAATTTCATTTAAACTTACTAATTTACCTAAATCATTTCATCATCTGTTAGAACTTTGAATATGAATATGGATCTAGCTTAATTAGCCTTGAATATACGTAGACTGGGTTACTAATTATTTCAGTTAGGTACAATTTCCAACAATTTAGACAAATTATATTAATCCTGCATAAAAATATTTTTGATGTTTAGTAATAACATACATAGAATTCCTGACCCGTGACAAATCTGATTTTAAGAGAGTTTTGCTTGTAGAACAAGGTATAAAAATATGATGTATGACAATGAGATACAAAATATTCTAACATATTTCATAAATTCTATGAAAAATTCATGGTTTTCAACGACTCACTGAATTATTAATACGAATACACTGTATATAATACACATGTATGTAACAAACACTTTTTGGAAAGTTTTATATATTGTAGGTAGACGAGTAAGCATGAATTTACTATATCTATGAAAGGTATTTCTCATATTAATTTTTATGTTATATTGTATTATATTTTAAATCTTACTCCAGATTATTTTGCATTATTTAGATTATTAGACATGTAGGATTATTATTTTATATGATCGCAAATGTATATTCCATAACTATTTTACCTGCAGAAATACAGTTTTTTCCCTAATTATTATGTTTCCTTTTTCAAAATGCCTTCTATGTTCACTAGTTTGTTACCTATTGTAATATTTATTTAGCAATAAGACCATTAAACTCTCCACACCTACGTTATTTCCTAGTAATACTCGTATATATAATGCGGTCTCGTGGGTGTGTACCTGAGTATCTGGTCGTGAATTTGGGACTCGGATGCAGTCTCGACCGACGGCAAAATTATTTCAAAACTGAATGGCACAAAATTGGCCCCTGTGGTGCACTCTCTCCAGCAATGAGTGTCCATGTGGTGAGGCCGGGTAAACGCACTCACAGTACGAATATAATCATCATTATCGATATCTTTATATAAAGTAAATTGGCACCACACCAAGTAATGAGTAATATGCCGTGATGATATATTTTACATATGTACAATTTTCTGTTTAATTTATGTAAGTACAAACAATTGTACCGTTGCAAATAGAAATATATTGTTCAGAAAAATGTTGTTCAATAGAAAAAGTAAAATATTCAAATATACTCGTAAGAGGGAAAGTAATTCCGTGTCAGTGAAATGTACGAGGTAATGTATATCATCATGTCTTTTGTATAATGCTTAGTATAGCGATCTAATTTACACATATTGCAATAATTATTGTTAAATATGGAAGCGATATTTCATATTTAATTATAACATCCAAATCAGATGTAGTATTTACGTATATACAGTTATTAGTGTTTAGTATGTCTTACACTCGGTCTTACACATATTGCTTTTCATTACAGTGCATATTTTAACATGATTATTTCCTTTTCGTGAACCATTGTTCCTCCATAATTTCTCGTACAATAAATCATCCTATTAACATCTTATTAAACCCGTTAAGTATAGCTTTCCATGTAATTTGAGCATGGATGTCAGTATTATTCTCAGTAAATTACCCTAGTTAATTCTATTCATGACGGTATTGATAAACATGAACAATACCAGTCAAATTATTGATTGCAATAAAACGTATAAAGCCTCTCATATCTCTACTTTATTGAAAATAAATCACTGCCCTTTATAGCGCTCTCGTAAAATATTCATATTGCAAAGAACTCTGCCTTGATGCAACGATTTATGGATTTGTAAATGAATAGTGCTCTCAAATACATTTTACTGTATTTTCTTTATGGAAGAAGAATGTTATCTATCTAATAATATTTGCATCTAACCACAGAAAGGAAATTAATTTTCAATACAGATTCCATTATAATATTGTTTGATTATAATTTTATACACGAAAATATATCATTATTTCGACCTCATATTCTTTAATAATTTCCAATAAAATTCACAACCATTTGCCCAATTTCGTCTCCCATTGTAGTACTAATTTCTTGAAGATGACCGTAGAGATACAGGGTGTTAAAAAAGGGTAAAAAATATAAGGGAATATAGTACTGACCAAAATGAGAAAAAAAAAGCTTGAGCGACATGTCCGATCTTCAATATTTTACGACATATGAGCCAGTGAAAATTGAGTTTTTAGATTTAAAAATAATTAAGTTTTTCTATGACAAAACTTTTAACATTGAAATCAAATACATACTTTAAATCTCATATAAGCAAAGAAATGTAAGTAATTATGAATTGAGAAAATATCAATTTAACAATTATCATCAATGAACATGGCCATTAACTTGAGTTTAATTCAAAATATTACATTTGTGACAATATATATATATATATATATATATATATATATATATATATATATATATATATATATATATATATTCTTCTATGATTTAAGTTTGTTTGTTTATAATAAAATTTGTTATAAAATAATAGGTAATTACTTAATATGATAAATATCTCGATAACTGTGCATTTTATCGAGTTTGAACAGGAATATATATTTATGTTTAGAATTGAGAAGACTTTTAAATAGTCCAAAAAACAAGAAACCCCAAAAATAAAAAAGTTTCCATTATTTTCACCCTCATTACTTTTTCGTAAATAACCAAGGAGTGTTGCAAAAATAATCATTTTGTCAAATAATATTTCTTCCCTAAACCACAAGAACTAAGTTTTTCATAAAAGCATTCATGCGAAACATTCAATTTTTCACACTCGTAAACATTTTTACCTCCAACAACTACGAAACATTAATCTTTTTACAAAGCGAAAGTGTTTTCATCATTATGAACCACTCCCGCAGTATAAGAGTCTAAATAGAATGTTACACGGGATATGATGCAAAAACGCTTTCACATGGGAAAGAGCATTTTGGTTTCCATTCCTTATTAAATTTGTGTAGCGAATAATGCTTCAAAAATTATATGTATATTTAAAGCATGATATTCTGCATATGTACAACTACATAATAAAACTTGTAAAACTATATTGTACAGTAAAGGAGAGAAATGTCTGATTTTTGCCAGAGGTGTAATTTGTAGCTAAGGGATAGAGTGTGAAACCCGAAGCCACAAAGCACCGAGGAAAGTATAGCATTCTCTCCTGAGGCGCATATACTACTTTTTCAATGACTGGAAGGTGGAAATAGTTATTTATGTATCAAGGTACTGAAGTTCTACTTTTTATCACGAATGTGGAATTTAGTTGCCGAGGCCGTAGCGCCGAGGAAAATAAACTATATGAGCGATAAAGAGGAACTTCGATCCCGAGGTGTATATTAAATTTTATTTGAAGTCGAAATTTTGTAAAAATGAAAGAAATACTTATTTTTATAGGCATGTTGACAAATCTATCAGTTAAATAAACGAAACTCCGGACATTGAAATAATTGTAATTAATATTCAAAATTATGATTTTTAACAAATTTTACTAAAGTAGATAAGACTTCTCAAAGTCACTAAGCGATCTTGATTGCGGAAATTGATTATGGAAATTCATAAAATAACACTTTAAAGATACTAATTAATAATCGTAGCATTAGAGCAAAAATTATAAACGTACATTTCAGCACGGCCCATTTCTGGGCGTGTCACTCCGTTTCTCTTCACAGGTGTTTGGCGTAAGTCCGGCACCACGAATATTTCTTTTATTTTGAGAGATACAAAAAAATGTTAATAAGCTAGTTAAACTAGACACAGGGGGATCATAGCATGATCATAGCAGAAATTTTGTATCACTTCCGGTTTTAGCGGAAATGCGTGCAACTTTAAAACTAGCATAGGGAATCGGTATTTTTATATTTTTTTCAGAATGTACATAAAATTTGCTTCACAATGATACTAAATTATCATAGTTTTACTTTCACCGTTTCAAAATGACAACTATCTATTCTCAAAATATGTATTAATAAAATTCCATACAAAATAAAACATAGCAAGCTATGAAAACAATTTTTATTATCTTATAACAAAAGAAAAGAAGAAATTAAAAAAAAATAGGCGTGAAGCATTATTTTTTTTATTTTTTAGCATGTTCACAACGATACCAAAACAGAAACAGTAAATGTGAAAATCTACAAATGCTCAATATGTCCGCCGTTATTTTCTATACATTTTCTTATACGTAATAAAAACTCTTTCATTACATTTTCTAGGATATTCTCGTTAATTTCTCTAACAGTCGCTCTAACTTTTATTTCTAAATTTTCCAAACTAGTTCGAGGTGTTCCATATACTTTATCTTTCAAATAACCCCAAAGAAAGTAGTCCAGTGGCGTAAGGTCAGGAGATCGTACCGGCCAAGGATTTGGAGAATTTGTTCCAATCCAATTATCTTCATATTTTTTATTTAAATAGGCCACTACATTTCTTGCATTATGAGCTGGCGCCCCATCTTGTTGGAACCACATTCCAATGGTATTGACAATAGGTAAGTCGTCCAGCAGATATTCCACTTCATTTTGTAAAAATAGTAAATACCTTTCTGCTGTCAGAGTACCTTGAAATATAATAGAGTCAACAATTCTGGTCCCAATTATTCCCAGCCAAACATTAAAACCAAATCTTTCTTGATGCCTGGATGTTCTCAGTATTCTGGGATTTTCGGTTGCCCAACGTCTTACATTATTTCTGTTAAAAAAAACCCATTGTTCGAAAAATATGATTCATCAGAAAATAAAATTTCATGATGAAATCTGTTATCATTCTTCCACATTTGTAAAAACCAATTGCAAAAATTTATTCTACGATCATAGTCATATTCCCTAAGAGATTGACTAATGTGCATCTTATAAGAATTAAAACTGTTTTTTTTTAAATTTTGAATGCTCTCCAACATGATACCGCTCATTCTCTACTTAATTCCCTCACCGACATTGTAATTAATGTAAGCTAATATCCTTTCTTCTTCTTCATCTCCATGATTATCTACTTCATTTCCTCTTCTTGCACGTCGATTTTTCAGTTTAAATGATCCATGTGTTTTCAATTTATTAATAACTTCATTAAAATATTGTCTTCTCGGTTGTTGTCGGTGAGGATACCTCTCTCCATAAAGTTGAAGTGCTCTAACAGAATTTCTTTGACATTTTCGGAATATTAAAATCATATCAACAATTTCTTCATTTGTGTAATTCACTTGAGCCATAATTATTTAATTATTACAAGAAATTGTCACTATCACAAATGTAGGTAAATTATTTTCTTTTGTTATAAGATAATAAAATTGTTTTCATAGCTTGCTATGTTTTATTTTGTATGAAATTTTATTAATACATATTTTAAGAATAAATGGTCGCCATTTTTAAATGGTTAAAGTAAAACTATGATAATTTGGTATCATTGTGAAGCTAATTAATTTTATGTATATTCTCAAAAAAAATATAAAAACACCGATTCCCTATGCTAGTTTTAAAGTTGTACCCATTTCCGCTAAAACCGGAAGTGATACAAAATTTCTGCTATGATCATCTTATGAGCCCCTTTATCTAGTTTAACTTTGCTTATTAACATTTTTTTGTATCTCTCGTGGTGCCGGACTTACGCCAAACACCCTGTATATATATATATATATATATATATATATATATATATATATATATATATATATACATATATATATACAGGTGATTAATCGGTCTGTCATCACTTTATAACTCTTTTATTTTAAGTCAGATAAAAAAACTCTTCAAATATAATTTATATGATATATTTTTGTCCATCTACGTACTATATGCATTTGTATACTGGGTGCTCCGTTGAAACGCAACAATATATAACTTTATATTTCTTAATGGAACACCCTATATATATTTATTTATTTTGATAGTAAATTAGATTCCCTTTAAAAAACTATTAAGTAATAAGGGGTATAAAATTATAAATTAAGAAGTTATTTACGTTAATAAAAAATAGTAGTTCATAGTGAAAAAATCTGTTGTGGCCAGCACAATACCTTCCGTCATTCTCGTGTATAATGTATAAATTCCATAATTTTTCTTACAAAAGATTCTAAATTTCCAGTAAAATTATTTCATAAACAAACTATTCAAATTGCACTTGACACTGGCATCTTCTTCTTCTTTAGCTTTTTCCATTCGTTAGTGGTCGCTATTTTTGCATGTCCTATTACTAAACTATTCATTCTTGTTCCAATATAATTCTTCATTTCTCCTCATGACATGTTCAAACCAATGTAATCGTCTTTCTTGTATCTTTCTAAAAACTTGTAACACTAGAGTTATTTTCTTACCGTATCTTTCCGTGTATTCCCCAATATCTACGTCAACATCCTCATATCTGCCACATTAATTTACTTTTTATTGATACTGACATCTGTCAATTTGAATTATATGAATATATTACTAGTTCCCAAGTTTGGCATAGCTGGCTGAATTATAAAATTTAATTTCTTTAAAATTCTTTAACTCTGTATCTATTGAATATGAAGTATATATTGTAATCAAATCGTATAGAGAATAATATATTCTTTAAGTTATAATAACGTTAAATGTCAATAAATCAAATTTAACTGTTAAATCTTCAAATGAGACTACTTCCGGTTGATCAATTATAACCAAAATCTAATCAGTTGTTCTTCTGGATGTAAACTTGAGGAATACGAAAAAATTGTAATTTTTGGAATCGTGGTATTGAAGTCATGGAATCCGGAAATTTTGTTACACACACACAGACACACATACACACAGACACACATACATACAGACATCATCGTAAAAATGGTAAAATCGTATTATATGGACCCTAAAACGTGCTTATTCAGTAAAAACTCATCATTGAATTTTTTGACCAAAGACAATACCTTCCTTACCTAAAGGTGACGGAAGGTAAAAAACCATAATTTAATACAAAATTTTGATTCATTTTCACATCAACATCAACGATGATAAACTAAGAGTATTTTGACAACTTGTTTAAATTCGAAACAATTGATCAAATTATCCATAGCTTACTTTGTTAATAATAACATGATACAAAAATATCTTTCAACGAATAAAGGCAAATAACTTCTTAATTTATAATTTTAAACCCCTTATTGCTTAATACTTTTTTAAAGGAAATCTAATTTACTATCAAAATAAATAAATATATATATATATATATATATAATATTCCATTAAGAAATATAAAGTTACATATTGTTGCATTTCAACGGAGCATCCTGTATACAAGTGCATATAGTACGTAGATAGACAATAATATATCAAATAAATTTTATCTGAAGAGTTTTTCTATCTGACTTAAAATAAAAGAGTTATAAAGAGAGGACAGACCGATGAATCAGCCTGTATATATATATATATATATATATACAGGGTGATCACATGAGAATAAACAAGCAATTATCTCCGTTATTAAGCAAGATAGCGATTATCTTCAAATAAGAAAATTTACTATAGGCAATAAAAGCAATAAGATGTATCAAAAAAAGTTTTATTACTTCCGGTGCCAAAATACGTAATACCAAGTTTAAAAATTCAAATAGAACATACCATAGTTTTTATATTTTTGAAAAGTACACAAAATTTTCGGTTACGGTTACGTCATATAAATGAATTTATCTCAAAAAATATCATCTATGAACAAAAAAATCTGATGTGGACGCCACACGACTTCCTTGTACTATTATTAAACTATATATTTTTTTTAATAATTAAATTACAAAATATTGATAGGCTTAAGCCAAGCCCGAGAAATATTTTGATATAGAACAAAAAATAATTCATTTACTACTATCATTCTTAAATTAACATTAATCTAACCCGGTTCCATTTAAAGAGAGTTTTGATTACAACAAAGAAATATTTGATTACAACAATGAATATGACTAATTTCATAATAAAAATATAATATTTGTTATTGTACGAATCATAAAATTGCACGTATTTAACGTAATTTGACATGAACATTTTTTTTTATGTTTTTGTCCTAATCCATAGCAAGCTTTATTACAAAAACAAAAAAGTATATAATTTTTAAATTTACATATCTCGCTTATACAAAGGGTTAATTTAATAATACTTGACGTGCTAGACGCAGAAATTAATTCTCTAAAACTTTTATTTGAAGCATTTATTTCTAAAATCAAAATAAAATCATTTTATTCAAGAAAAACTGTTAACAACTTCAAGTAATGTATCACTTCCGGTTAGCCTATTTTAACCAAAATCTATTATGCTATTTCGATTGACATAAAAGTCTTGTATACCAAATTTGAAAAGTTTTGGATTATATTTTAAAACAGTTTTTCATTAAAATCTATTATAGGCTTCATGTAAATTGCCACTTCTGGAAATTGTGTAATAACCAGAAAGGGAGGTGCACAACTAGATGTTATAGCAGTCCTAAATACAAAATTTCAACTTTCTACGGCTTACCGTTTTTGAGTTATGCGAGATACGTACGTACGTACAGACGTCACGACGAAATTAGTCAAAATGGATTCAGGGATGATCAAAATAGATATTTCTGAAATCTGAAAACCGAAACAATAAAATCTCACACACTTGATTTTGTTAATTCAATATATTCATATTTCAAACGTCCGCCATTTTATTTTTTAATAATACAACGTACTACTAATTTACTACTATTGTAAAAAAAAATTATGTACTTTTCAAAAAAATTAAAAAATATAGTATGTTCTATTTGAAATTTCAAAATTGTATCACATACTCCGGAACCGGAAGTAACATAACGCTTCTTGATACGATATCTTATTGCCCATATTGTCTATAGTAAATTTGTTTATTTGCAGGTAATCGCTATCTCGCTTAATAACGGAGATAATTCCTGCTTCATTCTCGCGTGATCAGCCTGTATATATAATGCATAACTTGTACGTATAATAAACAGTAATTTATTAAATGATTTAAAAAACAATTTTGAATTTGATTTCTTTGAAATACTATCATTGTTCTCTTAAGGGATCTAATTATGAAATTGTATTGTTTCGAATAAATGAAGCGAATAATCCAATTTTAACAATCCCTGTTAAAGAACATTTTTTTGTTAAGAATTAACAAATTCACAAATTCTTTTCTCGTTTGAAAACGGGAGCAAACATTCGTTACAATAAATCCACAAAAACTCAAACCGAAACTTTTCAGTTTACGAAACATATTTTGGAGGAAATAATTTTATTTTTATTCTAATGTCCCCTTGGGGAGAAACTTCCCGTCCGCTTGTGTGCGTGAGTGCGTTCTGGTCTCATAAATCACGGAAGTTACATGAAAAATATATTTAAATGAACTTTCAATTTCAGCTGCTGAACACAGTCAAGATTCTATAATTGATGGCTTTTCTGGCGCCTCTTTAATTATTGATTGAAAATATCCTCCGCTAAATCAACGAAGAGTGTTTTGATAACAAGTGAAGACAATTTGACTAATTTGCAACACCTGCTCAATCTGTTTCTTTTACTTTAAGAATGTTAAATTAGAGGAGTTGAAGCTGAAACATTGTTTAATTAAGTGCTTGCGGTTTTAAATAAAAATTTATGAGGGAAAAATCAAGTTAATTTTGAATTTTAATTAATGGTAATGAAAACAGCGCTGTAACTTTTATTTATTGTTTTATCTGGAAGTTTATGTACACACATTACTGCAGGTACGAGCTTCGAGCAAATATAATTTTAGTTACTCTTTTTAATAATATTATACTTATATACTTCGTGAAATTATTATTTGCTTTTGTAATAGCTATATAATTTTTCTATTTTGTTTTTAATTCCTGTGTTTTAACATTTAATGCATTAGCTTCATCATGTAGCAGTTAATAATTAATTGTGCACGAAATGAATATAACATGGCAGTTAACGAAACGTACTCGTTAAAAATAAAATACTTGATTATATATGAATGCAAGATAAATATATTATGAAGCCTTTTACCCAATTTATGCTTGATTTATTATTCTGCAAGTTAAATATTTATTCGCGAAACAGGTTCGAATAAGAAAAGAAAAAAATATAGAAGAAAATTGTCCTATAATGCAAATTGTGATAGGCATATAATAAGTATACTTATAAAAATATATTTAAGTTTGTGATTATAATTGGATATCCGTTAATATTACCGAAGGATTATATGAATAATTTATATAAATACACTATGAACTAGAAATTTCGGTCAGATGTACTATTTGTTTTCTTTAGAAAATAGTGGTTCACAATTTTAATATTTACTTTAAATTCTGTGTAATTATAAATAATAATAATTTGTTCTTATGACATAATTAATGATTAATGAAGAGTAACAATGTTTTCATGACTACTAACAAATTGAAGAAAATAATTTATTAAATAAATACAATATTTGGGAATAGTTCTGTTTATTTATTTATTTAACGACGACGTTTCGACAGCGTAGTGCTGTCTTCATCAGGTAAATATTAAATAACAAATAACAAAGTACATGTAGTCAAGACAACAAGTTTACAGAAAGAGGGTAACATAGATCAAAAGTTACATAAAAAACATACAAAGTTAAAAGACAGAAAATTATGATTTCAAAAACACGAAGATTTTAGTAAGAGAAAATAACTGGATGAGAAGACTAATTAGAGAAGCCATCGAAATCAAGAAATCCTCAAATAACGTTAATTTAAATACAGGTTATGAGCTTAATAAGTCGTGGTTACCTGTTATTTATTCATAATTTTCTGTCTTTTAACTTTGTATGTTTTTTATGTAACCTTTGATCTAAGTTACCCTCTTTCTGTAAACTTGTTGTCTTGACTACAGGTACTTTGTTATTTGTTATTTAATATTTACCTGATGAAGACAGCACTACGCTGTCGAAACGTCGTCGTTAAATAAATAAATAAACAGAACTATTCCCAAATATTGTATTTATTTAATTATTATGAGTTCTGAAAGCTACTTTCAATATTTAAAATAATTTATGAATAATTGGCTATTAAATTGCAAAATAGCCACGTTATTCCTTATCTACAATTTATGGTGAGTAAACATATTGGCTCGTACTTTGAAAAATTGTCCGATTTTTGTGTTAGTCAAGTAAAATAGCTATTTCGCTATTTTTGCTGTTATACGAGTTGAAATTTTCGCTTTAAGCCATGTTTTGAAATATAGATAATATTTCTAGGCCTTCCAGGTTGTTAGTTTTTATCGTCGTTGTTATTATCGGGAGAAGTTTCCAGAAAAATGAAAATCCATCAAGGCTTTCCTTCCTGCGTCGACAAAGCAGGTCACTTCTTAGCTCCACTTTCGATTTTCTTCTTCCTGGGTGAATCATTTCGTTATTCGCTCTCATTTACTTCTCTACTTAATTAATCTTGTGAATACCTTCAGAACTCAATACTATCTGCGACTCTTTCTGTTAATTAAAATATTCTCTGAATAAGCAAGACCCGTTATCCTTGACACAGGAATAATAAATTTTGCTTTCGAGAGGTTTCAACATGATGAATTCGTTAAATACGGGCGAGGTTACTTCTATTTCACATCGACGAAGTTTTCACTCTTATTTACACGAAATTCTAATTTTACCAACAAATTTATTACTATAAAAATGTTCCCATAAAAATTATTTCTTGCATTTTATATTACACTTTCTTAAACATGTGTGATACTCGTATTTTCAACTGCTACAGTGCAGGGTTGGCAAAAATCTAATGGGATTTTTTGGGTTTTATATTACTTTTTTCGGGTTTTATTGAGGATACATATTTTGACCTCAATGTTACAATATTTTTTTGTGTTAATTATAAATTATATATTAAATTGGACATCCAAAATAACATTATTTTTCGCATTTATGAGTTTATCTGCCACTTTTTCAAACTAATGCGAAAAAGTGACGAAATCAGTAAATAATTGATAGCCTATCACTTTTTCGTACGTATGCATAAAGTGACAGTTCTAATTTATAATAGGCATTTTCTTGTCAAATGCGAAAAACACCATTATTTTCTTTCAACATATTCTTCATCTCTCCTCATGACATGTTCAAACCAATGTAATCGTCTCTCCAGTAACTTTGTAGAAACTTCTATCGTTTCGAGCCATTTCCCTTACCTTTTAATACCTTACCTTATATTTTCGTGTCTTCCCCTACATCTATCTCAACATCCTCATCTCTGCCATATTCATTTACTTTTCATTAATATTGACATCTGTCAATTTGAATGATCTAAATATATTAGCAGTTTCCATGGTTAGCATAGCTGGCTGATTTATGAAAATTAATATCTTTATATTTTTTTAGCTCTATATCTATTGAATATGAAGTATAAAATGCAATCCAATCGTATAGAGAATAACATATTCTTTAAAATTTATATAGCATTAATTGTCAATAAATGATATTAAGCTGCTTTTTTTGAAAAAGAAAACCTGTTAAAAGTTGGAAATGAGGGTACTTCCGGTGGACAAATTGTAACCAAAATCTAATGACTTCTGCATATGGATCTAAAGTCTAAACTTGAGGAATATGAAAAAAATATAACTTGAAATCTTGTATTGGAGTTATGCGATACGAAACGATCGTCACATACGCACTCTCTCTCTCTCTCCCTCACACACACACACACAAATACACACACATACACACACACACACACACACAGAGAGAGAGAGAGAGAGAGAGAGAGAGTGAGACGCACACACACACACTTACAGACATCGTAAAAATAGTAAATTCGTCATTTAGGGACCCCAAAACTCTATCGAATACCAAAAACAGTACCTTCCTTACCTAAGGTGACGGGAGGTAAAAAGGTGACATTATAACAAAACTCAGATTAATTAATAAGAGTCAAAACCCGGGAAAAAATAAGATTGTAAGAAATACAAAACGTTGAATTTATTGCTTTGGCTACGCGTCTATTTAAGGGTTAATAGAATTTGAGAAAATCAGCTTAAAACATCCATGACATCATTATTACCAAGCCATAAAGCAAATAGAGCTCTGGTTGACTGTATTATTTCACACATATGACGTTACAGAAGTTTTAGTGCTGTTTTTCTCAAATTCTTTTAATATTTAACAAATTTAAAAATAAAAACACTTGTATTTTATTTTTAACTCTATACTTAAATAGAGGAATAAAAATTCTTTGATCACATACTCCATTGAAACCTCAGAATAAGACCTACCTTCTATTTCATACGATCTTTTATTTTTGAAAAATATATATATAGGTAGCATTTTGATGATAAACGAGACAGATTTTCTTTCATTTTTATAAAAGTAAAGCTATATACTCAATGTTAAAATCATTTGTTAAAAAACTGCGATTTGTATGCTTCTATAAGCACCACAATATTTTTTATTTGGCTAAATTGTAAATATGCACTAACATAACCTAACCTGAGGCACAAAACGCAGTCGCGAATTTTGTGCGTTAGGTTAGGACACATTAATAAAAATAATACGGCTACGATATAAAAAGTATGCTGAATTTACACGAGGATAGAAGCTTGTGCCAGTCGCTGGAATGCAGCACTGGATTCAAATGCATTTTGACCCAGTAAGTGTTTACTCACATTTCCTGTAAATGAATATTTCGTTACATTTTAGGTGAGTGTAAAGGTTTTGAAATCTTCTCTCTAATATATCGGAAATATAATGAATACTAAAAATAATCATGCTATGGTTAAAAAAATATAAAACATTATGTCATTGTGCTATGACTTCTATGCGTCGAATTAGTTGAATATTTGTTAGTAGAACATCGGAACAAAGTAAATCAAGTTTAACAAATTTAACAGTTAAATCTTCCGACCATTACCCTTTATTGTGTTTGCCACTTTATGAAAATAAATAAACCTATAATTTGTTGACACTTGTACTACACTGGAATTCCTGTTTAGATATGTCCAATAAACAAGATAGTGGTAGCAGTGGTAGTAACTAGCGCCAGTAAATAGGAATATTTCCTATTTACTGGACTAGAATCGCTGGTGGGTTCAGTACTGGTTACTGGATTCAAGCCCTGGAACGTATGTTTACATGAGTCTACTGCTGGATTCAAGCGACTGGTATAAACTGGTGCCCTCGAGAAAATTCAGCTTAGCGCAAATTAAATGAAATGTGTTGTATTGACATGGGAAGGATATTTTTATATAACTTCTATTTTTTTATTTTTTCCAGTAACGATTTAATTATTAATTATTATTGAATAAATAGTTAGATATCTTCATTATTTATTCAGTGGTACACAAAACTAATTTATATTAATATTAAATTACAATTTGGAAATAGAACCCATTTCTAATTGGCTTTTATTTTTAAATATTCCTTATTTTTTTACCTTTTTTTACCCCTCGCATATCCAGATTTTATTGAATAAGCACGATTTAAGGTCCATAGAATCCGATTTTAACATTTTTACAATGATGTCTGTCTGTGTGTGTGTGTGTGTGTGTGTGTGTGTGTGTGTGTGTGTGTGTGTGTGGATGTGTGTGTGTGTGTGTGTGTGTGTGTGAAGTTGTTGGAGCCACGATTTCTCAAATTCTATAAGAGTAAAGACCTGTTTGACTACGGATTCCTCAATCTTACAGTAATGGGAAGAGTTGAATAGGTTCTGGTAACAATTGGACAACCGGAAATGGTAGTTTCTAAAAAAAAAAAATCTAAATATTATTTTTTGAAAATTTGTTACTACAAATATTAAAAATAATTAAATTCTCAATCTGACACATTAAATTTTTTTATCATATCTCGTATAGGTTTGGAGATATAGTATATAATAATATACAATAATCTATTGTAATAAATCTCGTTGCCAGAAAAACAGTTGCGATATTAAAATTTTTGTAATTGACAAATAAATGCAAAAAGTCAGTGTCAGTTCTGGGAGGTATGAGTACATTTAATATATATTATTGTATTATTAATTAAATATGTAGTATTTAAATTGCAGGTATGTCAATATTACATATATCCTTAAGAAATACCGCTAATACCGTCAATGAATTTGAAGTATTTTGAACATATTAGAATAGTAGGATAAAATTTCTCATAGAACGAAAGAAGAGAAACAATTCATGTGACTTTGTTGGCCTTGGCAAGCAGATATGAGGATCCGTGTCAGAATGACGGCTAGTAGTTATTTACATAATGTCACAATTGTCATATGTCATAATTTTTCATTCAAAATTTCATAATATTCTGTTTATTTGTCATCCATTAGTATGGAATATACTTGTCGAGGAAAATAATCCACATGGATTTGGAAAATCATAATGTTTCGAATGAAAACTTATGATACTTGACACCTATGTATATTACCAGCTGCTTGCTAAGGCCAACAAAGTCACATAACTGCTCGCGCCCTATGCAAGATAAAATGAAAATGGCGAGAGGTTTTGTGCTGGCCACAACAAATTTTTATTTTAGGACAAGTCGTAATACCTAGATGGCGATTAAAAATTAGATTCACTGTTTACTTCTGGACGAAGACTATTATTTATAAATAATTTATAATAAATGTATTGAAAGTTCAGAATATAACATTTTGTTCAAACATTATCAGAATACATAGGTGTACCGTATACCGTACAAACAACATAAAGTATAACATCATCAACAAAAATAAATATGCACAAAGAAATGATATTACAAATCATACAACAATAGTTTAACTTTCCTTTTATACACTAATTATACGTACCTATATTTGTCGGGTTGGTGGGTTATCACTAGTTATCAGAATTTTTCGTTTAGAGCTTTATTTGCGATATTCTACTCATTTTATTATTTATTATATTCGAGCGAGATCGTGTAAAATGAATACATACGAGTATCACAGGCATTAACATTATTTTATTAATATTGCAAAAATAATACTCTATACGTTAAATTTTAGTTCACATACGAATATGTCGAAAACTTACTATTCATGTTCCTGTATGTAAAATATCTTTTACATAACTTTGTTTTTAAAAAAAAAAAAATCCATCGTGATTTATAGGTATTTAATACAACTTGCATTGTAATAAAGTTTTCTATATAGAAGTTGAAAATGTACTTATCAAGATTATTAATTGTTCGTTAAATATATGTTGCCACACGAATTTAAATGCATTCGTGTACCACTAGTCACGATATGGAAAGGTTAAAAACCTTTTCCAATAACTTGTTTTATTTTAAAAGGGATTTAATTATTTTTTATTAAATATTCCACTACACTCTAATGCTTACTTGTAATAAGCTCATAATATTTACTACTTGCTTTGAATTGCATAATTATTTATTAGGTATTCAATTATAAGTAAAATATTTTCTAAAATGTTTATATTTTTAATGTTGATGAATTGTCCAATTATGTATTAGCATTTTAAATGATAGACAAAAAAGAACGTCCAGTTGACAAGTTTCGAAATAAAAATCAGCTTCAATTCGATTTGATTTTCAGATACTCTCAACTATAAAAAAAAATTGTCAGTTGTAAACAAATTTCGCTACTCAAAATATCATTTTCAATTCTACTTTTTAATCGTTCAACATAGAGTACACAAATAACATTTTTTTACATGGTGCTATGTCAAGGGATTCAGGCAAACGCTAAAAACAAACCACTCCGATTTTCAGTTTTATTATTGTTGCAAACAGTGCAGGATTTAGTAACAAAAAATACATGAGGTTCTCGACAGAATAAACATGATGCTTTAATCTAAAACCTAGGTGAGATATAAAACAATACAGATTGAGTTAATAGTTTGTTTTCGTACCGAGATATATATCGACCTGGATTTTTCAGAGAGGTGTACGAGTAGACATAGATACGAGAAGAGCAAGCGGTTTGGGGTTTGAATAGCGGTCTGAATAGCGGTCACTCTTGGGAGCAGATTAGGACATGCATGACAATGGATGAGTAAAAACTAAATGCCTGAATGGAGTCCAGAAGATTGTGGAATAAACGGCAAGATTTATAAATAGATCAAGTCAGTGTCTAGTTAAACTCAAAAATCTCTTGAGAATTCTATACGGAATGTGATGTCTAGTATTACTATTCCAGGGAATATCAAAATAAATAGTCACTTAGACAAGATACACAATATTGCCTGTGTAAATAAATAGTAGGTATAGATATAGCGTAAATAAAAACTATGTATAAATTTTTAGGCTCAATATTATTATCTATTTTTAAATTAGTTGCTAACAAACTAACAGTTATTTTTAACTACGTCTTAACAATAAAATTATTTTTTTGCGTATTGTCACCTTTTGTTGTCTTCCAAATAATATAACAAAAGTTGACCTGAGATAAAGGCATCGGTAGTTGATAAAGCCCAAGTAGTTAACATTTTGATTTTAAATTACAATAAAATAAACATTTTTTTTTGTATCTGACTTGCTGAATTGATTTGTAAATTCTTAAGAAGGTAAGTTTATAAATATGTTGTAATAAAGCGATAGTAGTACTTTTTTAAAATTTTACTGTTAATCATAGATTTAAAAGTAAATGATCTTATAAGATTATATAAAATATTAGTGATTTTAGGTCATGTTGCAACTTATGTGAAGTGTCAAATACCAATACACATTTTTGGCATTTTTTATTGGTTGACACTCACTGGAAATTGATATCTGGTGAGATGTTTTTCAACATAGCAAACAGGGAAAACATTACTTTTATCATTTGAAATAAATGTTTATTTTGAGTATAAATGATATTTTGCACTAAATCTTTTCGATTTTACATTTTGATAGTAAAACAACAAATGATATCAGTATTTTACTAGATAAATAGCACCCATCCAGAGGTAATTTTTTTCTCCTACAACTAATATAGGGCATTTTTTTAAACTTATTATATTATTTCCCTTATTTGATGTCCAATAAATGCAGTTACATGTATATTTTACCCAAATCCCTGTATATTTTCAAGTTAGAATAAAGAGAAAAGAATCAAAAATTACGAAAATGAAAAAAAAAACGAATTACTGGCACAACCACACACATACCAAGTGAAATGTGAATTTCATAATACTGTGGCCTTTAATGTGTGAGTTATGTGCTGAAATAAGTTATTTCGGAAAACATTAGATATATGACATATTTTATTAGTACGTTTATGTATCAATTCTTTTTATATATATTTTATGGATAAATTTCTAAAATTATCTATAATTTTAATCCCGCACCCTACACTTCAAACACAACTCCACGGTTACACAGTTCAGATCTCAAATATATTTAACTCACAGATTATATGGAAAGGAACTTAATACAGTTACCAGCATAAGTAAATATGAATGAATATAGGTAAGATAATAAAAATATATAATGTATTATCACGGCATATTACCCATTGCTGGGTGAGCCAATCCGCTTTGTACACAGATGTCGGTAATAATGACATATTTGTACCGTGCGAGCGTTTACCGGGAACCGGGTTTGATTCCGACCGACGCCAAATATTTTAGAATTTTAAATGGCACAAAATTCACCCCTGTGGTGCACTCTTCACGCCAGCAATGAATATAGGTAAGTATATAAATAAATAAAATAAATATATCATCACGGCATATTACCCTTTGTTAGGTCTTCCAATCTGCTTCGTACACAGATTTCGGTAACGATGATGCCATATTTGTACCGTGCGGGCGTTTACTAGGTGTCGCCTCATGAGCACTTATTTTTGGGGTGGAGAGTTGAACTGCAAAGTTGTAACTGTACTGTTACGAAACTTCTTTACAAACATAGCCAGAATCACGTATAAGGCTTGATTTACATTAGCGGTACAATATCGGTACGATGGCGGTACAATAACGGTACAATGGCGGTATGTCAATTACGAGAGGCATTTGCATTAGAAGGTACCACGACGGTACGAACATAATAAAATATCATGACAATATAATATATAATTTTATCTTTTATGTATTATGACGGTTATGAGCATTTGTCGTGTTAGTAGAGTAATAAAAAATATCGTTGGAATGTTTAAAAATTTATCAAATACCGACTTGTCTATAATTGCTCTTGCTTTTGACGAAAAGAAGAAAATGAAGAAAATTCAGACAAAATGATACTGTTTTTTCTAGCTCATTTGGCTACATTTTGGTTTAACTAAAAGACAAATATGAAAAAGTCAAAAACATGTCAGATGTCAAGCACGTACTAGCATATATTATGTTTACTTCCACTCAGCTGATTTTGGTATGAACATCAACGTGTGTGCACGGTGCACGTACTCTTCAAACGCAACCTTTCACTCCCCATTGCATGCAAATACTACGCCGTTACTATTCACTATTCAATAGAAACAAAACTATACTGTACCGTGGTCGTATCGCTAATGTAAATCAGTGAATATCAATGTGCTGTCATCGTACCGTCATCGTACTGAAAACGTAAATGTAAATGGGTCCATTAAAAAAACTTTGGAGCAAGAAGTATCGTACAGTCATCGTACCGTTATTGTACCGTCATTGTACCGCTAATGTAAATCAAGCCTTAATGTCAGTGAATCCTGAATCCTTCAAAGTTCAAGAAATGTACATAAAATTTACAAATGTTTTTATCAAGCAATGGGGTATTCTGCTATAATGGAATTCCAAATTAATGTTGTATATTATAATCATATCAGAATAATGTAAATAAAACTCAAAATTGTTATAGTTAACATGATCTTGTCTAACATAGTTTAGCGCGTAAAACTTATAACATTTATTTCCCTTCTGACGTTTTCTATACATTGTGTACATGTGTACCATAAAACGGAAAGAGGATGGCGGCCAGCTGATATTTATATTTATTTATTTTTATTGATATTTTTACAAATTTGGAAACAAATTACTCGTATATTGAATCATATATTGTTTGTATAACCTGCAAAAAAAAATAGTTGGAAAATATTTTTTAACATTATTCAACGTAATTCCCTTTCCTATCTATCTATTGCAGTATTAGTTGAAAAAATGTTTCCTTTGTAAGTCTTAGATAACGCTGTAAGCATTTCTAAAAGTTGTGGGAAATATTTACGTCACAGGCACTACATTTAAAATTTGTAGTAATTAAGTGTTGAGTGAAATTGTATCTCACTTAAATGAAACAGAAAGCACCTTAAAATTTAATATTTTTGATTCGAGCAAGAGGTATTAAAAAAACTAACATTGAAAAGTAGTAGAATACGCCAATGTGTGTCTTAATTTTTTTTAATAACATCACATTATTAGTTTTAATTCTTTAATATTTTGTTCTAGTTAGTAGCTACGCAAATACACTAGCTTACAAGTAAACCGGATGTCTACTTTTTTCTATAGGAAATTATATACCATATTAAAATATTCAATTAGCAATTCTCTTTTCGTATTAATTTTCTCGTAAAAAGTGTGAGGACAAAAGTTTTTCAGAATTAAAAACTGCTTTCATGTTTAACTCAAAATTATTATTCAGATATCTTATCTCGTGAAAAATGATAAATATAACAATTTGTAAGTAGGTGCCTAATATAAGTAATGTAATGGAAAGTAAAATTTGAATTTATAATTTTAAAACTTGTAAAATAAATGTTAGCGTGATTAGATTATTATTCTGATTTTCTAATCATGGAAAAATATCTTTCCATGGCATACTACAAATTACTTAAAAATTGTTAAAATTATTATTATGAAGATAACTGGACGCAGTTTTAATTATGAACAACTTTTGTCCTTACACTTATTGCTATAAAATTAATAGTTAATGAAATATTGCTAATTGAATATTTTAACTTTGTATTCCCCTGTCCAGAAAAAAAAGGAGTAGTCTCCCGGTATATCTGCTTTACAAAGTACACTAGTTAAAAGACAATTATTCTAAACAGGTGATTTGCTAATTTCTTTGTTTTGTTTTAAATAGTTTATTTGTACCAGCAATAAGCAGAGCTATATTGTTATTGTCGGCAAACTTAGTGATTCCTTCACTTTTAGAAAGCTTTTAGGATAGTTTTAAACTGTAATCGATTCGAATTGCCTGCATCTCAGTGAAGTAAAGTGCCTTGCAATGAAATTAATTCAACATTACATCGAATAGCACGAATCTAAACGACAGGCAAATTGATTCATTGAAATTCACATTAAATACCTCACATTACTCCCAACGATGGCGTTTAGCAAGTGAATTTACACAGCTATAACCCAAGAACTGTGAGAGTAAGAATCCTTTTACTGCGGAACATGCAAAGATCTAATGTGGGGACATAACGACGCATATACTCTCAAACCACAGGGGCACACTTCCCAAATTTTGAAGAGGAAGGCAGCATATATTGTTTCTTTGCACTTTGCGATACGTATCCACCATTTGAATCTATGTTTCTGGTGGATTAACATATAACTGAAAATACATTTAACATATCATTGTTGTCAGTTAAATCAGATTAACCTGTTCTCCAGGAATGTACTTGTTACAGTACGAAGTTTCTCAGATAATATTGGATCAAAAGTCCTATTTACTTTATGTATGAAAATTTTTCCCACAAAAAATTGCAAAGAACTTGAAATGGTATTTAATTTATAGCAAACCTGACACAATGAATATAAAATGCTACTGCATATTGTAATTGTAAACTACTGAGAAATTGTAGTATTTTCATATACAATATGGATAATTATCTTCTCTATAGCAATGTCGATGTGATACTAAATAATGTAAATTTATTTCTAAACGGTATTTTATTATAGTATTGTCAGGCGAAAACGTATTACATATATGGAAGTATGTATGTGTTAATATATCGTATTTTGAAATAGAAATTTATACATTATATACTCTGGCAAGTGCTTTAAAACTATCTTTAAATACAAGAACCGGTAGACTGACACTAAATACGAATAAATCTAGAATGCAAAATGGGGGTATTCAAGTAAAACAGGCACCAGTGAAGGATCCAAGCTACAACCACATTATTAAATTACATTTTAAGTATTTTTTCTTCTAAATATTGATATCTCCCATCGAAAAATCATTTGTACTGTGAAAATACAATAAAAGTCATACAGTTTCTTATTTAATGTAAGTCATTTTTAAAGCATACACATTAATGGCTGCAAAACTTCTTGACTGGAAAGGTGATGGAAGGAAGAAAAATTTATTGACTGAACTCCAGTCATTTTTCTTCCTTCCATACACATTAATATTTATTTTTATACTGTTTCATTTTTATTTATGTGGAAAAGTATGTCATATAGTTTTCGTTCATTTTGTTTTAAATTTGTTTTTTCAAACTTGAAGATAATGTTTCACAATTACTTTAATTAATTGAAATAGTTGAAAACAATTCTTATAAAAACTATGGTCTAACAAATTGGTACTGTTACAGTTATAGGTCACATGTTCATATACTCTACTGTCTGAAAGAAGAGGTTTATGTGACGTAACAAAATAGTAGTAAAGAAGTAAACCAATGTGTACAGTGTAAATTCATACCGTCAATTAAAGATTTTTTTGGAGAAATGTTTTATCCAGTGAAAAAAATATATAGGAAGTTTCTTTTACAGAAGAAATCATATATGAATGGTATTTCACAATGATTGTTAAATGTAATTGTTCCTCACGAAAGTAATATTTTTCTTTCTATGAGTCATATTTTCCATACCTAGCTTACACTCACAGCCAGAAAGTTGCCAGGGTAGCCAATCATGTATCACACCTATACTTATGATAATGGGATACTCCACTATAGTAAAATTAACTATTTTAATATTGCATCATCATTATCATCATTTGTAACGTGTGATGTAGGTTTTTCCTGATGATACTTCTCAAAAAAATTGTTGAGCTCACCGGATTATTGTGTTTTGTTTCGGTAGCTTTGCCATGTTCGTTGTGTTATTACAAATTATGTACAAGTGAAATCAACAATAAACAATGTAGGTATCTAGTAATATGAACTTCGAATATCAATAAAATAAAAAATTTAATGGAAAAACACCTTAAAATTACATATTTTAATATCATAAAAGCAGTACTTACCTTCTTTCAGAAAAAATAATGTAGTAGATTACACTATCATATTAAATTTTGTAGAGTTTTTAGCAGGGACTAAAACCGAAAAATATTTCGTTCAGTTCTTATCCGAACGAAACCGAAAAATTTCGTTTCCGTTCTTAATGTTCCCACCTAAATATTTTCGTTTTCGTTTTCGTTCACAGTAGTTAAATACCGGTTAATACCGGTTATAACTATTAATGAGTAACAATTGATGAAAATATAGAAATATAATAAGTTTTTTTTTTATTAAACATGAAAATAAAACATACATATAAAGGAAAGATAATACATATATAAAAATAAGAAAAGCTTATGCTATGGCCTGATTTTTTTACGATAAAGAATAAAACATTAATTACATTTTATTTCACCTAACTAATAGTATGTTTTCAAGCAAATCTTCCTTTATGTTAGTTCTCTTATAGGTATAAGTACTTAACATAACTAATAAAACGTATACCGACAGTGTGTGCAAATGAAAATTATCGCAGTCAGTGTTCAATAGATGAAACTACGAGTATACCGTTTAACCTAACACGTAACAGGGTTAGCTACTGGAGAGCTACTTTGAAAATCTGCTTGTTTGCAAATCAAATATCTGAAAATTCAATAATATTTGCCTGTAAAATATTTGCTGTAAATAAAATAAAATATTAAATAAAATAACGGTTAAAACCGGTAACCGATATAAATTATTTCGTTTTCAATCATGAACGAAAAAAATTTATTGCGTTTTCGTTTCCGTTTTCGTTCTTATAAAAATTTCGGTTTATTTCGTTATTTCGTTTTCGTTTTCGTTTCGTTCTTAGTCCCTGGTTTTTAGATGTTCTTCCATCAGAGATAAATTGTCAAAAACACTGAAAAGTTTTAAAAGTCAATGAAAGAACTATTTATTAGAAAATCTGTTGTGGCCAGCACAATACCTCTCGCCACTTCCGTTTTTGGTTACATAAGTATAGGGCGCGAGCAGTCAAGTGACATCGTTGGCCTTGACAAGCAGATACGGGGGCCCGTGTCAGAATGACAATTAGTAATTAGGTACATAGATGTCAAATGTCAGAATTTCTCATTAAAAATTTCAAGATTTTCTAAATTCACGTAGTTAATTTGTTACCAGGAGTATGGAATTTACTTGTTAAGGAAAATAAACCACATGGAATTGGAAACTCACTAAATTTCGAAGGAAAAATTATGATATTTGACATCTATGTACATAATTACTAGCCATAATTCTGTCACGGGCTTGTCAGGGCCAACAAAGTGACATAACTGTTCGCGTCCTATTGTACTTAACATTTCTTGGTTATACCTACACTCTATACCAAAAATTATAATTACATCTATTTTGTATCTTTTGATTTTTAAATTTTAAATTCATTCTATGAAGAAATTTTGTCCTACTCTTCTAATTTTTCGAAATTTTCCCAATTCATTTTCGGGATTGACAGTATTTTTGAAGGGTACATGTAATATACCTATAATTTGAAATATTTAACTATTAATACAATAAGAAATAATATAATGTATGTACTTCCCAGGAAAAATCTTCAGTAATATCTTTAAATCTTTATCTCTAAATCTATAAAATAAAATATTTATATGTAGCAGATAGAGAATTTACTCTTCTTTAATACAAACAAGAACAAAAATTTTCAAAAAATAATATTTACAAGATTTTTTTTAAGAATCTTCTACTTCAGGGTGTCCAATTATCACCAAAATCTTTTCAGCTCTTCCTAGTAATATCCGATTGAGAAATACGTAGTTAAACAGATATTAAGTATTATAGTTTTTGAGAAATCGTCCTTCCAATCTCCCCAAATACACACACACACACACACACATACACACAGACATCATCGTAAAAATATTAAAATCGGATTGTAGGGACATTAAAATCTGGATATGCGCTTGTTAGTATGAATCCAATACCTCTCTTAGCGAGAGGTAAAAATTAAGAGATGAACCTGTATTTATCGATTATAAAAGTACAAACAGTCGCTCAACTACAATTACTTTTATGGAGATTTTATACATTGCTGCTACTATTCCATTTTACCTTGTTTTCTTTAAATTATGCCTTATTTGTGTATATCTCTCTTTGCTCATCACCGTTTACCTTCCGTAATCCACCCCTGTCAGTATTCCCCGTGATCGTTAAACAGATAACCGTGGTGAAGTGTTCGAGGGCGAGTAATTTGCCTCACGCAAATACGAGTACGAGGACGTGAGCGTGAACTTCAGTGTGACACACGGGATCCCAGCTTCGGCTTCCGCATTCCCTCCCTGTGTCTCGTGTCCTTGCCAGCCACATTAAACACACCTGATGCATAATGAAACCACATCAGGGTTACACAAAGTTCGCATACAAAAATGTGGATAGAAAGTGTTATAGTCTCTCGGTTATAGTTTTCATCACAGAAATTAGGGGTTACTAACTTTTGTTTTAAAGTTTATACCCCCAAACAACACTTGTTTTAAGAAATTCAATCTAGATGTAGTTTTATTAAAACATTTTCAGCAAAGATAAACAATGCTCGTCGCAGTCAAACTAATCAAATCTGGAACGAGATGAATCGTGGATCTACATATATTCTGTACAGTGAAAATTAAAACTGTTATATTTATTTGGTACTATTCGCCAACACAGTTTACATAAATTGCGCTCTAATCTCTGTTAATATGGCGGCGGACGAACGGTTACTTGTAATTCATAATTTGTAATGTTCTATTTTTATGAACAGCAAATTAGCAAAAAATATATGCCATATTCGAAAAATCATTATCACACTACAGTTGCGTTTGCATACGTATCACCCAAGTATTCTTCTCATTAATTTTAAATTTGGCACCAAATATTTCATTCGTAACTTCAGTAGCAAATAGACACTATAGTTCGGTTTTACGAAAGTCTTGAAGCCCGAGAAAGTCTGTGGTAGAAAATATACAAAATCGTTTTGTGCCTTCATGTTTTCGAAGTTTAAACTTATATATTTTTATTTACACAATTTGTCATCTACCAGCAAATATTCCAGTATTATTTTGTATTCAAACTAGCCACGCACACTATTACCCATATCAATATTATATTTTAGGGGAAAATTGGTTGTGATAAACGCGAAATAGTAAAATCGAAATTTAGTATATCCAGTTTCGGGTTTACCTCTGATTTCATAACCAACAATTTGATTAAAAGTAAAAGTGATCTTTAAATCATTTAAGATTTTTTTTCTGGGTATTTATTAATATTAATGATAACAAACTTAACATAATACAAAATCAGAACAAACAACTCAATTAGTTAAAAATTATAGAAAATCCTTGCATTATAATACACTTCGGTACAAAATATATATTTTTCAACAAATGCGAATATCATCGTTTACGTTATGTATTTGAGTTGGCACGCTCTCAAAATCAGTCATAGAACGAGTGGAGCAAAAAATGTTTTAAAATGTGAAAATATTTTTTTGGGAAAATACTGATAAGATGTCAATAATAATTAAAATATTTGAATGAAGCTATTTGGATAGTAAAACTTGATTTTTAAATATTATATTTCAGTTGTAGAAAAAATACTGTGCACACTTATACGTAAAATATCGATTGATTTTTTTAAATTCCATTCTCGTGCACTAAACATACATTTAGTTTTCATAGTACTTAAATGAAACTTTTATTACTGTAAGATGAAAGTGTATGTTGTTGAAAAAATAACATTTTGTAATTATCAGTTTATTTAATGGACAATAATGATCGATATTGGAACAGGAAGACATACGTTCTTTGTTAGTTATAGTTATTCTGATATTTTTTATTTGAAATCGTGCACAAAAATCACCATTAAAAGTTTAAATATCGGAACTGAAGTAGGTAATCCATTATACGACGATTTCATGCAAATGCAGTGTTGCCAACATATGATAATTATTGTACATGGAAGATAATTTGCGCAGGTGTATGATGTATATTAGTAAATTTGTACGTAAAATGATCAAAAAGTATGTGCAAGAAGAAGGAATTGTATAATTCCGATGAAGAAGTTTGATATAATACACATAATTTTGAATATGCATTACGATATTTAAAGTTTCTCTACCTGTCTACTTGATTTGTGTTAGTAAAATAATCTTACTATGCCTTCAACATAAATGCTATTTTTGTTTGGAATAAATTCTTATAGTAAAATTATTTTACTACACAGAGCTCGGCTCTTTTTCTTTAGCGTTCGTAATTTCGTTTGTATTTTTCGTTTGTATTTGTATTCGTGTTCGTTTTCATGTTAGTAGTGCTATTAGCTTGTATTCAAAAATAACATTGTATATGTCAGTGTCAATTGTATTGTCACATTTATTCAGATCACAAGTTATAAGTTTATTTTTATCAAATATTATATTTATTCACTATTAATAAATAATATTTATTTGAAATAGTCACTAAAGTGCACAAAAATCGTTATTAAAATTTCAGAAATCTGCTCTAAAGTTTTCCATTATACGACGATTTCATGCAAATGCAGTGTTGCCAACCTTATGATAATAATTGTACAGAGTGAAACAAATTCGTGTTCCTTATATGAAAAACTTTCTTATTATACATGCTACAGAAAATTGATGTAGGCCCAACTTTTTAAAACAATATTAACAGGCACCACAGGAATTTTTAATCGCCTTTTGTTTTTAAGCTACAGGCTAGAACTTCAATTTCGCTTATTTTGAAAACACTTCACATCTCGGTTATTATGAGAGACGTTTAAATAATTTTTATATGGTTTTTTTTACGTAGAATATTGTGGTTTAATTAGATTTGTTCAGAACTTAATAATTCTCGAGATATAACAAACATATTTTTTAAATGGGAATATTTGTTAAATATAATCTCTTCTTTTTCTATTTATAAGCTTTGCAACGATGTATAACAAGTCTACATTCTTTTGTTTGGAACATGAAAAAAAGTTTAATTATTAATTATAGCGGCGAAAAAATTAAAAACTATAAGAAACAATTGAAAAAAATTAGTTACAGATCATCAATTGTTTATTTCTATTGTTATTTCTTTATTTATACTCAATTTTTTAATTTGTATATTTCAAAAAACATTAATCTACATTTTTCGAATTGTGTAGAAGCCAACTATTACGCCGATAAAAAACAAATTAAATAATCCGAAAATAATTATTGACTAAATATAATTTTGAGAACTTAATTAATAGACATAGAATCAAAATAAAGAAATGATGATCTATCATTGAATTTTTCGTTTGTTTCTTAATAATTTTCAATTTGCTTAAAAACTTTATAAAATAAAGAAAAAGAGACTCTTCAATATTTGTTCCCATTTAAAAAATATTATGTTTATATTATATCTCAAGAATCTCAAGTTTTGAAAAATTCCAATTAGACCACGAAATTAATGGCAATTTTTTCACCAAAAACTTACGTATTTGTGTTAAATAAACATAAAGCCATTCTATGTTTATTTTATTACATGTTTCTAATGGGGTCTCGTGGCCGTGTGCCTGAGTGTCTGGTTGCGAATCTGGGGACCCGGGTTCGATCCCGACCGACGCCAAAAATTACATCGCATTTTAATGGCACAAAATTGACCCCTGTGGCGCACTCTCCACGCCAGCAATGAGTGCTCGTGAGGTGACGCCTGGTAAGCGCCCACACGGTACAAATATTCCATCATTACCGATATCTGTTTACGAAGCAGATTGGCACACCCAGCAATGGGTAATATGCCGTGATAAAATATTTTTTTAATTTTTTTTTTCTAATTATTACATACTATAATGATATGAACCTGTCACAAACTTTAATTGTTATATAGTTCAAAGCCGCGTAGCTCAGTCCTTATAAATCCGCAGACCGTGAAAAACAAAACAGAATAAAGGGCAGTTAAGATCGTGTTCAATTTTATACCTTTTCTCCCTGGTCTTTTATGCAAATGTTGCTATCAGTAAACAAACCTAAACTGGTTTAATTAGCAAATCTGAATAAATACCAGGGCCCGTGACTGAAGAGGACAGTAGATTGTGAGTAGTCCATCGACAGTTGAAAGCGAGTAATCCTTCAACAGTTTGAAAGCGAGTAATCTGTAAAGACCCCGAAACTGACCTCCAGGTGACCAAGTTTCCGTTCCTTTAAAACACGGTACGAGTTGTTCCATTGTTTACTAAAAGTCAGTCTTAGTGTCTCTTGAGATTAATACGCCGAACGTCGCAACGCTTGTTGAGCGAAAGCCAAAGCATCTTCGAAACGCGTCCCTGAAAACATCTAGAGACACTACAACCCGTAATTTTGCAAATCCCTACACCCAGCACTCAATTTGATCAATCAGCGACCACTGTAGTAATTTGCACATTTAGTTGTTCATGTTCAACACCCCTGATCACGTATAATACGTTAGTATATATAATCAATGTTCAACACTATCTCCAAACCTGCTATCCGATTTTTGGCGCCCGATCAATCTCACGCCATCTTTCTGACCGCTATCTCCAAAATAGCGTTATAACACAATAAAGACTCACTTTTTATTCTTAAAATACGTACCTACCTATGTATACACAGTGTTAATTTTATTTGATTCACTATTGCTATCTCGAGAACTATAAGAGCTACGAGGTCGGTTAAATTAGCAAGCAATTTCTATTTTACTAGATTATTACATATGTACTACCCTAAAGAAAACAAAATATAAACTTCATACATACCAAACTTTTCTTCGTGAACAAAACTCATTTAATCACTGAGAAATTACGAAATATTTGTTTTGACATTAACTACAATTAATATGAAACAAAATATTCAATTGTTTTCCTCAAAGTACTCTTATTACTACGAGTATAAGATTTAATTTAAATCAGCATAATTTTCATTTGCATTTTTCTCAAATATTTTGTAATACTAGAGTAATACAGATGGATATCGTTGAATTCAGAAAAAAAATGCTGAATCGAATAAGCAAAAAAAAATAGGTTCCCATTTAAAATAAGAAAGTTGAATCTCGTATTTTGAGGACCACTGGTAGAAAAAAAATATTTTTTTTGCTCATTGTAATGGTGTAGTAGAATAGAAATTGTTTGCTAATTTAACTGACCTCGTAGCTCTTATAGTTCCCGATATAGCAATAGTGGACAGAATAAAATGAACATCTCGTATATTGGCTTATTTTATTTCATTCATAGAAAATATTATTGTTATGTTTCCAGAATTATTTCTATAAATTATGTTGTTTTAATATTTTTCTTGGATTAATTCGTATCTCTTTAGTCAATGTAGGAGCGGCTTTTGTCTTTATAATTAAGGGCCGGTTTCAACACAGAAGGATAAATGTCAGGTTAGCTAATCAAGGAATAAATTTATACTTAGGAATAAATTAACTCTACATCTCACCAATCTAATTTTAAACTAAGTTTAACTAACCGGAATGTATTTGTGATAAAAATATTTTTTAGGTAGATACTAAACAATTAGACAAATTTTAATAGAAATGTAAACACCTGTTTCAATTATAGGTAACAAAGAAATTATATTTTTTGTCCATTGACATATAAAAATGCGATTTTTATGATAGCTATCAGTCTGTAAAATATCACTTTTACTATCCAGGGAGTAAAAATATTATTACTGTCTGTTATACAGCAATCGATCAACAAACGCATAGCTACCGTTCAACATACGCATAGCAACTTAATTTGATGATGATAACTTTTAAAATAGGTATTAAAAATTATCATTAAATTATAATATTAATTCTAAAATCGCTAAAAAAATGTGTTCAACACGGTACTAAACACAGTTTCACAGCTTCCGCAGCATTCATGAAACGACAGGCTCTGGTGTAAATATGGTATTTTAGTGCCGTTAAATAAATAACTATTTTTATACAAAAATATAAAAATTGTCGATTTATTATAATCTATCAAACGCACAATTAATTCATCTGTCAAATATTTATCCGCATCAAAATTGAGGGGTAAATTTAACCATGTCATTCATATTGTTGTTAAAGGTAACCAATTGGTGAAATAAAAATCTGTAGTTATGCATATAATATTTATTCCTTTGGTTAGTTTAAATCTAAAAATAAATTATTTAACTGGGCTTGGTGAAAATGACCCTAAATGATAACAAAAAAATATTTTACAATAGTATAGTTATTGTGTAACTAGTTAATACTAAGCCCATCCAGACTGTGTAACATGTTGTAATACATGTTTTATAACGAAGTTTTTTTTAACGTTACACAACTTTCGGATGTCCACATCTGCTTATAACTTCTGTGGTTAACATGAATGTGTCTTGTGTAATCATTTCAAATAAAACTGAAAAAATAAATAATAAATAATAAAATAAACGTAAAAAGAGGATGCTTTGGGTACATCCATCATTTCTCTATGGAATATCGCACCAAACATCATGTTAAGATCATGTTTACGCTGACGATTCTTGAAATCTTTGATGTTCATGTCTCACAACACATCTTTTTTCTTTATATAAGTCTAATAAGTAGAATACTAGATACCTTTGACCATTCCATTTTTTTGCGTACACATAGGTATAACTAAAGAAACTGTGCGACCACACACGCAAACAGTTCAACTGAAATTTATTAAAATGTTATTAAACATTGTTTATCAGTGTGGACGTGTTATAACAGGTCTGTTTCATAACATTCTTTAATCTTTACCGCTTCCAAAAGCGATAACATATAACATTGTTATAATTTATAAAAACAAATTGCTATAATTTGTTGAAATTTCTATATGTTACAAAACATGGTTATATTACCGTGTTATATAGCATATGTGGACGGGCCTTTGAATATTATTCTAAATCTGAAACTATTAACATTTTATCAGTTTATAAAAATGTTGGTATGCTTTACACATTATAACTTATGATGTAACTTTTTTTGTTTATTTTAAAGGGGGCTAACAAATGAAAATGGTATCCGGCGAACTATGAGCTTGGGCTCTTAAATCCCTGTGAACTTGTAATGCTATATTATTCATGTAATATAAAATTTTATAGATGATAATAGAGAATATTGTTTTCTATTACTTTATAAATGATAGTTGTTTGCTTATATTTGTAAACAAGAAAGTATGAAATTATGAGAATTACAGGAATATGTAAATATGGCAACTTAAATGCTCATTCATAAATATAAAATAAAACGTTACGAGGATAAATTAAATAAATGTGTGTGTCTTTATCATCTCATCTTCATTAACTCAACGAATACAAATACAAGTTTACAAAAATTGGAGCAAAAACTGGCTCACCCCCATCATTAATTGTAATAAGGTTGTAATACTTTGAAGTACAAGAAAGAATTATGATATTATTATATTAAATGAAAAATATAACCGACAAATTCATTTGTCAGAAAATAGCAGCTCAATTAGTGATTGCCTGCGATGAAGCATTATTTATTTCAGAAAAAATGCATGATAAACATTAAATATATAAATTATGTAGGTAGTAGTTTAGTGGAAAGGCAGCAAAATCAGATAAGAGTGCATAGGATTGTGATAAAGCGCATTATTCTGTCTGTTTTTATACGTTATTACTCTATGCAAAAGTATTGCTGAGCTTCATATATGCCGTGTAAGCAGCTCTTTATCAGCGTGTATCGTAAAAACAATTTAAATTAAGCGAAGTGTAAATTGGGTTTTAGCACATGTAACATGTGTAAATGAGGCTTTAGTTTTGAGAGTAATCAGAGAGGACGGCGGCGACTTTTAAACCTTCTGTAATCGGGGTAGGCCGGGGTGTGCCTGCTTTAATTTCGTGTAAAATTACTCTTGAACGTTGCTTAAAGTTAATCCAACTTGGGTGGGGGTGTGTGCAAACCCGGTCGACCAATTGGAGCCGAGGGATTAATTTGCAATAACGGTCGTATCAACACACGTTGCCTACAATAATAAAACTGATATTTCATATTAATGATAATGCTTGGTACTTCGTTCTATTGTTCGCACCTACTGTTCCATTTCCGGTTATATTACTAGCCTTTAATCCCACTTTAATTCTACTGGATATTAGAATATAATATGACCTCCACCTATATTTTTAATTACTAATCCGATAATTATCTTTACTCTTTCGCAAATATCGCAATAATAATAATAATAATAATAATATACTTATTTCAATGAACTATTCTGAACTTATTTACCATAGAACACTTAAAATTAAGACAAATAGTCTTTGACATTTGTTTTCCATTGAAAATGCCCATTTACGTCGTACAGTATACAATATTTTAATTCCTTTATATGAAAAGTAGGAACATGCATGAAGTGACTGTGGAACTTCAAAACGTAGAAAATGTATCTCGTAAAGTTGTTGCTCCATTATTGAACGGAAAATCAATTGTAAAAGATATTTTGTCTAAATTTATGTTTCCTGACAGTGTAGCAAATCGAATATGAAACGATCATCTTCGAAAAAAATTCTGCATATATTGACAAAGCTATATAGGGCGAAAATTTATTGCAGCAAAAAATGTAAGAAACATTTTAGTAGATAATATTTTTTTCGATAAAAAAGAATGCTAGTATGATTCAAGTTACTATATCAGATATATTAATGAAGTAGATCTTTGTAACTGACTTACAAATAAATATCAGATAAAATTATAAACGATATCGAATTTGAATATTTAGTTTTTCGAATAAATCCTATTTTTAACTATCCAGGAATTATTTGGGCCTATTCTGTAACTGTAACTTAAAAATTTGGAGGATACACCAATTTACCTCCACAGAACCTTAATTTGTATGTTAATCTTTACAGAATGTGAACACTACTGAGCTATTGTGTCATTGAGTACTTTTACACGCGCGTACTAAACATTTCATCTGCATAGCAAGTGACGTAACAAGATGGCGGCGAATGGTATAAACACTCAGTACAACACCTTTGGTACGCAAGTGATACATATTACATATTTTTCGCACGTTCAAAGGGGAATATACCAGAGCTTACTCATACACGGTGTAAGCAGCAATTCAATTAAATTGTATACTAACATTTAGGGAAATTGTGTAAGTTTAGTCATTTTTACAAATTTATTAGTGTGGCAATGTAAATTACATAGATTCACAACTATTTTTCCAAGTAATTTTAGGTTAGGGTGACTGTAACAATTGAATCTACTCAAGCGCGTGTAACGTAACAAAACTTATGAAAAATTAAATAATCCAAGGGTATAAAATGTACATCTCTTAGTCTCGGAAGGATTAATAATTATCAACAATGCAAGTGTATTTGTCGTTCTGCTAGCAGCATTGTATTTTTGTGTAGTATCGCTTTGATGTTGTTCGTTTTATTATTTATACGTAGGTTTGATGTTCCTAGTTCGATGACATCGCCGCTGCCTTGTCGTTAATTATAGATATGTATTCCGCTTTTTGTTTACACTAAAGATAATATTGAATGTCACATTATTTATATAGTTAGATTTCCAACGGCAGAACATGTAATAGAAACTTCACAATCGCATAACAAAAGACCTAAAAATATACTGTAGGAAAACTGATGCTTACAGTTTCTTGGGACTCACGAGATCCAAGATTGAAATATTTGTGAGGAGAGGGGTACGACAATAAACAGTTCCCGTTAATGTAACATGTTTACTGACAGAAAAAATCTGATGTGGACACCACACGACTTCCTTGTACGATTGTTAAACTATACATATTTTTTAATAACTAAATTGCAAAATATTTATTTTAACTTCAAAACGGTAAGATATATAGCGACCATAATCTAACCCGGTTCTTTTTAAAGAGAGTTTTGATTACAACAAAGAAATATTTGATTACAATAATGAATATGACTAATTTCACAATAAAAATATAATATTTGTTATTGTACGAATCATAAAATTGCACGTATTTAACGTAATTTGACATGAACATTTTTTTATGTTTTTGTCCTAATCTATAGCAAGCTTTATTACAAAAACAAAAAAGTATATAATTTTTAAATTTACATATCTCGCTTATACAAAGAGCTAATTTAATAATACTTGATGTGCTAGACGCAGAAATTAATTCTCTAAAACTTTTATTTGAAGCATTTATTTCTAAAATCAAAATAAAATCATTTTATTCAAGAAAAACTGTTAACAACTTCAAATAATGTACCACTTCCGGTTAGCCTATTTTAACCAAAATCTATTATGTTATTTCGATTGACATAAAAGTCTTGTATACCAAATTTGAAAAGTTTTGGATTATATTTTAAAACAGTCTTTCATTAAAATCTATTATAGGCTTCATGTAAAGTGCCACTTTTGGAGATTGTGTAATAACCAGAAAGGGAGGTGCACAACTAGATGTTATAGGAGTCCCAAATACAAAATTTCAACTTTCTACGGCTTACCGTTTTTTAGTTATGCGAGATACGAACGTACGTACGTACAGACGTCACGACGAAATTAGTCAAAATGGATTCAGGGATGATCAAAATAGATATTTCCGCTGAAATCTGAAAACCGATTTTTTTCGCGATTACAATACTTCCTTTACTTACGTACAAGGAAATAAAAAGGAAGTGGCGAGAGGTATTGTGCTGGCCACAACAGATTTTTTATTAATGCATTTGAAAAAATTAGTAAAAAATAAGATAATTGAGATATATGAGAAACAATTTTTATTCAAATATTCTAGGTGGCTATGTGAAAATAAATAATAAATACATAAATAAGTAATAATACATAAGTAACAAACAAATGTACACTTTGTTGATATTAACATTGTTACATTTTGTTTATTTTCACATAGTCACATATAATATTTAAATAAAAAATATTTCCCATACATCTTAATTATTTTATTTTTCTCGAATTTTTTCAAATGACAGTTTATATTTTAGCAAAATAATTATAGGTCGTTATTTAAAAAATTAAAGTTGGTGGTCGAATCTTGTAAACCTGACTTCATAAAAAATATCTACATCTGCCATAAAATAGTACATATAAAATAATAAAAAAAAATATGAGCTATTTTTTTTCTTTTACTTATAATAAAAAAGTTAAAGGGGAGAGGGCGGGCGTCTTCCCATAGTATCGGACATAAATAGAGCGACTCCGTAGGAACTAAAAAAAAACGCCTCCATATTTTAATTATTCAACACATTTTCAAACTTCTTACGTAATTGATGTCACGATGATCGTCTGTAGGGTAAAAAATTATTCGAATTTGACTGCAGTTCTGAGTAATGTTTCAACCTGTATCAATTCTAACATAAAGTAAAGGTACTTAACATATTCATAAAACATTATGGACGTTAAATAAGGAATTCAAAAGTATCGTACTAAATTTCACAGTACTTATGTATTCGAATACAGATGTGAGATGCGACAAAAATAATACGACTGTATAAAAATCCTATATTTACTTAAAAAAAAAAATCTGATGTGGCCAGCACATAACCTCTCGCCGTATATTTTACCTGGCTGTATGCATAAAGCAAAGATTATTTTTATAAATACAAATAATATATTCATATAAATCTATGACGTATAAACTTCTTTATTATTCAATAATAGCATGTCTCAACATGAAGAAATTTTACCATAAATTATGTTACAATAAATTACAAAGTAGAGTTTACCATATATAAATATTAGGCTGGTAACAGCAATTTTCAATTCGAACAACTTTGTTTACTTTCTCTTCATATTCTTCTAGTAAAAACATTAATTTTGGGCGGTCTAAAATGTATATATCTGGATTGTGCATCTATTCTTATATATCTTCTTTTACATTTTATTTTTTCATACTTGTTATATCTAAATAACCTTAATTCCCTTTAATAAAGTGACGGATAGATTGCACTCCGATTTTGTCAATATTTACAACTTACTTGAGAAGAATTTGATAGCTTTTTCGCAATTCAAAGTTACTCTAGTCTACAGTACTGGTGTACATTGTCCCATAATATTTGAAACAAATTTAAGTCCTTCAACCTAGACTTGTCATCTCCATAATAGTCACAGATCAAGAACTAAGGGATTCTCCAAGTACATTTTTCTTTCATTACTCATTATCTCTGACACTGACATTTATCTGTCAGTTACAAATAATTTAAATTATCAACTATTTTTCATGGCATTCTTTCGGCTGTCAAATTTATTACAACAGATTATTTTATATATTATACTTCTTTTATCTCTAAATCTATGGAATATATAATAAAATATTTAAATGTATCAGATAGAGAATTTAATTTTCTTTAATATTACCACGAAAAATTTTCAAAAAATAATATTTAGAAGATTTTTTTTCAAGAATCTTCTACTTCCGGTTGTCCAATTATTACCAAAACCTTTTCAGATCTTCCCATGAATGTCCGATTGGGAAATACGTTGTTAAACAAATTTTAAGTCTTATAGTTTTTGAGTAACCGTCCTTCCAACATCCCACACACACACATCCACACACACACACACACACACACACACACACACACACACGCAGACATCATCGTAAAAATGTTAAAATCGGATTGTAGGGACCTTAAAACGTGCTTATTCAATAAAATCTGGATATGCGATTTTTAGCATGAATGCAATACCTCTCTTAGCGAGAGGTAAAAATCTGATGTGGCCAGCACATAACCTCTCGCCGTATATTTTACCTGGCTGTATGCATAAAGCAAAGATTATTTTTATAAATACAAATAATATATTCATATAAATCTATGACGTATAAACTTCTTTATTATTCAATAATAGCATGTCTCAACATGAAGAAATTTTACCATAAATTATGTTACAATAAATTACAAAGTAGAGTTTACCATATATAAATATTAGGCTGGTAACAGCAATTTTCAATTCGAACAACTTTGTTTACTTTCTCTTCATATTCTTCTAGTAAAAACATTAATTTTGGGCGGTCTAAAATGTATATATCTGGATTGTGCATCTATTCTTATATATCTTCTTTTACATTTTATTTTTTCATACTTGTTATATCTAAATAACCTTAATTCCCTTTAATAAAGTGACGGATAGATTGCACTCCGATTTTGTCAATATTTACAACTTACTTGAGAAGAATTTGATAGCTTTTTCGCAATTCAAAGTTATTCTAGTCTACAGTACTGGTGTACATTGTCCCATAATATTTGAAACAAATTTAAGTCCTTCAACCTAGACTTGTCATCTCCATAATAGTCACAGATCAAGAACTAAGGGATTCTCCAAGTACATTTTTCTTTCATTACTCATTATTTCTGACACTGACATTTATCTGTCAGTTACAAATAATTTAAATTATCAACTATTTTTCATGGCATTCTTTCGGCTGTCAAATTTATTACAACAGATTATTTTATATATTATACTTCTTTTATCTCTAAATCTATGGAATATATAATAAAATATTTAAATGTATCAGATAGAGAATTTAATTTTCTTTAATATTACCACGAAAAATTTTCAAAAAATAATATTTAGAAGATTTTTTTTCAAGAATCTTCTACTTCCGGTTGTCCAATTATTACCAAAACCTTTTCAGATCTTCCCATGAATGTCCGATTGGGAAATACGTTGTTAAACAAATTTTAAGTCTTATAGTTTTTGAGTAACCGTCCTTCCAACATCCCACACACACACATCCACACACACACACACACACACACACACACACACACACACACACACACACAGACATCATCGTAAAAATGTTAAAATCGGATTGTAGGGACCTTAAAACGTGCTTATTCAATAAAATCTGGATATGCGATTTTTAGCATGAATGCAATACCTCTCTTAGCGAGAGGTAAAAAAACAGTAACAATTTATGAAAGAAACATAAACAAGACAAAAAATAAATTATGCTACGTAATTCTTATTTTAATAATTATTTATAATAGAGTGCATTCATTGTGGCATTGAAATAAGTAAATTATCGATGATTTTGTGATTTTTAAATTTCCATGCATCCGTTATAATTTGAAATAAATGCTTGGAATTATTAATATTATACCTTGTTCACTGGTTTCCAACACATTTTCAATTGTATTAAAAATTTGCGATTTATATACATATATTCAAATTGGCTCATTAAAAATAGGATAATGCGGTTGCAAAATATGAATGCAGCATGAAATTCTCTTTCTTATTAGTAATACACTATTTTAGCGAATGAGTGGTTCAAAAATAAAACAACTTCAATTCCAAAGAAATTTCTTTAATATTTTGAACATTTTTTAAACTACAAATTTTTCTTATTTCGTCTAATACTTCGAAATAGTTGCAAATATTTAAGGCGGATTGAATTCAATATGATTTTTTTTCCTATCATGTATTTGCACAATTGTTCCTGAGATATGGTTAGTAGGTTTAACGTTTGAAGATGTAATCCAAAGTAGACAGAAATACACCTTATTTTGTTTTGTTTTTTCAATAATTATATTTTCAAGAATTTTTAATGTTATTTTTTAATTCCATTAGTTTTTAAGCTTTATTTAGTAGGATTATGCAGTTATCACATTTAATTGAAAAGAAATTTAATAAGTTTTGCTGTGTCTGTAAAGCTAAAATATTGAAATATATTGTTAATTGTTTATGAATAAATATAATTTATATTTGTCATATATTAAGGTTTTATAGGTTTTTTTTTAAATAGTGCGGTAATTTCTTGGAGCAGTGTATATTGAAGCAAAAGAAAATATACTCGAACAATAATAATAAACATTTAAACTGCAATACTTGTCAAGCAGGAAAAATTCCAAAAAGTAAAACAACATGACAAAAATGTTTAGAACTAGTACATTCTCATATTTGAGGTCGAATCACATCATTTGGAGGTAATAAATACTTTTTGATATTAACAGATGACTTTTCAAGAAAATCATGGGTCTATTTTTTGTAAAATGAGACAGAAGTACTAGACAAATTTATCGAATTCAATAATGATATAGAAACTTTTGCAGAACAAAAAATAAAAACATTACGCACTGATAATGGCACAGAGTATGTTAATAAAGAATTCAAGAAATTTTTAAGACAATGGAATTAGACACGAAACTACAACTCTTGGTTCACCACAACAAAATGGTATTGCCGAGCGACTAAATAGAACTCTCGTAGAAAAAGCAACATGTCTAATCCTTGAAGCTTGCGCACCAAAAGAATTATGGGCAGAAGCAACTTACACATCAAGACCTTCAAGAATATTAAATAATCTAATTCTTGAAGAAATATGGACTAAAATTCATTATCAAACATTTAAAAATATGGGGATATAAAACATCCTAAAAGAACGATGCGAAAAGTTTGATCAAAAAATGAAAATATGTTCATACGTTGGGTATTGCGAATTAATAAAGCATATAGACTTCACGATTCAACAAACAAGAAAGTATTCAAAAACTGAGATGTAAAATTTATTCACGATATTCTTGGCAAATTTAAAGAATCAAAATCAACTAAAATTAAATTTATTTTGGTTGAAAATCAATTATCAATAATAAAATTGGAACAGAAAAGATAATATACCCGAAAGCATAGAAGAAATTAAAGAAAATTAAACAGAAATAAGTCTAGAAGACAATCATTCAAGAAAAATGAATACGAAAGAAATTATAATACAAAATATGGTAAAGTAATAAAACATTGAAAAGTCCAAATGCTTCAAAATAGGAAGAAGACATGGAAGAATAAATGAAGAGTTTAAAAGAAAACCAAATTTGGAACATGTTAGATTTTCCTTATGGAAAAACGACGATTGATTTCAAATGGGTGTTAAAAATAAATCGCCATGCAGATGGAAGTATAAAACGTTACAAAATTCGATTAGTAGCTAAAGATTTCGCACAAGAACAAGGAACTAATTTCGAAAAAACCTTTTCTCTTGTTGTGAGAAGGACTATACTGAAAATACTTTTAGCATTATCAACAGAATTTGATTTGGAAATTTGTCAGCTTGATATCAAAAATGCATACTTGAATGGAAAAATTGATGGAGGAATTTACATGTACCAATGTAAAAAATCATTATTCCTGGACATGAAAATAATGTAAATTAAAAAGAGTTTGTATGGTTTACGTCAATCAGGACGAATATGAAATAAACAACTAGATGAAAAAATAATAAATAATGAAAAAATAACATAATAAAATTTTAATCAATGCAGTTAACGTGAATGATCTACTATTAATATCAAACTAGACTAAGAAAATTGACAATTTCAAGAATTAGAAAAATAATTCAAGATGAAATATCTAGATCTTGTTAATTATATACTCGGAATGAAAATAGAGAAGAGGGAACATTGATTTTACATAAAAAGAATATAGGAAGGACATTTCACAACAATTCAATATGGAAAATTACAAATCAGTATCTACGCCTATAAACTGTCAAAATAAAAACGAAGAAAAATAAAATAAAAATGATATTAAAATGAAGCACCAAAATATTCCATACAGAGAAGCTGTTGGAAGCATTTTGTATGCAGTCGTCCAGATTTATCGTTTCCAGTTTGTAAAAAGAATGCTTAGATATTTGAAAGGAACTTCAAATTATGCAATAAAATTTCAAAGAACAGGAAAACCATTAAAAGTCTACGTAGATTCAGATGAAGCAGCAAATGAAGGACACAGAAAGTAAACAACGTGTTATGTAATAATAATGCTAGACAACAGTTGCTTTAAGCAGTTGTGAAGCAGAGTACATGAGTTTAATGGAAGTTTTCAAAGAAAAATTTACATACAACTGGTAGAAGAAATGAACATCCCAGATTTCACAATAATGATAATTCAAGAACCAATCGAAATACCCTGTGTCAACACAAATTAATTAAATGTTAACATTTATTATTGCCGAACAGATAAAATGATAGCTGCCTACGTCATCTGCCTATAAATTAGAATTTTACTATAGAAATATAAATTTGGCAAACTTAGTTTGAGGGGGGAGTCTTAGATGAAGAATTAGAATTAAAATGTTATTACAAAAGTTGTTACTATAGATACATAGAAATATAAAATTCCTTGATAAAATGAATTGTAATAAAAATAATGAATAGAATATAATTGTCACACGTTTGTAATTCGTAATGATTTCACTACATATTTAACAATTATTAGTTATTGCCAGTTAATAATTATTTTAAATTATTTTTTTCCTTCAAATATTTATAATTGAAGCAACAATAAAAGCAGAAATTATTGTTAAACCTTGATCACGAATTAAACACCCGTATTCAATAAAACTAAATACCAAGCAATATGTAACAACTCAATATATGATAATCTTTATTAGGAGGCTATATTTAGAGAATTAAAACTTTTTAAATACATATCCCTTTTATGGTCCTCTAACTTTGTTGGTGTTAATTACTTTTATTCAATTTTGACGTTATAAATGGTCATTATTAACTCCCTAGAAACACTATAAATAAATGTTTATTTGCTAGTAATTAAAAAAAATTGTCAGTCTGCAACAAATAATGCATTTAAAATAACATCAGATACGAAAATAACACTTTCACCACAGTCTTTATCAGACATTTTCATTATTTTTCACTACACAAATAACAGAAAATAAAGATTGTTATAATTTATAAATAAAAGACTTGACGTCTATCAACGACGATTATAATTTAGAGTCTAACTGATTAGTCTTTTATTTTGTCAAAATTAAATATTATAATGGTTTTTATTATTATTTCGTTAAAGTTTAATAAAATATTGTATAAACCACGTGAGTGGTGGAGAATTTCAGCCACGCGCCTTACGGGCTCGTTGCTTAAAGTTTCCTTCCATGAATAAACATTATCTAATGTATATATACAGGCTGACACTGAAAAACGGGCCACTCAAAATAACTTTTCTATTTATAATTATTTTTTAATTATCTTTAAATATTTATAAACAAAAGTAACAAGGTCTTATAATTTATGTAAGTTACCCAGTGGCGGATTTCCTATTAGGCTAAGTAGGATGAAGCCTACGGCGGCAATTTTTTAACGGCGGCAAATTTTCGACGGATCCCTAATTTCCACTTTGAGGTTGAGGCTTTTATGAATTTTTATTTAGACGAGAAACTTTATTTCTCTCGGCTGAATACCCTCCTATGCTGTTTGAACGCGCACATGCGCTCATGGACCACCCATGTTGCGGATGCGATACGTTGATTTAAATTAAAATTCTATGATTCTGTCTACCATAAGCGATCGTCCACGTACGTGTCTAAACCAGAAGATTTTTTTGACGATTTGTACTTCTTAGTTGATCAGTGGATCAAGCCTTGATTAAGGAATGGTGAATTCGCAATTCGGCCGTTTATTTCAGATGCTTTACCTTAGTAAATACTCGTAGGTAACAAGAGAATTACAAAGTACACGGCTTCTAGAGAGGCTCAAAAATGTGCCAAAATCTTACCCTTCTGACAAGAATAGGCAGGGGCGGTTTTGGCGTAAGCTAAAGAGGCAATTGATTCGAACTATTTATATACATGTATTACATATATTTTATGTTTTTACGTAAGGGCCCAAAATGAAGATTATGCCTAGAGCCCAAAAGAGTTCAAATCCGCCCCTGAGAATAGGCGGCAAAATATTTTAGCCAACCGGCGGCAAAACCGTAAATCCGCCACCGAAGTTACCTAAAAGTATAACACAAATAATTATAAGTACTCCTGCATTAACCATATAATGTTCACATATAACACTAATTTTATACACTTAGATCTGTTCAATATGTCTTTCAACTGCTTTAAAAAATGCTTAAAATCTACCTTATCATCTTTGTAGTTGTTTTAAGTACTCTCTGTTTGCTGTCATGTTTTTGTTTGTATCTAATGTAATAGCGAGAACCTTTGTTTGGCCTCATTAAATAAATAAATAAATAAATAAATATACGTATAATTCCCACATGGAATAATAGTCATTATTTCCTCTTCTGCAATAATCAGAATATTTTATATAAAATAATATGCCACAATTTTGACATTTCAAAAGGACATATTTCTCTTCATTACCATACTTACATCACAAAATATTCCAATAACTTACTTTTAGTGATTTAATTATAAATTTTATACTATCTATACAAATATATTGTAATCACCCGAGGTAACAATAGCTTCCATTATAGCCTCGTTGTTTTAATATACTATTACAAATTATTAATATTATTACTTATATTCAAATTATTTTATAACGTATTATCGTGTTTAAAATATAAGTACTCGTACAAGGCGTGATGGCATATTATTATACTCTTTATACTCAAAACAGTATCCGCTTTTCAATTTTATTTGCAAAAAATATCAAAGAAGCCTGGATATGGTGTGTTGGGTGGAAAGCTTTGTGTGTTGACGTTGACACCGTCACCATGTAGCGTGTTATATTACACCTTTGATTAGAGGTGCCCGAGTGAAAGGATAATCGCACAACGGACCAAGCTGTGAGAAACATGAGCATGCGAATACTCACCTCCTGTGTCACCATGTGTTTATACTCATCACTTGATAAGGTTATAGAGAAGCGGGATTGTTATTATGCCGACAAAATTTTTAAGCGAGATAGAGATACGAGGTAGTATTTTAATATTATACCAGGATATTGTAATAACACTTTTTCTCATATTCAAACTACGTTCTCATGAAATACTAATAACAAAATGAAACGTTGAGCGGAAAGCATTTGTTTTAATGAGAAAATTGAGTTTAATTCAAGTCAGTTTTTTTATTATTTTCAAATACTTTACTGAGAATTAAAAGCATCTAATTTACTTTGAATATACTATACAATATAATGTCTATTTCATAAAATAATACTTTATCTTTAAATAATCTCAATCTAATGTAAAGTAACTTAACCTAGCTTAACCTAACAGAACTATACATAACGTACTTCTACAATAACAGGCAGGCCCGGCAGTTGGTATTGAATCCGAGTGGGTAGTTTACCTGGGTGGGGGGTTCCCGCCGTAAATTCAAAAGTAGAAATTCGATCATATTCATTAATAAGTATGAAAAGTCAACTGAAATAATGTTACACTGACAGAATTGTAACAATGATGCCCGGTTGCAGAAACGTTCATCAACGCGTTGTTTAATTAACGGACCCTCAAAATGAACAAATTCGAATCAGTTTCCTTGTTCTTATGACATTTAAGTCATTGCTGTCAAAAAATCGCGTTGCATTTGTTCGTTTTGATGATCCGTTAATTAAACAAAGCGTTGATGAACGTTTCTGCAACCGGACATGAGCATTTAAATATTGAAATATAACAAAAACTTTCTTTCATTTTGTTTAACCATTTAGCAACTATTGTTAAATGATGTACAGTGAATAAAAAGGGATATTGACGGTTAGGAAATGAGGTATTTCTGGAATTCAGCATTTATGAAATATTTTTCTCACCCAAAATCCCGAGTGGGTACTTTCCCCACTCGGAGTGTCTCGAGTGGGTACAACTACCCACTGTACCCACATTATCTGCCGGGCCTGAATTAACAGGTGTCACATAAGTTTTCGAAAAAAAAATCAAGACAGTATATCGGGCCAACTTACTACTACAAAAATTAACATAGCTTAAGCTTTAGCATATTTAATATAGAGCTAGGGCCCGTTTACTTCTATAAAACGAAGTTTAGTTCTGAATCTTTGGTCAGTTTCAAAGTTTACTTCGCGTACTTTTTGAAAAATCCTTCCGCTTAGTTCTTAATTTTTGGCTTCCTACCCATTGTCGTACACCTTTCATGTAGGAAACACGCAAAAAGTTTCAATATACCCCGCCTGGGGTACGTTAGGAGGATTAGTTTCAAGGGGTATAAAAAATATGTTTTTGCCTACAACTGTTGCGCTGTTATAAGGGCATACTTACACAAATCTAAACCAGACCAAAATTTAATACTTTTTATATTATGTAAATTAATGAAATAAAGTAATTTCGGCGGCAATTTTGTATATAAACAATACCATCAACTGTCTGACTCTTATCTAGTTCAACATACCCCTATTTTAGAAATTGCACACTACACCATTATTTTATCTAACAACTTTACCTTCATTTTGAATTTTATGTTGGAACTTTTTGGGCGCTACTTACAAGATAGGTGTACGACAATGAGTAGGAGATCCAAAATTAAGATCAATTAAGGTGAATGATTTTACAAAAAGTACGCGAAGTAAACGAAGTAAACTGTAAAGTTTGCCAAAGCCTCATGAGGCTAGTCAAAACTAAACTTCTTTATATATTTTTAAACGAGCCAGTAGCTGTATAATAAATATGAATGTGAAAGCCTAAGCTATGTTTATTATTGTAGTAATAAATAGGTTCCATATACTTTTCTTAAAGCACATTATCATCTATTTTTTTTCCAAAAACTTATGTGATATGTGTTAATCGTACATACTGTGTGTGCACGTAGCTGCTTTCAAAATTGTATACCTACACCTAAAAATATTTACGCAGAAGGCAAGTATTTATTTGCCAAGTTATTTAATAACTAAAGCTATTTTCCTAAAATAAATATTTTCCTATGACGTCTAGAACAATTTAGTTCTCCAAAGTTAGTTTTATACTATTAACTTACCTTTCATCGTATTACTTTCCAATTCAAACAAAGCTAAATTATAGTAAACAATGTAACACAAAAATATGTTGCACTCACTTTTGTTAGCGTTTTTGGTAAAAGTGGTAATTTACAAATAAAAATTATGAGATTACCTATATTGTGTATACGGACCTTTTAGTTTCATTGCATTCCTTGTTATACATATATCCACGATAACATATGCAATAATGAGTTCTCGAGAACTGAGAGATTATTACTTATTTCGACTATATAAAAGTTATAACTTCGACGTGGTAAATTAAAATATATGGTGACGAAAAAAAAATGTATTGCTAAATACAAATCAAATTTTTACACTGATCCTTTCTCCCCTGAATATGTATTTCAATAAACATGAAAATCTACATACACTATATAATATGAGTATCTACAATATACATTTTTCTGCAGTTTTGGAATCAATATAGATCGCGAGTAATCTCTGAGGCATATGTTTCTGCAGTAATGAGAGGGTTCAGCACATCTAAAAAAATTATACTCTCGCTTAAATCCTGTGATCTGTGTATTTTTTTCGAAAAAATAAATTATATATATGTATATAATTAAACCGAATTCATTGTAGCAGATTTTATCTAATTTAATCGACTTCGTGTATCGTTTACTTAACGAGCACTCTGTTCTGCATATTGTTCTAGATGTATTGTAGTGGATATTACTAATGCAGAGTGATTCATGACAAGTGTAACAAAATTTAATAGTTTCTTCCTCGGGTTATTTTGAGTACAAAATACCATAAACATAGGTACTATTCTTTTTAGTTTCCATAATACAAGAAGTAAACTTTTAGGAAATGAATAAAATATGGGCAAAGTACGATGTGGAAAAAACAAAATAACACTTTAAAACATAAAGGATAAATAAACAAGGAATAAGTTGTAGTGCTTAAACTCGTATTACTATTACTAATTAATAAACAAAACCATATCTACATATTCAGCAGCACTGTAATCATTCATGCGAAATTAGTCATATAATTAAAGTGCAACAATGCCTATTTAAGAAACACACACACACACATATATATATATATATATATATATATATATATATATATATATATATATATATATATATATATATATATATATATTAAATGCCCGAGGGCCGACTAAATACAACATAAATACAGTGTAAACATTATTAACAAAATAATAGATAAATATGTCTTAATTACCGTTTTTTAATAAAATACTGCTTCAGTTTATATATAAACTGTTTATAATTAGATATAGTTTTTAAACTGCTTGTTTTTTGTACTTTCCTTATTTTTCTTGGATACTCGAAAATCTTGTTTATTTCTACTATTATATTTATGAAACTCATAATTTCGATAGAACATATTTACATTTCTGTGTATTTCTTTATGTAAAAAAACTCCTTAAATTCCAAGAATAAGGTACAAAAGTTTTGATTTTCAAAAGAATCTTGATTAATAAACCTGACAATTAACTTTTATCTATAAAATTTTATATTTTAGTAACTATCACAATGTGGACGTACATTTATATATTTTTAATGGTTTGTAACATTCAAATCACCTGTATATAAAATCCCATTTATTCGTTAAAATGATAATTTGATGTAATCGTTTAAAAATAGGGAAATGGAAAACTAAGTAGGTTCTATGGATCAGACTGTAGTATTCAAATCCGACCTAGTTACTTTATATCAACAGCTACTAAAATTCTTGTGTGGTTCATTCTCTACATTCCAACATGAAAGCCTTGACATGTTGGCTGGTAATATTCCTGGGCTAAAATATATTGTCTACATAGCTTCCATTTCCACATTTTAAAGTACAGGTAGAATGCAATATATTCATGTAAGAAACTAATAAATACTGAAGAAGGGAATAGAATTTATATTTTCTCTTCATATTCAAGAAAATAGTAAAACTATTGGAACGTATTGAAATTGCAAATTAGAAATTGTGTTCAGGTAGATTATTTTATTAAATATAGTTTTTAATGTAATAAATCACTACATAATCGTATGAAATGAAACTAATTAATAACTAAGACTACAACATATCTGTTACAGTAGTTATTTATTATTTATTAGAATTATAAACTAAATTAAGCGTCAACTTCATTCTATAGAAACTCTAGATATGTTATACCCTACTTGCTGACACTGACTTACTTGTTGGCATACTAAACTACCAGTAATTCAAGTTAATTCCTCTTCCTCTCAATTGAGTGATAGTTTCGCATCAGCTTGTCGTGTACTTCCCTTTGATGGTTAAAGATTCGTTGACTCTACTCTCCAAGTTAGGTGGTACCAGCATCAATGCGGCTTGCCGAGAGTATATCTCCCAGATTTGTATACTTTATGTAAATATTCGCAATCATCGTACAGCTCTAAAATATTTTATTCGATTATAAAAATTTCAGTATTGCTCAAAACATTTTTTTTTCTGTCTCCGTTTTGAAAGTAGGCTTTTCAAGATGTCAGTTTAAAAACAGTTTGTGTCTGGAAACGATTTTGCGCAACTAACCATTTTTTTGTACAATCTTAAAATATATCTATGTTTCATTATTGTTTTTAAACATTACTATTTCGTCATTCCTACTACGAAAATATAACATGTTATTATTTTGTTCACAGTAAGTGACAGTTTACATTCAAATAATTCATTAGGTGTCTAGGGCAAAAAAAGTATATTCTCAATCTCAACGAATATCTTTGTGGGGAATTGGCGAGTAATAAAATATGGGAGGTCGCATTTGCCGTCTTTTGAATTCTTGAGACATGTTTTTAATTAAATAGTTATATATTTATTACAAAAACTAAAAATTGAACTGATATGAAACACATTTAAAAATTTCTTCAAATGTGTTCTGTTTGGTTGTCAAGGATATCCAAAGCACCGCTACCTTCATTCATTATTGATATGGCAGATGTGTATAAAAAATGGTGCCCGTCGATTCGTACAGTATAATTTTCGGTTTCAAATTCTTGCAGCACCTCGGTCCTATGGGGCTTGGTTGCAAACTGCATTCTCGACAGAAAAACTGCACCTTCTTGTCATATTTAGAAAGGTCAATTTAATTATCACATTATCTATCATGTGAACGCTAAAGTGTCAAAGTGATTTTTAAATAAATAGATTCTTACTATATCTACAGTAAATTGTATTTCGTGGACGCTATGGCGCTTGCGAAATGTTTAGTTCACGTACAGTTGCACAAAGAATGATATAGGTATTATGGCCCCTATAACCACTAGTTCATTTAAATAGAAAATAAATTAAGTGCTGCACTATTTTCAGCTTCATTATTGTCAGGCCGAGTAATAGAAAAATCATATGTCGCTATCGATCATTTTCTTGCTCAACAAATTAATGTAGTTATTTTGTTTTCACTTTCAAGTTATAAAATATTTTGACATTAAGCAGATTGTTTTATAAGTTATCCGAAGTTCTCTGCAAGTGACACGAATCAAGAAGATATGAAAGTTATTTTAAGTTTATAATATTTTGAGACAGTCACCTAAAAAAACTTTTATTTACCTCCCGCCAACCTACATACATAGGCAAAGGAGGTAATGTTTTCGGTCTAAAAATTCGATAGCGAGTTTTCAGTGAATAAGCATGAATTAGGGTCCCCGCAACGCGTTTTTACAATGATGTCTGTGTGTCTGTGACGATTTTATCTTCCACGATAACTTATATTAAACATTTATTTTCCGTATTTAAGCGTTCTGCATTAATATGAAAAGTAGAATATATTTTGGGTAAAATTGGACAACCGGAAGTGGTACTTTACGTGAAGCCTATGATAGTTTTAATGGAAATATAATCCAAAACTTTTCAATTTTAGTACTTAAGACTTTTATGATAATGGGAAAAATATATTAGATTTTGGCTAAAATTAATAAATTGGAAGTGATATTTTATTTGAAGCTCTGAGCAGATTTTCGTGAAAAAAGTATATAATCCGAAACTTCTCAAATTTGGTATTTAAAATTCGTATATGTTTGGGAACAACATATTAGATTTTGACTACATATGATAAACAGGAAGTGGTATTTTACTTGCAACTCTTAACAGATTTTCGTGGGAAAATATATCACTATAAAAGAGTTTGGCAGACGGATTTGTCTAATTGTACCGCCGGGCCCGCTGATTAATTCCGCTATATACAGACTTCGTCCGAAGGCAACCAATCACATTCGGAAAACATAACCTTCGTTTCAAGCGTGGATGCACGTTTCAAAAATCCCAGTCTGTAGTGCTTTTAGATGCAATAATCGTTCTTTTGACAAAGAAAATAATAGCAGAACAAACAGGAAAAAAAACTTTTCATAGGTACTGAATATAATATATGTCTTCTGTAATACTGGAATATTGTTGTAATCAATTTCATTATTGTTATCATGATAAAATTATGAATGTTATTCAGTTGATTTGAATACTACAAGCTTTCTATAATTAATCTTAACCAAATAATATTTGTTTGAATATATGATGCCATGTCCAGCAGAAACCAAGTGTGTTTGTATACAGGATTTCACCGCTTCTACAATGTCTTTTTATGTGTATGTATGTGACGATTTTTTTCTCTTACGATAATTCGATACTTAACTTCAAAAAATTTGGATTATCCGTACTTAAGCTTTCAGTCTGTCCCATTTACAGCTGCCACCATTGGGATCTCGAGAACTATAAGATTTGCTTTTGTTTTCCCAAAAAATTTTCATAAGGCACTAGATAATGGCGAAAAACTGAATTTTGTTGATTTTTTTTTTCAAATAACGTCTAAACTATTAGTAATCCAGAAAAATGTTTCAAATAAAGAAGTTAAATATTCTTATTGCCTAACCAGTGGCGTACGTAATAAATTTTTATATCTGTAAATATCCGAGATATAACAGAAGGATATATTTGATTTAAATAGAACCCATATTTGATTTTAGTCTCAAAATATACCTATTTTTCCTCTTTTCAATTATGTAAATGTTACTGCGTCTAGTATTTATTTTACTTCGAAATCATATTTTTTCTTTATTTTATAGTAAATTTAGTGTTATTTTGGAAATATTGGTAAGAATTCTATTAAGAAATATTTGTTTTATTTAAATAATTTATTTCGTTGGAAAATTTTGCCTTAAAAAAATCAAATTCAGATCAAAAAATATTTTTTAACAGGTCATTGTTAACATATTATAGTGTAAATTATAAGTTGGGGGTTTAAAATAAAAAATTTGAACAAGAAAGTCATAAAACGAATTATGTCAATTAAATAGAATATAATTAATAAAAATAATGGAACTTTTTTTAAATAATTACAAAATTCGGGAAACAACGTGAAAAATTAAATTTTGGGGGTTAAACAAATATGAAACAATAATCCTTACATCATTGAAAAGAGAAAAAAATAAGTATTTTTCAAAGACTAAAATCAGATTTGGGTCCATTTAAAAAATATAACATAGTGTGATATCCCGGAAATTTACGGATATTAAAATTTATTTCGTAAGCCACTGGTTATGCAATAAGAAAATCTAACTTATTTTATTTGAAACATTTTTCTAAAATGCCAAAAAAAATTTTATTGATTCGGATGTATACCCTGTATAGATATATATATATATATATATATATATATATATATATATATATATATATATATATATATATATATATATATGTGCCGGTAAACATATGACTATAACAAGTAAAAGCAGACACCCTGATTTCCTGCTTCCCTAGTAATTTTAGGTAAAAAAAAGCTATAGAGCAGCTTGTAACGGCAGGAATTAGGTATAAAATGTCGAAAATCACCTCAAAAATTCCAATAGCTATGGAATTGAGACAAAATAAATAACAAATATCCAACAGTTTATCTGTCATGTTACGGTAATTTATTTTTATTAGGTATTATTTCTGATATCTGTTCTAGTGAACAATTATGTGTTAATTTAAATTGATTTTGTTCCCTTATTGAACAGAAATTACAAATAATAATAATAAAAATAAATTAACCCAGCTTGACAGATACATCGTTAACATTTTTTTAATTATTTTGTCTTACTAAAGTCTGAATTTACATGTTAAAGTTCTATGTTCGGCTGTACCGGTTAACTTCCTGTAATATGGTCGTATTTTGTACAATGCTGTAAGTCTTACAGATCTGTAAATATGTAAATAATGGACAAAATTGCAACAAAAGCTGCCACTCATATGTATAATTTTATAAGGTTATTTCGGATGTACAGTTCTGAGCAGTTCGCAGACTAGTGTGTATGCGCATTTCAATTAAAGCCGTCCGAACTCGGTAATTCTGGAATTTTAAGTTCTGAGAATTGTCGGATCAGCGTTCGAACAAACTAAAATTTAGAATTCAAATTCTCTTGGAACGGTTCTACGAGTTCTCGCTACGTAGCAAGTATTTCAAATTCTGTCATGCGCATAAAAATTTTGTTTGACGTTTAAGTGTTTAGAAGGCAACAAAATCAAGGTTAAGAAAGAGAGTAAAATCGCAAAGCTATTCAGTTTGATTTTAATTTTATTTAAAATTTGAAATATTTTACTTCATGTAAACTTCATAAATATTGTTTAATATTTAACAATATTAAATACTGTTTTTGTTAGGTTGTAAAGGGTTTTCCAATAATAGGTGTTATTTTGAATAGCCCGCTATTTCGGTAGATGTCGCTTTTGAAGCTGTCATTTTTTGACATTTGACAAGTAGAAACTACGCCATTAATAAAAATGGAACGATACACGCTTCAACAACGCATTGAAATTATTAAAATTCACTATAAAAATGGTGAAAATTTGGCAGAGACGGTTCGTAAAACTCGACAATTTTTGGGTCGTCGTGAAGCACCTTGTCGGACCGCAATACAGAAATTGGTGGAAAAATTCGAGCTGTTGGGACAAGTTAGTGATGTGAAGAATAAAACCCGTGCACGTCGCTCAAGAACAGCCGAGAATATTGCTGCTGTAGCCGAAAGTGTTGAAGAAAACCCAGGTTTGTCCATTCCTCGTCGTTCTTTGGAATTAGGCATTCCACAAACGTCATTACACCGTATTTTGCATAAAGATTTGGGTCTTAAGGCTTATAAAGTCCAGTTAACACAAGAACTCAAGCCGGCCGATCATCAACAACGTCGTGTCTTTGCTGATTGGGTCGTTGAAATGCATGAAAATGATCCGGAATTCCATCGAAAAATCATCTTGAGTGATGAGGCCCATTTCCACCTCGGTGGCTTCGTCAACAAACAAAATTGTCGCATCTGGGGCTCAGAAAACCCAAGAGTTATTGTTGAAAAGCCTCTCTATCCTCAACGTGTGACTGTTTGGTGCGGTTTATGGTCCGGCGGAGTCATTGGACCTTACTTTTTCGAAAATGAGGCTGGAGCAACAGTTACGGTGAATGGATTGCGCTATCGAGAGATGATTAACGATTTTTTATGGCCGGAATTGGATGGTATTGATCTGGACAACGTTTACTTTCAACAAGACGGCGCTACGTGCCACACAAGCAACGAAACCATTGATCTTTTACGGGAAAAGTTTCCGGACCGTGTTATCTCTCGAAGAGGTGATCACAATTGGCCACCGAGATCTTGTGATTTAACACCTTGCGACTTCTTTCTTTGGGGCCACGTGAAAGAGAAGGTCTACGCCAACTGCCCAGCGTCGACTCAAGACCTCAAAGATGGAATTCGTGAGGCTATCGAGGACATAGGACAGCCACTTTGCGATTTGGTTATGGAAAATTTCATGAAAAGGATATTGTCCTGTCAGCGTGGTCGTGGTGGTCATTTGCCTGATGTTATTTTCCACTATTAACGGCATACCTTCCTCTTTATAATGAAATAAACATCCGATCATTTATATTAAAAAATAGCATTTTTCTTTGAATATCAAAATAACACCTCTTATTGGAAAACTCTTTACTTGCTCGTTCTGAATTTCCATTAAACAATATCTAGTACACCTTGACAACAACAAGAACAAAACCACGAACGAAACAAACAATAGGTGACTTATGGTTATTCAAAACTAATGCACATGACATCTTAGAAAAAGTACCGCCAAATTTAAACCAACCGCAGCGTTCGAATCTGTCCATGACAGAACTATCGAGAACTATTCTGAATTTGCTTTCACAGTTGCCATGCGCAGAACTCCTAATTCTCGAACAGTTCTGAACTGACAGTTCGAACAAACCTATAATAATCAACAAAAATAGATGTGTCTTTGTCTGGCCTCCAGACATTGAAATTGTAAAGAACACTCAAAATTATGTGTTATCTCAAATTTGTATCGGAATTATTTAATTCGTTTTTCTTTCATATATTTTCTTGTCATTTATGTACAAATTTACACCTACCCAAATTATCATATATGTACAATAATTATCATAAGGTTGGCAACATTGCATTTGCATGAAATCGTCGTATAATGGATTGATTACCTTAGTGCCGATTTCTGAACTTTTAATGACGAGCTTTGTGCATTTTACTGGCAATTTCAAATAAAAATTATTTGTAAATATTTCATACAAATAAACTTTTAATTTGAAAGTGATCTGAATGAATGTGACAATGCAATTGACATTGATACTGACATATACAATAATATTTTTGAAACACAGCTACTATCACTAGTATCACTACTAACATGAAAACGTACACAAAGACGAACGGAATTACGAACGCTCAAGAATAAGGGGCCAGCTCTGTATAGTATAATAATCTTACCATAAGAATTTATTTCAAACAAAAATAGCATTTATGTCAAAGGAACAGTAAGATTATTTTACTAATATAGAGCATGTAGATAGGTTACAGAAACATGCCCATGCTATGGTCCAACTTCCAAATGTTACAGAATCAAATATTATTTTACTGAATTTTCAGTCTTATAGATCTATAGGCGGTGGTCGATGTCGTATTTTGACGTTTAGTAGTTTGGTCTACTTAACGAAAATATAACTCCGAATTGCGCATTGCTGAGATCTATTAGTTTGTTTGGGAAATGGGAACAAGAAAGAACAAGAGTGTATTATATAATTCGATTCAATTTGATGTTTAACTTTAAATGATATATAGCAAAAATATTAGAGAACTATGTAATTTTTTTTTAATTAGTGCGCGTCAACTTTAAGATCCTACGAAATCTTAAATGATAATATCTTAAGCAATGACGTAATTTAGAGCATATAATTTTATGATTTAGATAGGGTTATGATAAAAGTACAACTTTGGACATAGATTTAAAAGTAATTTAGAAATCATTGTATTTATATTGTAAAAATTAGAGTTTTGCTTTTGATAAACGAAAATAGCAATAAATAACTGAGGATGATATATGAACCAGAAGCAATAATAAAGGGTCGAAATACTTGAACATATGAATGGTATTGCAGTTGTGTAGTTTTTCCGCTGTTATAGATAAACAACAGCGGATCATAAATATTTGGGTGCAGATAAATTTGCCGGACATTAAACAGACGCGGGCAGCTATAAATAATATTCCGGACGTTCTGGCTGCCGTGTCCACTAACCCGACTCAATAACATTCCGTCACAGCTAGCGACGGCGAGTATAGGAAAACTTTATAAAAGAAATAACTTCCTTTTCAAATACAAACCGATTTTCCCATAGATCTTACAATAACTTAATTGAAACTTGCAGAAACACATATTTTTATATTATGGACTGACACCATGATACGTATCTGTATACAATATTTTGCAATGGACTCCATAAATTCACTAACACAACAATCAAATTTTCATTAATTTAAATTGTTTGTACATATATTTTTCTAAAATTAGGAAATGAGAAAGTGCAATAAATGTCTCGAAGGAATAATAAGGACTTGACAGCAATAAAAAATAATAACATAGAATGGGACAGGACAGTAGTAATTTACTTTAATTTTTTTTTTACTCAAAGAAAACAATAAAACTAGAAAGCGAAAGTAAAAATAAAATACAATACATATACAGGGTGGTTATGAACATAATTCGTATCCAATATGGCGAATGATGATAAGTGTCTCAGCGAGCTGCTGAACTTTAAATGTGAAAAATGTAAAAAAAAAGTTAAAAACGGAGTGCAATGTGCTACCTGTGAGGGAAACTACCACTATAAGTGCGGAAATATTAGTGAATCCGACGAAGATCTAAAATGGGTCTGTGGAAACTGCGGTGACACTTCAACGCCGATTTCTATAGTGGAAGTTAGATGTCAAACAATTGAAAGGGCATATCTTCTCCTTCAGGGTGAGTGTGCTGCCTATAAAAATCTATATAAAGAAATGGAAGCGAAATGCTTGGATTTAATGGGAGAACTGGATAACCTTAAAAAAGTTCGTTCAAAAAATAGCGAAGATACAAACCAAAAATTACAAAAACCGAAGAATACAACTTCTGTTCAAAATACAATTGAATCTCACCAGATAGCACCTGGTAATCAAAATCAAAATAAAACTAAGCAAGGTCAAGGTGAAGTGAATTATTCTAAGTCCGATGAAATTGCTTCACAAACAAGTATTGAGTCGTCTGTTTTAGACGACTCAAATGATACATTAAAAAACAAAACATTGCCAGAGGTTAATGACATGAATATGAAAACAGATGAATTTGAAATCCCGAAATATCATCAAAAGAAGATAAAATATCGCCCATCCGTCGTAGGAAAAAACAGTAACAATGTACTTAAAGCAAATCCTCAAATAGGCTGGATACACGTTTACCGTTTAGCGGAAGACACAACGGTGGAACAAGTATTGAATTTTTTACAATTAAATAAGCCCAACGCGAAATTTCAATGTGAAAAATTAAAATCGAGGGGAGACTACGCCTCCTTCAAGGTAGGATTTCCCATGTCCATGAAAGAAGAAATATACAGCCCTGATTTCTGGCCAGCTGAAATTCGTGTGCGTCGGTTTTTTCTCCACAAACAAAAGTGAAACTGTGAGTGTATCTGATAAAGAATTCGGAATATTTTTCTTAAACATACAGTGTTTGCGAAATAAAATATATGAACTTGAGGCTTTTATAAATAATATAGTTGCCACTAATTTAGATGTTATTTGTCTAGCTGAACACTGGCTGGAAGAGGAAGAAACGAAATTGTACTGTCCAAACGGATACAAAATAGCTACCTACTTTTGTAGAAATAAATTCAAACATGGTGGTGTAATTACTTTTGTTAAAAGTGACATAACGTTTGTAAAGATCAAGTGGCTAGAAGATTATTGTGTTGAACTAGATTGTGAATTTGCAGCTATAAAAATAGTAAATACAAAAACTGTTATTGTAAATGTTTACAGAACACCTAAGGGAAATTTTGACATTTTTTTAAAGAATTTGGAATGTATTTTGCATAAATTAAATGCTACAAAAGAACAAATTGTAATTGTAGGAGATTTCAATGTTCACTTCCTACAAAACAGTACATTAAAAACAGATTTATTAAATTTAATTCAATCATATGGAATATATCAAACCATATTCGAATACACACGAGTAGTAGGAAATACTAAAAGCTGTGTTGATAATATTTTGACAAATTATAATGAACGTAGTTACAGTAGTCATGTGATTGAACCACATTTGTCAGATCATTTTGGAATTATTTTCAAAGTACAAATACATGAAACACAAACCAATGATACTCAAAACCATATTTTTCAGCCAATAACAAATAATGGTTTACAAAAATTTTGTGAAATGTTAGAACAATGTAATTGCAGTAGTATCTACACATGTGAAGATCCCAATCTTAGTTATAATTTATTCCATAATGAAATGTATAATCTTTTACAAATTTGTTTTCCATTTAAAGAATATAAATGTAAAACAGTAAATAACTCATGGTTTACAGTTGAACTTAGGTACATCAGAGAAACACTTGGCTTTATCTTTGACTGCCTTCAATTTTATCCGCAATTAAAAAATGTTTATAATCGTTACAAAAAATTTTATAGAAACAAAATCAAAGAAGCAAAATTCAATCATAATAGACAATTTATTATTAATGCTGACAATAAAAACAAAGCATTGTGGAACATAATCAATAAAGAACTGAAGTGTCCAAACGATAGTTTTAAACCAAATAATTGTGTAACGAGCTCCACTTTTAATAACTACTTTGCTAATATAGCAAATGAAACTACAAAAAATATTTCCGTAACCTCATATAAATCCGAAGAATTTCTTGTGAAGTTATCAACAGAAAATTCTAAGTCATTTTTTCTAGAACCGACTACTATAAATGAAGTAAAAAGTGTAATAAAACATTTAAAAAATAACAATAGTAAAGATATTTATAATTTCAACGTCAGAATAATAAAAAGGGTAGGACATTTAATTTGTGAGCCTCTTTGTTATATAATTAATAATTGCTTTAGCGCGGGTGTTTTCCCTGATTTACTTAAAGTTGCAAAAATCATACCAATTTATAAAAAAGGCGATGACTCAGAAGTAGGAAATTATAGACCCATTTCTTTACTCCCAATTATATCTAAAATTTTTGAAAAAATAATTTACAGTAGAATCTCTAATTACTTTGAACAAAATAATTTTATATCAGGTTTTCAATTTGGCTTTAGATGTAAAAAATCAACTGTCGATGCATTATTACAAACTATGGCAAAAATAAACAATGCAATTGAACAGGGTGATATAATTGCCGCGACCTTTTGTGACCTGTCGAAAGCATTCGATTGTGTGTCACACGAAATCTTGATAAATAAATTAAGTTATTATGGAATTAGAGGAATACCTCTACAGTTTATTCAATCCTATCTTACTAATAGATTACAAACTGTGTATGTGAATGCAGATTTTTCTGACCTAAAAAGAGTAAATGCAGGGGTACCACAAGGGTCTATACTAGGACCATTTTTCTTTATAGTTTATATCAATGACCTACCAAGTAATATGCATAATGTCGATACAATTTTATTTGCTGATGATACCACCTTTTTAAAAATTTGTAAGTCCATAGATTCAGTTAATAGTTATTTTCAACAGATAATAGAATGTGCAGAAAAATGGTTCTCAGCAAATAAACTGAAACTAAACATTGAAAAAACACAAAATATGTTAATAACGAATAAACAAATAAATGCAAATATTACAAACACTGTAACAAGTATAAAATTTCTAGGAATCACAATTAGTGCAGACAGAAATTGGGTATGTCACATTGACAAAGTTTGTAAAAAACTAGCAAGTTGTACTTTTGCATTGCGAAAACTGGCTCAAATATTTCCTACAGACATTCTGGTAACTGCGTACTATGCAATGTTTCACACACATTTAACTTATGGTATCTTAATATGGGGATCTAGTCCTCATATAATAACCGCTTTCAAACTACAAAAGAAAGCAGTTAGAATCTTAGCCAAAGTAAACCCTCGAACACATTGTAAGACCTTATTTAAAAATTTAAGAATAATGAAATTACCATGTATTTTCATGTACAAGTGTTTAATTCATGTAAAAAATAATATAAAAATTTATTTAACGCACAGCGACTTACATAATTACGAAACACGTAATAAGAATAATATTGTTCCATAATATCTTAGATTAAACAGAAGTAAAAATAGTGTTGACTACTGGGGACCTATATTGTTCAATAAATTAAATGATGAACTAAGAAACAAGTCAATAAATAATTTCAAAAATTGTATTAAGGAACTTATGTTACAACATTGTTTCTATACTTTTGATGAATTCTTAAATTGTAATGAAATTTAATTTTGCATGTACTGTATATTTGCAGCTACTCTATATTTCTATATTCATATGTAATTTTTGACTTAGGTGTATATTATGTAATACGATAACCTGAATAAATATTATTATTATTATTAATGTCATAAATTTAAGGGTAAGTAGTATGACATGTGTAGATTACGAAAACCTTAGTCATGGCTCACTATTCTCTTTTCGACTAGGTGTATAAAAAAGTGCCCGCCATTATACTTTTTAATAATGTAACATATGGATAATTTTACATGATTGTAAAGCAAATTTGATGTACTTTTCAAATTTATAAAAAAAAAATAGTATGTTCCATTTGAAATTTCAATGTTGATATTAAGTACTAATAAACCGGAAGTGGTATTATGAATGTACATCCGTCATTAAGTAGCTTACATGTTGCTGTAGAAATCATGTTATATGACAGAAATTACTAACTTAATAAATAAGCGAGATATTTGCTGGGTCCATTAAAATATAACATCCTGTATATATAATGATGTTATTTATAATATTTGCTGATACATAAGTACAGTAACATGCCATAGTTCATGGTATGATAAAGAGAACTGAAGTAAGTTACAATCTGAAATATATTCTGCTCAATCTGTCAAGTTGTATAAGTTAAGGTACTGTAAAGCCGACCAATTACGAACCAGCTTTTTAATAAAAATCAAGTTGTTCTAAAAAACAATATTTGTTGGTCGTCCTAAATGACGTTGAAATTGCAATAAGTGGCATAGTACTTAAATATTTAGAAATGCCTGTTACTTTCACTAATCAAGAATACACCGACATGCATTTGGATTATGGAGAAGTGCGCCAAATAGTCGCCATTAATAAAAAGTGTCTTATTCATGTTCCGCCTCTGACTTCAAACCTTTAATGATAAGTGTTGTTGTTTTCGCGTAAAGTACTGTGATTTTGAAATAATTCTTTATTCAAAGAAATAATTGTTATTGGTCTATCTTGCAGTGCTTCTACAATCTCAACAAGCACATAAGAAAATAAATTATTGCAGATCACGATACATTGAAACCTTGTTTATTAAGAGGTAACGTATGGTATATTACTTACATAACACCCTGTATTGCGAATATATGTATAGGTGGCAATGGCAGTGGCATTCCCGGAAGTAATCCGCAACTTTCTTATTTTAAATTTTAATGCATTATGGAAATGTATAGAAAGGAATAAATGATACCTAAACGATGTGAATATATTAATATATAACTCAGAAAACGCTCTATATCGAGCCAAGTGGATAACAATTTACTACAATACATATTTATCGTATGGCATATACACATGGTTTAATTACAAAATCATAAAATATTAAATAATACTTATTTAATATTTTCTAAAATATATTTGTTAAGAATAGTAGGTACCTAATCAATTTTTTCTAGAAAATATTTCTTAAAGACATCGAAAAAAATACTTTCCTGTGTGTTGATCGATAACAATATTACCTTGAGAGGTAATAGTATTCAAATGCCTATAGGAAATTGTAACATGGCAGACTTTATTAGATTTCTGTAAAAATAAAAAACTTTTCAGGAAGCGATTATAAGAAGCCAGCCAACTGGAAAAGAATTTGCTCGATGTTCTTATGAACTACTAACACCATATAGCAATATTGAACTTCTCTCAATTCTCTCAAATCAAAAACTCTTGATGCTATCGGATCTATAAAGCTTTTTGAAATGAATTTGCAACCGGATATGATATTGTGTTGTCGGAATTTCCGCCAACAAATCCCAAAGTTTCATGTTCATACATCAAAGAAATTTAATGTAATTTCAATAGTGCTCCTTTGTACGTGAATCTGCCACCAAGCTGCAGATGCATCTCGACAAAGACAAATGTATTATTTGTTCATTTTTTACGTTAGTTGCATTACAGCTTTATGTGATACAAGGAAAGGGAGTTTGTTTGTTACAGGTAAACGTGTATTTTTCATTCAGTCAGAAAGTGCAACGTCGATTCCAGTTTTTTTTTTTACAAAATGGGAACTGCTTTTCATAATAACTCGTTTGTGAAATATTAACTTTCTGAAATACGTATTGAATATGAACTCGGCAGAGAAAAGTAAAATGGCACAAACAAGTTTTTTAATATAACGATGCCCTTATCAAAATAGTACCTATACAGTATCATGATATAAATATGTTCTATTATAATTTTCATGATAAATTATAAATGAAACTTTTTTTAAACCAGTTAAATTTGATCATATTATATATCATAATAATAAAACAATCAGTCTTCAGGCCATACAAAACCAACTTCAAAAAATCTGATGTGGCCAGCATAATACCTTTCGTCAATCCTGTTTATTATGTAGATAGATAGATAGATAGATACATTTTATTTGTACCCAGGGCGTACCCTATACAAAAATCATAACAAGAAGAGAAAAAAGATACGCATACATAAAGTTACAAAATTATTACATGAATTATATTGAAATATAGTACGTAATTATATGAACATATTATATTATTCAAATCTAGCGACTGCTAGTAATGAAGAATCTTACTAATTAGTATAATTATCTTCCTTTAAACAAACTGTCAGATAGAGTGAGATATGAGACGTTAAGTAAATTTTTATTTTTTTTAAATAAGAGCCAATACAAAATACTACGCGGAGATTTTTCATGAAAAAATATTATCATTCATTTAAAAAGAAACTTCTTAATTTTAGAGCTGAAATTGTAAAATTAAAAATATTTTTAATTTTTCGTTCATCAAGGTCACTAAGGAGCAAATAGAAATTAAAATAATTTACATCTAAAATATATGGGCTTAGGAAGGCAATTCTATAAGGAGAGTAAATAGGGCAATTTAAATAAAAGTGCACCAGATCTTCAGGCTCGTGGAGGTTGCAAATGGTGCAATTATTTTCAGCATCCAATTCATATTTAAGATTTTTATAGAAAATTTTAAGGCCTTTGCTCTCAGATAGTCGCAATTGACATATTATTCTCATCATATGTATGGGAAGATTGTATTTTATCAAATAATTACTCGTTTGATGACTTAGTGCTAATTGTGGGTAGTAAAGGTTGAAATTAGAATTTGCTATTCTGACTTGGTCTTGAATTTTAAGTTGTAATGAATATGTTGCAATTATTTCTTTGATAGTATTTTTATTTATATTTTGACTGTTCCAAACTTCGATGAAACCCAGCTCTTTTAGAAATAGTTTTACATTAGAGCACCAATTATATTCTACTTTGTTTATTTCTGAGTTATCTAATGTAATCAGGCGGTTGTATAGAATTTTGGGGGTTCTGTTATCACTCATTGTAATTAATTTATGCCACCAATTTAAGATTCTATTCCAAACGTCACAGGCTATGTGCTCGATTCCAGCTTCGTGTCTTACATAATGGTTTGGTGAATTTCTACGTATTTGTAGAACTGATTTGATAAAGCTTAATTGTACTTTTTCTATTGCTTCGTACTGGGTGGGGCCCCAAACTGCACAAGAGTACAAAGCGCAAGCGTTAATGACTGTTTTGAGGAGTTTAATTTTTTCAGCCCAACCAGATGACTTGCCACGTGTGAGAATTTCTTTTACATTATTAATTGCCGCATTTCCTTTTTGTATTTTATCGTTCACAGCTAGGCGAAATTTTCCGGAAGACGAGAATACCATTCCTAAGTAACAAAATTGGTTTGTTACTTCTATCTTGTTGCCATTATATACAAAATCTTTTGGAGTCGGATTTTTACCTTTATGAAAAATTACTATTTTGGTTTTACTTGTATTTACCGTTAAAGAATTTTCCTCGCAATAATTTTGAAGCAATTTTAGTTTCCGATTTGTGTCTATTGGGGAGTTGGCAAGGATAACCATGTCATCCGCGTAGGCTAATATTAATAAGTCATTATAACCGTCAATGTTTATACCTCGCGATCCGTTATTTTTGAAGTGATCCTCGATGTCGTTTACAAACAATGTAAAGAGTAGGGGGCTCAACACCTCGCCCTGCAGCACTCCTTCTGTTATTTTTATAAGATTTGAACTCTGATTATTCATATTAATCTGCAAACATGCATTACTATATAAATTAATAAGAATTCTGATAATTTTTGCCGACACTCCAAATTTAAATAGTTTGTGCCAGAGCTTATTATAATCTACGGAGTCAAAAGCTCTTTTGAAATCTATGAAGATGGCATACACTTTATTACTTTTTAAACGAAGCTGTAGCTGAATAATAGCAGCTAAACTAAAAATGTTATCAGTTGTACCTCTATTTTTTCTAAAACCGGTCTGCGTCTCTAATAGAATATTATTTTCTTCTACCCATGTTTGGAGTCTTTGCTGTAAAATTTGAGTGAAGAGTTTGCAGATGCAATTCACTAATGCGATACCCCTATAGTTTAAAGGATCCGACTTGTCTCCTTTTTTGTGTAATAGTGATAATTTTATACAGGACCATGAATTGGGGATTACTTCATTATTTAGAATGACGTTAAAAAAGTTAACAATATAATGTAACCAATTATCAGTTAAATTTAGGAGGAATTCATTAGAGACTATCTAAACCAGGTGCTTTATTTTTCTTTAATTTTTCTAAACTAGAATTAAGTTCATCCAAGCTTATGGGAACATCTAAAAGTGGATGCAAACAATCACTAAACACTGTTTGACTTGGAGGAAGCGAACGGTTTGCGTAAATATTGTTGTAGAACTTTTCCCAGTCCTCTAGATTAATCACATTGTCATTAAATTTTTTCGGTTTTAGTGATGATATTATTTTCCAGAATTCTGCTGCGTTTTGTATTGCTGATAGTTTTGATTTTATATCTAAGTAATAAAATTCTTTTGAATCTCGTACTGCGTTTCTATATTCTTTTTTGCAAATTAAGTAATTTTGTAGATTTTCATTTGATGAAATATTATGGTAGTATTTAAGCTGTTGCTTTGCTAATTGTTTTAATCTATTACAATTATTATTGAACCAAGGCTTATTTACGGATTCAGTTTTTTTAGATCTAGGGTGATACTTAATCTGTGACATTCCGGAGTAGCACGCTGCTTCCCTAATAGCATTAATAAGGTTATTATTTAATGAGTTTGCATTGTTACTGTTAACATAAATTAACTGCGAAGAATTTAGAATATTTGAATATTTATGGTTTAGTTCATTTTTAAATTTAAATTCTATGGTATATTTTGGTCCAATTATTACTTCGCGATTATTATGATTATTGTTAGAGAACGAATCTATAATTGAAATCGAGCATATACTGTGACCCGAGCTTGTTAAGGTTGGATGTATATCAAAATTTAGTATATATTCTAAAAGAGCGATATTACCCCATGCGAGATCGATTGTACTGCATCCATTATTATTTAAAAAAGTGAATTTACCTGGGCGGTCTCCGGTTGTTCTGCCATTCATTACATAGAGACTATTCGTTTCCATGCATTCTACTAGTTTGTGTCCTCTACGATTAGTTGAATTATGTAAAGATACTCTACCTCCCCAAATATGAGGTGAGTGGAATGTTTCATCGTGAGTTTGGTTCAGCAATCCAATATGTGCATTGTAGTCACCAACGAGTATTATTCTATGGTTTGAAAATGTGTTTATAATAGAATTTAGTGAGTCGTTCAGCATGTCGATGCAATCATCTGAGAGGTTCGGGCGGAAGTAAAAATTACCTAAAATATAGTTAGTATTATTACGGATAATTTCAATAAAAATCCACAGTTGTGTAATCTCTATGATATTTATTCTATCAAAACTATTATTTTTTCCTAGAATAGCAAGACCACCGCTTGCCCTGCCTCTGGATTTTACTTTAATAGCATTACTGTGAATTATATTTTTAGAATAATCATTTAAAAATGTTGGGAGCTTATTGATATTATTGTACGCCCAAGTCTCACACAAACATATGAAATCGCCACATAGTATTTTGTCCCTTGACTGAATATCTAGATTTTGCAAATTACTAAGACCGTTAACATTCCAAAAGACTATATGAAGATTATTCTCATGATCCTTATTTGTATTTAAACTACTTATCTGACAGTTTGGCGACAGAAGAGGGGTATGGGGTGGACTTGAAGTGTGCTCTGATGTAGGGCTTTGGGTTATCCTTGGCGCTGCTCTGCAGAGGGCCCCTCTAAAAAAGGCCCGGCCTCGTTGAGGGCATCCACGAACACCTGGTCTTGTGCCAGGTCATTTGTAGACACACGTGATATCTTCCTCGTATGGTTTTGGTTAACTAGTGTTGGGGTTTCGTCTGATGGTTCACGGTCGCGTTTTATTTGAAGGCGATTACGGATTATTTTGACATTAAATCCTTCTGTTCTTTTCTCGGCCATTAATTTTATGTATAATTTATTATGTATAAATTCCATACATAAATTTTCTTGCAAAAGATTCCAATTTTTTGTACTTTATGATTCCTTTTCTCGACAACTGAATTCCATACTCCTGATAACAAATAAACCACACAAAATAAGAAAATCATGAAATTTTGAATGAAAAATTATGACATTTGTCAGTTATGGACGTAATGAATAGCTGTCATTTTGACACGGGTCCCCATATCTGCTTGCCAAAGTCAGCAGTCACGTTACTGCACGCGCTCTATACATACCTAAATTTTCTTGCAAAAGATCCTATATTTCCAGTAAAATTATTTCATAAACAAACTATGAAAATTGCACTTGACACTGACAACTTCTTCTTCTTTAGTTTTTCCCATTTGTTAGGGGTCGCTACTTTTATTTTCTTCTTCCACTCATTTTTATTTTGCGTGTCGTCCTCAATCAGTTCCTTTTCTCTCAAGTCTTCCGAAATACAGTCCTTACATCTTATATTTGGTCTTCCTATGTTTCTTCCACCATCTGTTAGTAAACTATTCATTTTTCTTCCAATATATTCATCCTCATGACATGTTCAAACCAATGTAATCGTCTTTCTTATATCTTTCTAGAAATTTCTAACATTAGAATTATTTCCCTTATTCTTTCATTCATTTACTTTTCATTATTACTGACATCTGTCAATTTGAATTACTTGAATATATTAGCAGTTTCCATGGTTAAGTTAGCATAGCTGGCTGATTTTTATAATTCTTTAACTATATATCTGTTGAATATGAAATATGAAATGCAATCAAATCGTATAGAGAATAATATATTCTTTAAGTTATAATAAAACTTAACTGAGTTTTTCAAGAAAAACTGTTAATATCTTCAAATGAAGATACTTCCGGTTGACCAATTATAACCAAAATCTAATCAAGTCTGCATATGGTAGTAAGGAAGAGGAATACGCAAGAATTGTAATTTTTGAAATTCTAGTATTGGAGATATCGCGGCCGAAACCGCGGTCACACACACACGAACACACACACGCACACACGTCCTCACACATATACAGACATCATCGTAAAAATAGTAAAATCGTATTGTAAAGACCCTAAAACGTGCTTATTCAATGAAAACTCACCACCGAATTTTTTGACCAAAGACAATACCTTCCTTACCTAGAGGTGACGGAAGGTAAAAGCACATTTTTGTACAATTCATTGTTACAATCATATGGCCAATATTTGAATCTTATTCATACGATAAATATCTTATACAATGAGAAAACCTAAATGAATTTTTCATGTTAATAGAAGATATCTCTTGAAAAATTATTTTCATAAGCATCTATTCCTCATTATAATAGTCTAGGAAATTTGTAAAATTTGATACTTCATTCGATAATTTTGCAAGAATTATTACATCCCCCACTGCATCATATAATAATTTGATGTCCTATTATACGCATTTATTGTAAATATTTTATAAAATAGAAATTGCAAAATTATTCTGACATAAAACATACCATTGTTATATTACCAAAACAACTCAAAACTTTCATTTTTGTCCGCTGTTAACGCTGACTACTTTTGTGCACCCGCTTTATATATACATACATTATGTAATGAAGTTATAATAAATAAAATTATTATTTTTGTATTGACATTTTGTGTCTTACCGAAACATATTTAAACTCGTCTGTTTTTGATCACGGTCTCAGTGATAATTACTCCGTTATAAGAAGGGATAGACAGTCTACCTCTTTAATGAAAAGTGATGGTGGCGGTTTTTTATAGGCAATAATAATAACTAGAACTTTATGCAAAGAATTGAATAGTCAACCTCCATTGAAGATGTTTGGGTTACAATTTCTCTATAGACCTTTAAACTACATATGTTGCGTTTACATACCGCCTAAGTGCAATGAAGTCCTGCAAATATTATTGAACAATTTATCAATCATTATTGACTCAGCGCCGGGTGATAAATTTTTAATTTGGGGCGATTTTAACCAACCCCTTATTCAATGGCATTCGGTTCAAGGTCTTAACTTTTATAGATCAAATAATGTGTATAATGGTATTTCATCAAATTTTATTGACTGTATAACTTATTGTAACCTCAAACAATTTAATGGGGTGACAAATAGTAACAACCGCTCTTTAGATTTGATTCTAACAAATTCTGATAATATTAATGTACAGCTATAACACAGCCCTCTAAGTAAAATAGTTATACATCATTCCCCATTACTTTTACACTGCAAATATGAACATTTTTTAGCATTACAGTGTACTAATATGGAACTGTATTTATTTAAAAACACCGAATTTGATGCCCTCAATAATTATCGGTTATCTAAAGATTGGTCTTCTGAATTTAAACATCTGGATGCGGAAGAATCAGTTTATAAATTTTACGACATATTACATTCTGGTATAGATACTTTTGTTCCCAAAAAACGCGTATCATATAAGTCTGAATTAATTAGACTTATTAAAAAAAACATAGATTACATAGTAAAATTAAACGATGTAAAAACGCTACTGATTATATTAAGTTCTCCTCATTAAGAAGACAGGCAAAAAAATTAACACGTACTTGTTATGATAAATATATATCTGGTAATAATCATGTAATACCTAGTAACACAAAAAGGTCTGGTCGTTCGTATCCTCTGTGAAAAAACAAAGTATACCTGGTAACATGAATTGTAATACTACAGTTCTAGCAGCCTATGGAAAACAGCTGTAATTGTTCCCGTTTTTAAGACTGGTTCTCGAAATTCTGTTGGCAGTTATCGTCCTATATCAAAACTTTGTATTTTTGAGAAAATTCTTGGAAAAAAAATATTTACAAGCGCTTATTTTCTGCTTTCAAGCGAGTTATAAATATAGAACAGCATGGTTTCTACAGTGGGCGATCTGTCGACTCCATTTTCGTTGATGGAAATGGTATCAGTCGTGTATCGCAAGTCAAAGATCTTGAAATCATTTTAGAAAAGAAATTAATTTATGATGTACATATTGACACCGTAGTTAAAAAGGAATATAAAATGCGTGGATTTATATTCGCGAGTTGGATTAAATTTTAAAAATCCCACCACTCTCGTTCATTTATACTATACTTTAGTCAGATCTCAAGTGGTAGTTGCTGCCGTATGTTGGTCTCCACATTATCAAATATATGTGAATAGAGTTGAGGGTATTCAGCGTAAATATATTTCTGCACTGAAATCTAAATTTCCGAATAATCTAATTTATTTCACCCCCTTACAAAAACGTAAAGAGATGCTGGACTTAATTTTTCTTTATAAAATTGTAAATGGTCCTACTCTCCTGAGTAAAATATCTTTACGTGTATCCTCATGTTCTACTCGTTCATTCGATATTTTTTCTTAAAAAATGTTTAGGATTAATTTTACAATGTTTCCCCCGTTCTATCGTCTATTGTGTTGTTATAATAATTTATTATGCTTCTCCGATATACCCAATATATTTAGTTGCACTTTGTATTTATTTAAGAAGTTTATAAAAATAGCTTCACTCATTTAGCTAATTTTAACCATATTTGTCGTCCGTAACAAGTTTTTTTTTTGTATTATCTATTATAACTGTGCTGTACTGTTACTGGGACTTTGTCCTGTTGTATGGCCACTTCTGTAAATAAAAAAATAAAAATTAAAATTCTGTACAAACCGCGAGCGTGAACTTGGTTCCCGGAATCGTTCTATGGCATCGTTCGCAAGCTCGCGCCGCTAAACATTCATCCGGGAACCAAGCGTTCCCGCACTTGGAATGTAAATAAGTATATATGGTTATGGAAATAATTTAATTCATCTATTGTTCTAGCCCAAACATAGAATATGGTCAGAAATTAAGTTTGTCTATCACCAGGTTGCCTTAATCAGGGTACGATCTCTCTTAATTAAAAATTCGTGTACACTTAAATACATTTGTTTATACATTCAGTTTTTCAAACATCGTGCAAAAATTGGCGAAAAAAAAACACATACACTTTATTTGTTTTCACGAGTTGCATGATTGATACATTATATGTTCTAGTATAAATTCTGTCAAGTTCCTTCTGAAAACTTTTTTTTTTCTGTAAAGAACACGTTGGATGAACAAGTTCTAACAAAACCGCTAGCGCCAGTGTCTTGTCAGTCTCGTCACCAAGGACACGTAAACCTGTAAAGTCAAGCTAAGGTGAGCTTCGATACGAATTCTTTCAGACAATCGTCTGGGGACACTAGGAAATTGATCGGCTATTGTACGGTCGTAAAAGTTACAAAAAAAGTTTATACAGTATGACATTGTTTTATTTAATAGTAAAGGTGCAATTTAGCTAGTATGCCAATAAAATTTGGGGGACTGAGTATGCTATTAATAATAATCCTTTGTTTGAAAGCTGTTATTTATTTATTTTTCTAAAATCGTTTTATTTCTGTATTTGATAAGATTCCAAGAAAACTCTTCTCTTAAGCGTTAGTGCATCTGTATTACTAATATGCTTTATTTTAACCACAAAAACAATTATGCATAATTATGGAAAGATTTATTATTTCACTATGTTATTATTTGATATATTTCAATGTAATTTAATTACTTTTTCTTCCATATTTACTTCATTTCGATTAAAAGAATATTTACAATATTCATAAAAATAATGAATGAGAAATAAATTTCAATATATATTCAAATGAATGGAGAATGTAACCTACGTTTTCTTAATCAGTTTAAACACAAATTTAAAAATATTTTTTTATGGTTTCAAAAAGTCATTAAATATTAATAGAATATGAAAAAAAACCCTTTTTTGATCAGGTAAATATAAATATATAAGAGTGAAAGAAAAACGTGAAATAAAAATAAAATATAGTAAACGACTTATTGAAAAAGCTTTGATTGGTGAATCGTAAAATATAGGATGTTCCAGGGAAAAAATAATAATTATATTAAATATTATATTGATAATAATTATTTGTGGCCGAATATTATTGTTGAGGGATCCTGAATGCAACTCCTAGTGGGATCCATGAATTTTTCACTAGTTTTTTCTTTGTTACTTAAAATTTTCTAGTTACATACATTATAAAAAAAAAAAAATTAAAGAAATTTACAAAAATGTAATACTATGAATAAAACTAACATCTCTTGATAAATAATAACTGAATATAAACGATTTTTTTTTGTGTAAATTATTTAAATAAAGATTTGTAGTCGATAAAATCTTAACCACATATTATGTGCTGATTTTAAAAAAAAACATCATATTTAAAAATAATCGGAAAAATGACCAAATAATTTGAACACGAACTACGAAATACAATAATACTGTTTTTTTTTTCAAAAACTGGAATAATATCATTTGAAAACGGCGAAAATCGTAGATATTATACCTAGTTGTAAATACGTTGAGTTTACCTGATGTGACCAGGGATATGTGTACTTATTTAGTGTATATGATGATAGTTAAATTTGTCTAATTTCAGTAACAGTAAGTAACTTTTTAATTAAAAGCTCAAAAAATGCATTAAAACGTAAGAATATAAAACTTTTTCTTTGTTTTATTTCCAGCACACTTCAGTAACCAATCAATGAGTGCTACGATTATTTGAAAAAATACAAAATGACGGTCTTATTTATGATGTAGCAACTATGCCAAATTTTATGTTATTATAAATAAGTATGACTTGAACCTGTATATTTCCTAACCGTCGACCATGAGTACTATAGACACGTACACGTAATTGCGTATGTTAGGGCTAGGATATAAAATGGTTAGGACTAGTTTATACAATGTTTAGAAGTTGAAGCCAACGACTTGAGTTACGGAGATATAAGATTATGCCGCTATAAAGTGTATTATTGGTTGCAAACTTATATTAGAATGCAAAATAATGCGGTGTACTCGACCATTTTGTTGCTTCGTTTGCAGGGAATAGAATCGAAGAAAACATTAGAAAAAAAAGCCACTGGTATAGAATTTCATCATTAAATACAAAAGTAAATGACTATTCCATTCTTTTACACTACACTGTATATCAAACATCACAATGAAATATCATTAGTAATCAGCATAGTAAATTTCAAAACCATATTGTAAAAAATTACACACATCTAATAGGTACATAAGTACACTTTAAAACTAGAGAAATTACGAAATAAGTCATTACTGGCACAATAACATCACAAACTGCTACGTATCAAATTTTCAAATGATAATTGGTCAGTTGCACAGTTTATTGTTCAATTTTAACCAATAGGTTAACAAAAAAGTGCGTATCGAAATTTTGACAGTAATATTTAATAACTCATTTGACTTTTTGTTTCATACGATATTGTCAATTTAACCAGTAATTGTAATTTAACTCAGCCACTCAACTGGCCATAAATGTTGTTATGTGAAATGACGTATGTGTGGCATTACAGATAACATAAAATCTTTGTAACACCAGGGCACTGTACTGTCACGCCTTTACAGATTGCTTCCTCGCCTGATTCCCAACCTTCAAACTATTCCTGAAGTTACATTGAAACCGCTAGATGGAAATTTAAAATAAATGTTTGGGGACGAGATGACCCTTAACGCAGTGAATATGTTGCGGAGACCAAAATATATGTACCTACATCTCTAGGGTCATCTTCAAGAGGTTGGTACTCCTGTAGGAAACTAAAACGGGCATATATTTATTAGAACTTCCTTGCAATAATAAATAGTAGTTAATGCCTCTGCAGGTTAAGTATTAAAATTATTTCGTGGTATTATTGCGGTATGTAGTGATTAGATGTCGTCTGTCAGTCTTTGAGTGATAAAATACGTATACAGATGCCTCTACAATATGTGGACAGACTATTGGGCCTAATATTAGAAGATATCAATAAACTTACCTATATTAAAAAGTATACCATACCATTAGTGTATAAAACTTAGGTGTTACGCCCATGATTAGTCCATACCTATTAATGGCAACGTCAATAACGGAAATTTATTATTTTCCAGAGAGATACATTCAAAAGTAAACTTATCCGTCTCTGAGCCCTGCGTAAGTTGTAAAATCTGGTACCGATTTAGACAAAAAAAATGAGTGACTGCACCCTGCAATTTTTAAAATAAATTTAATGTAGCATTTTATCCAAATGTGAAACAATTTTTTTTTCAATCACTATTCAAAGTAGGGAATTTAGCGTTTGTTTCTAGATTTAAAAATGTAATTTTATGACACCAGTGTTAAAAATCTGTTGTAGTCAGCACAATACCTCTCGCCATTTTCATTTTATGATACATAGGGCGAGAGCAGTCATGTGACTTTGTTGGCCTTGGCAAGCAGATATAGGGGCTCGTGTTAGAATGATAGCTATTAATAATGTACATAGGTGTCAAGTATCATAAAAAAACATCATTATTTTCCAAATCCATGTGAATTATTTTCTTCGGCATGTATATTCCATACTATTAATGACAAAAAAAACATCAGAATATTTTGAAATTTTGAAAGAAAAATTGTGACATATGACAATTGTGACATCTATGTAAATAACTACATACTATCCGTCATTCTGAGACAGATCCTTATATCTGCTTGCCAAGGCCAACAAAGTCACATGACTGCTCGCGCCCTATAAATAACGAATTTAACATTTCTTGTACATACAAATAATTGAAATTGTATCTCTTCTTTCGTTCTATGAGGAATTTTATCCTACCCTTCTAATATGTTCAAAATTCTTCAAATTCATTGACAGAGTATTAGCGGTATTTCTTAAGGATACTTATTTGTAATATTAACATACATATAATTTAAATACATATTTAATTAATAATACAATAATATATATTTTTTTAACTGACATTTTGCATTTATCTGTCAATTACAAACATTTGAATATCTCAACTGTTTTTTGGCCAACGAGATTTATTACAACAGATTATTCTATATTATATACTATATCCTCAAACCTATACGAGATATAATAAAAAAATAATTGTGTTAGATTGAGAATTTAATTTTCTTTAATATTACCAAGAATTTTTTTCAGAAAATAATGTTTAGAAGATTTTTTTTTCAAGAATCTGCTACTTCCGGTTCTCCAGTTGTTACCAAAACCTTTTCAGCTCTTCCCATTAATGTCCGAGTGGGAAATACGTAGTTAAACAAATATTAAGTCTTATAGGTTTTGAGTAATCGTCCTTCCAACGTCCCACACCCATACACACATACACACACACACACACACACACACACACACATACACACACACACACACACACACACACACACACACACAGAGACATCATCGTCGTAAAAATGTTAAAATCGGATTGTAGGGACCTTAAAACGTGCTTATTCATTAAAATCTGGATATGCGATTTTTAGCATGAATCCAATAACTCTCTATTTTATAATATTGTAACGTTCTAAGGGTTCAAAATAACCTTGATCTCTCTTCCTTTTTCTCCCAGTTTTCTTGATTACATTACAATATGTATTAAGTGTACTAATAAATTTTTTTGGTGCACATATACCAGAAAATCTATAAAAAATAATATGTACGTGACGTACAGATGGCCCCATACCTGATATCAATCCAAAACTTCATGAGAAGTTAGTGCTAGGTTTATGCTGGTTTGTGCTAGAATCTTAAAGTTTGTGCTGTTTATTTACGTTACTTATTAACAATTGAAATCGGGGATCCGGCGTGACACTAAGAGTAAACCCCTTTAGTTTGTAACAATATTTGAATAATAATACAATCCACAGTTAGTGCTAGGTTTGTGCTGCTCCGATATAAATTATGAAAGTTTGTGTTGTTTACTTACGCCTAATATTAAAAATTGAAATGGGGAATCTAGCGTGACACGAAGAGTAAACTTATTTTGTTTACATTAATATCTGAACAACAATACCACCCACAGTTACTGCTAGGTTTGTGCTGCTCAGATTCAAATTATGAAAGTTTTTGCTGTTTATTTACGCCTAATATTAAAAATATAATTTGGGAATCTGGCGTGACACCAAGAGTAAACTTATTTTGTTTATATTAATATCTGAACTACAATATCACCCATTAGTGCTAGGTTTGTGCTGCTCAGATTCAAATTATGAAAGTTTGTGCTGTTTATTTACGCCTAATATTAAAAATTAAAATGGGAAATCTGGCGTGACACCAAGAGTAAACTTATTTTGTTTATATTAATATCTGAACAACAATACCACACAATTAGTGCTAGGTTTGTGCTGCTCAGATTCAAATTATGAAAGTTTGTGCTGTTTATTTACGCCTAATATTAAAAATTAAAATGGGGAATCTGGCGTGACACCAAGAGTAAATAATAATTTGTACCCAAAAACTATAAGCTATAAAACACCAACCCTCCTATGAAACGATTGTAGGACATACTACATAAACTACCTCTCTTTTTAAAGAAAAATTCATTTTAATAATACAAAATCTGTTGTGGCAAGCACAATACTTTCCGTCAATCCTGTGTATAATGTATAAATTCCATACATAATTTTTCTTGCAAAAGATTCTAAATTTCCAGTAAAATTATTTCATAAAAAAAAATTCAAATTGCACTTGACACTGATATCTTCTTCTTCTTTAGCTTTTCCCATTCATTAGGGGTCGCTATTTTTGCGTGTCGTTATCATTCACTTCCTTTTCTCTCAAGTCTTCCGCAATACAGTCCTTCCATCTTATCTTTGGTCTTCCTCTGTTTCTTCAACATCATATTTCTAAACTATTCATTCTTGTTCCAATATAATTCTTCATTTCTCCTCATGACATGTTCAAACCAATGTAATCATATTTCTTGTATCTTTCTAGAAACATCTACTTCAACATCCTCATCTCTGCCACATTAATTTACTTTTTATTGATACTGACATCTGTCAATTTAAATTATATGAATATATAGTTTCCATGTTTAGCATAGCTGGCTGAATTATAAAATTTAATTTCTTTAAAATTCTTTAACTCTGTGTCTATTGAATATGAAGTATAAAATGTAATCCAATAGTATAGAGAATAATATATTCTTTAAGTTATAATAACGTTAAATGTCAATAAATCAAATTTAACTGCTAAATCTTCAAATGAGGGTACTTCCGGTTCACCAATTATAACCAAAATCTAATCACTTGTTCTTCTGGATACTTGAGGAATACGAAAAAATTATAATTTTTGAAATCGTGGTATTGAAGTTATGGGATCCGGAACTTTTGTCACACACACACAGACACACATACATACAGACATCATCGTAAAAATGATAAAATCGTATTATAGGGACCCTAAAACATGCTTATACACTAAAAACTCATCATTGCATTTTTTGACCAAAGGTGACGGATGGTAAAAATCTGATGTGGCCAGCACAATACTTTCCCTCAATCCTGTGTATTCTGTACAAATTCCATACATAAATTTTCTTGCAAAAGATTCTAAATTTTTGGTATTATGTGATTCCCTTTCTCGGCAACTGAATTCCATACTCCTGATAACAAACCACATGAAATAAGAAAATTATGACATTTTGAATAAAAAATTATAACACTTGTCAGTTATTGACATAATTAATTGTTGTCATTTTGACACGGGTCCCCATATCTGCTTGCTAAAGTCAGCAAAGTCATGTCACTGCACGCGCCCTAAACATAAATTTTCTTGCAAAAGATCCTATATTTCCAGTAAAGTTATTTCATAAACAAACTATGCAAATTGCACTTGACACTGACATCTTCTTTAGTTTTTCCCATTCGTTAGGGGGTCGCTATTTTTTATTTTCTTCTTCCACTCATTTTTGTTATGCGTGTCGTCCTCATTCAGTTCCTTTTTTTTCAAGTCTTCTGCAATACAGTCTTTTCATCTTATATTTGCTTTCCTATGTTTCTTCCACCTTCTATTAATATATTCATCACGCTATATTCTTCATTTCAGATTTTAATAATAGGCGTAGATAAACAGCACAAACTTTCATAATTTGAATCTAACCTGCACAAACCTAGCACAGATTTTGTTATTATCCAAATAATGTTATAAACAAAATAGGCTTAGGCTTAGTGTCACGCCAAATTTCCTAATTCATGTGTTAATAATAGCTTTAAAGCACTAAGTTTCATAATCTGTTCCTGAGCAGCACAATAATTAACTGTGAGAGATATCGTTGCGCAGATACTAATATAAACAAAATGATATTACTCTTCGCATCACGCCAAATTCCCCATTTCATTATTTAATATCAGGCATAAATAAACAGCACAAACTTTCATAATTTAAATCTAAGCAGCACAAACCTAACACTAACTGAAGGTATTGTTGTTCAGATATTAATATAAACAAAATAAGTTTACTCTTGGTGTCATGCCAGATTTCCCATTTTAATTTTTAATATTAGGCGTAAATACACAGCACAAACTTTCATAATTTGAATCTGAGCAGCACAAACCTAGCACTAACTGTGGGTGATATTGTTGTTCAGATATTAATATAAACAAAATAAGTTTACTCTTGGTTACGCCAGATTCCCCAATTATATTTTTAATATTAGGCGTAAATAAACAGCACAAACTTTCATAATTTGAATCCGAGCAGCACAAACCTAGCACTAACTGTGGGTGGTATTGTTGTTCTGATATTAATATAAACAAAATAAGTTTACTCTTGGTGTCACGCCAGATTTCCCATTTTAATTTTTAATATTAGGCGTAAATAAACAGCACAAACTTTCATAATTTGAATCTGAGCAGCACAAACCTAGCACTAACTGTGGGTGATATTGTAGTTCATATATTAATATAAACAAAATAAGTTTACTCTTGGTGTCATGCCAGATTCCCAAATTATATTTTTAATATTAGGCGTAAATAAACAGCAAAAACTTTCATAATTTGAATCTGAGCAGCACAAATCTAGCACTAACTGTGGGTGGTATTTTTGTTCAGATATTAATGTAAACAAAATAAGTTTACTCTAGGTCACGCCAGATTCCCCAATTATATTTTTAATATTAGGCGTAAATAAGCAGCACAAACTTTTATAATTTGAATCCGAGCAGCACAAACCTAGCACTAACTGTGGGTGGTATTGTTGTTCTGATATTAATATAAACAAAATAAGTTTACTCTTGGTGTCACGCCAGATTTCCCATTTTAATTTTTAATATTAGGCGTAAATAAACAGCACAAACTTTCATGCCAGATTTCCCATTTTAATTTTTAATATTAGGCGTAAATACACAGCACAAACTTTCATAATTTGAATCTGAGCAGCACAAACCTAGCACTAACTGTGGGTGATATTGTAGTTCAGATATTAATATAAACAAAATAAGTTTACTCTTGGTGTCACGCCAGATTCCCAAATTATATTTTTAATATTAGGCGTAAATAAACAGCAAAAACTTTCATAATTTGAATCTGAGCACCACAAATCTAGCACTAACTGTGGGTGGTATTTTTGTTCAGATATTAATGTAAACAAAATAAGTTTACTCTAGGTCACGCCAGATTCCCCAATTATATTTTTAATATTAGGCGTAAGTAAACAGCACAAACTTTCATAATTTGAATCTGAGCAGCACAAACCTAGCACTAATTGTTGGTGGTATTTTTGTTCAGATATTAATGTAAACAAAATAAATTTACTCTTGGTGTCACGCTACATTCCCCATTTTAATTTTTAATATTAGGCGTAAATACAGAGCACAAACTTTCGTAATTTAAATCTGAGCAGCACTAACTGTGGATTGTGTTATTATTCAAATGTTGTTATAAACTAAAGGGGTTTACTCTTAATGTCACGCCAGATCCCCGATTTCAATTGTTAATAATTGGCGTAAATACACAGCACAAACTTTAAGATTCAAGCACAAACCAGCACAAACCTAGCACCAAGTTCTCATGACGTTTTGGATTGATATAAGGTATGGGGTCATCTGACGTAACGTACATAAAAATAATAATCAATTCTCCGTGTTCAATTTATACCAGAGACCATTAAGATCCAACAAATTCTGTTGCTTCACCGATCAGCAACAAAAAATATCTGCTCTATAGTTTGATCACTGAAACGAGAGAATGTAGAACTAATTCTTGAAAAGAAACAAGTCAGTCTCTATTTAAGAATTAGTTCCATACAGTGGTGTAACTAAGTGTTCGGGGTTTTTCGAGTCCGAAATGAATATTCACGGTTCACCGTACATAACTGAACTATACAATTTATATTTATTTATTAAAGATTTTAAAATATATTAGGCATTATAGTTCTATTTATTGTTATAGTTTTATAATAAAATTGTAAGGACATTTCGGCCTAATATTTAGCCATTATTAGCAGATACGAAGTTAAAAATTATTACAATTTAATTACTAAAAATTATGTCGAAGACATCGGGAAGCCGATTTTCATCTTCGTCTATTGTTGCTAATTTTTTTTACGTTGTTATGTTGTCAGGGCGAAAATTATTTTTTGTTTGTATTACTTGTATGTATAATAATAAATAAAAATTATTATTTGCTGATGACCAAATATTACGTATAATTTTATTATAAAACTATAACAATAAATGGAACTTTAATGCCGAACATATTTTGAATTTGAAAAATTGTAGTCCCCCAACTATGCCATCAACATATTTATTAAGACAAAGAACAAAATTCACAAATAAAGTTAATAAACTGCAATCAAATTTTTTTGTTCATGCGTAATTTTATTGTACAGAGAATTTCAAAATTAAACAACAAAACTTTGAATAAAAAACCTAAAAATAAGTAGACATGTTCATATAAGCAAATTCTCACAGGTGCTTTGTTTTAAAAATATTTGTATTTGATTGTAATAAGGATGTTACTTCTTACTTGAATTTCTAATTTCAACAATAATATATTAATAAATTTCAAAGCTTTATAAAATGATATTTGACAAATATTTATTTTTCATATTTTCTACACAATTATAATAAAATGAATTAAAAGATTTGCATCTATGATGAAGGTAAATAGGCATCTTAACTTAAACCTCTTCTATCATATGTGTAGAGGTAACAAATGTTCTCCACGTTTTACGGACCAGGGTAGGGATCCCAAAAACACGCTATAATAGCTTAGCGACAAATACCACTTCGATTCTCTAAGAACCGTAGAAGTTGATAGGGAAAGAAAGATGAAACGTAAGGGGTATTTTTCGCTACGCTATCATAGTGTTGTCTTGGGATTCCTACACTAGCGCAGCGTGTTTCCCTGATTTAACACCCCTGGACTATTTTCTATGGAGTGCCAAGACAAAAAGTTTATGAAGCGCCAATAAATGATGTATTTGCATTTTGAAGTAAAATTGCGACACATAATGCATCAATAACACCGGAATAATACTGCACATGAACTGAAACATTTTAAACAAATTTTGTACAGTGGTATGGAATTTAACATTTTTTAAAATAAAGTTTTGATATTTTTGAATATTTTATTTTCAAAACCAAAAATTCTTGTAAAAATACAGTTGGTAACTTCCTTATATCACTCAAATGCAAATATCTTTAAAATGAAGCAGCTAAGAATTTGCTTCAATGAACTTGTCAACTTATTTTTAGGTTCTTTATTTAAATATTAAGTTTCGTTGTTCAATTTTGACACACCCAATATTTAACAAAATTATGATCCATTTAAATAGTTTTATCTTTGGTCTTAGGGGCCTCTCTAGTGCCCGGGGCCCGCACGCAAGGGGGGTCTGCGGGTCCGTTAGTTACGTCACTGGTTACATATTCTCTCGTTTCAGCAAACGGAGTATACTTTTTATCAATTTTCGATTTGTTGGTTTCGGATATTTGTGCAACATCAAAATTTGAACTTGAACACACATTGTAGTCATCTGTATCAATTTAGCATGAGATTACGATGTACGACATAAATTTTACTCTTATATTTACACCGCCATGCCTTGTCTTACGGAAACACAAAAACACATGGACAGGAACCATAATGACAATAAAGACATTGCGCTGCGCGAGTGCGAGTGTGCGACTCTGACACGTAAAAACGGGAGGTTTCAAATTTATTAGATGACTAGTTATTAGATTTTGAGAAATATCATTTAATAAGTAATGTCTTCTTGCTTATTAAATTTTCAGTAGGTGTGTATTACGAAGTACTTTGGGCGTGGGCGATCGCCTCTGTCGCCTCTCCCTCTGTGTATCCGTCACTGAACACAAAAAATATGAATCAAGAATCGTTTCAAGAAGCCCGGGCATGTATGACATTTCTAAATGCGCTCAAACATACATTTTGTGGGACTATCATTCAATGCAAATCAGTGTTAATGAGTCGACAAATGCTTGATCTTGAATTATGAGCATATGACCTTACCATATCTCAGAATCGTTTCATTTCCGTAACCATGATTACTAATGCCCTGTTGCAAAAACGCTCATTAACGCCTTGTCCAGTTAGCGGTTCATAAAAACGAACAAATGCAATGCGATATTTTGACAACAATGATTTAAAAATTATAAGAACAAGCAAACTAATTCGAATTTGTTCGTTTTGATGAACCGATAACTGAACAAGGCGTTGATGAACAATTCTGCAACCGAGTATTAGACTTTTCGACTTATTTTGATCGGTACAACATAATTCAAATATCTTACAATTGTTTTAATGCTGGATATTGGTATATAATTACTGAGACTTTATTTTAGAATACGCGAAAATTAGTGTATATCAATATTTTGTAATAAATTTGTTTATTTATAAGTATTTCTATGCACAGTTAACCGTTACAATTTTTTATAAATATGTTAATATTTTTAATAGTTTAATTGCGGTCGCATTGAAACTACAAATATTTTGAAATAATCATATACGAGTATTTTGTAATTTGATTTTTAGAAACTCAGACGATGAGTTTGAAAAGTTATTAAAGATAAAAGTAATTTTATTCATGTGTAATTTAAGTTGGGTAAAGGTAGAAATTGACATTTCATGATGATTTGTTCGTGTTATTATAAATCTCATTTGAGAAAACAAGCATTAGTTTGTTAATAGCATGAGTCTAAGGATTCTCAAAGTAGGTCAGTGCTTAATATTCCGGGTATTTTGGTACGAACAAATGACAAAAACTGTCAGATAAATATACACGTAAGCTGTAATGAAACGAAGGCTGAAGGCAGAGGAGTAATTTGCTTGACAAATTAGAGGGAATGCAGATTGCGACAGCAGCAAGCAGCGGCATTGTTCCTCGTGCGCCGCGCAAACACCAACAAACTCCGCCACCAAGGTTCATTACACTAACAAAATCATCACATATCCATTCACTATACCCGCATTCAATTACAACTACATGCGAGAATTTTGTTTCCGAAACATGAATTACACACTATTGTCTGCGAGCTACGACATCTACTCAGGCTACGATATACGTATACCAAGATCAGAGTTTCAGTATAAAATTTAATTTACAATATTACATTAAACAAATATTTAGCTTTAAGTAGGTATATACATCATTATACTTTTTAATTTATTGATTTCCATATATTGATAATTTAGTTATAAATCACAATTTCCATTTCTCACGACAATTTGATATATTTCATTATAACATAAATACCGATTACACAATTTTGATTTCCATAAAATGAATACTTCTCATTTAGACAGTTCAAATGGCATCAAATAAATATCAGAAAAATAACCCCGGCGATAAGCCTTCTTAATTTAGTAAACAGTTTAATGTATGTAGTGAATTAAAAATAACATTTCTTATCCAGAATAGTATATTAAACCATAAGTTACAAAAGGCACATTATTCTAGCTAGAGTGTGAAATTCGTGCTATACTAATTTCTGTTTTTTTTTTCGTATATCTACATTAAAAATAGTTGACAAATAGAGGAAATTTTTTGGCATAATAGTCAAGGTGTGTTTTTGTGGTTTTTATTCCGTCTGTCGCCAAGATATATTGAAGTCATAACAATCCCAAATAACAAAATGTCACCAAAAATCGTTTATGTATGAAACACATTCTAAAATCAATAAGAGTAATGACATTATAATTCCGAAAGAGAGAAACGAATGTAAAATGATATTATTCAAAAGGAGTAGATAAATATATTTTTACCTCTCGCTAAGAGAGGTATTGGAATCATGCTAAAAATCGCATATCCAGATTTTAGTGAATAAGCACGTTTTAAGGTCCCTAGAATCCGATAATAACATTTTTACGATGATGTCTGTGTGTGTGTGTGTGTGTGTGTGTGTGTGGATGTGTGTGTGTGTGTGGGGTTGTTGGAGGCACGATTTCTTAAATTCTATAAGACTAAAGACCTATGTAACTACGGATTCCTCAATCTAATAGTAATGGGAAGAGTTGAATAGGTTCTGGTAGCAATTGGATAACCGGAAGTAGTAGTATTTTAACAAAAATCTTCTAAATATTATTTTTTGAAAATTTATGTTATTACAAATATTAAAAAACAAAATTCTCTATCCGACACATTTAAATTTTTTATTATATCTTCTATAATATATACTCTGTTGTAGTAAATGTCATGGCCTGCTCACAGCCCAAACATCTCCATGGTAACTACTTGAGAAATTAAAATTTCTGTAATTGACAGATAAATGTCACTAATGTCAGTGTCAAAAATTCAGAGCTAGTACTGAAGGCTTTTTCTGGGAACGATATTTAATATTTCTGATTGTATTATTAATTATATATTTAAAATTATGGGTATATTACATGAACCCTTCAGAAATAACGCCATTCCTGTTAATGAACATTTAGAATGGACAAAACTAAGAAAAAAAATAAAGATTAGATGTAATTAGAATTTTTTGTGTGTTCAAGAAATGTTAAATACAATATATACCACAATGGAAAGGGCGCGAGAGGTATTGTTATGGCCACAACAGATTTTTATATTTAAACTTAAAATTCTAAAGTGCAGTAGTATATACCAATAAAAAAAAATTTAATGTTATACAAATATTTATAAGTATATTGTTTACAATGAAAAAAATCACGCATCAATATGTAATATAAATATTTTTTTCTTATATCCTTGTATGAAATAATATCAGATTTGTTCTTCTATAGAGTTAGAATACTTCTTTAGGCTCTCTATTCCTATTGCATTTAGAATTTGATGCCAAAATAAACTATAATAATTTTTATATTGACACTAAAAGGAGATTCTTTTAGCTTTCATAGGAAGTATAATATCAGCCCTATTTTGTAAGGAGGTTGTTAAGTCTCGCTTAAATTTTAACCATAAGAAACAAATGTTAAGCCTATGATTCTCATGTTTTATTCAGTGTTATTTGCAATTATTATTAGTTATTTGCTATAGCAATGTTGGGAAAACATAACAACCAAGATTTTTTGTAGCAGTGCTGATTCAAATAATGAAGAAACTTGTAAGTTTTATTGTTGAAGTATACAAAATTCAAGATTATTATTATTATTATTATTATCTCTTTATTTCACAAACTGCTATATATATATATATATATATATATATATATATATATATATATATATATATATACAGGGTGGAAACGAACTTAATGTCATAAATTTAAGGGTGAGTAGTATGACATGTGTAGATTACGAATCTGAAAGATTTTTTTTTAAATTCGAAAAACGAAAATTCGACTTTTCTTAAGGAAACTTTTTTTTACTGCTGTTTTAATTCATATTTCATTAAAAATATGGTTATCAAAAATACATTCAAAATTAGTTGTATAAGATATTATTCTTAATAATTAAATTAAATAGCATTTTTAACGAAAATAATTGTATAATATATAAAATAATGCAAATGCGTTGCCAGTGGTCCAGTGGTACCAAAAATGTTAGTTTCATGAAAACTACCCTTAAATATGCGAATTTTAAAAAAATTCTTTCTGTTTCGTAATCTACACATGTCATACTACTCACCCTTAAATTTATGACATTAAGTTCGTTTCCACCCTGTATATATATATATATATATATATATATATATATATATATATATATATATATATATATATATATATATATATAGCAGTTTGTGAAATAAAGAGATAATAATAATAATAATAATAATCTTGAATTTTGTATACTTCAACAATAAAACTTACAAGTTTCTTCATTATTTGAATCAGCACTGCTACAAAAAATCTTGGTTGTTATGTAAATATACATACATTATAAAATAAAAATACAAATTATTGTTGGTCCCGATATTCTGGACAAATACGTATTTCGCAGTTCGGAAGAACCACTCAATCCGACAGCTTAGATATGGATGTCTATGTCAGCACCTTTATTATTGTATGTGTTGTTCCAATTATTGCCGTTTTCTGGATTTCAATTGGGTCATATTTACCAGGCATTTATTATTATTATTTATTATTTATTATATCTTTCCTCTTTAGCTATATTTCGAAGTTTGGCTTGTTATTATTATTTATTCTTATTATTATTATTTTTATTATTATTTATTATTATTATTGTTATTATTATTATTGTTATTATTATATTACTTTATATAATCTAATACTACACGAAGACACAAACTTTGCGTCAGACATCAACATTTATCACTATTACATAGGATGTTTTTGACAAGTGACATATTTTTGTGGTAGGAAAAAGATAAACTGCGTCAAACAGCATAATTTTGTTAGTTTTGATATAACCAGTGGATGGTAATTTTCATCAACCACGTTCCGAAAAACAAACTTTCTGAATATACGCACCACGTTAACAAGAAATTGGTGGTTCCGATTTTACCGGTAGCAATTACGCAACATACTATTAATAACAAGTGAAGACGGAATTCCTAATGTACATACATGTTACAGTAAAAGCATAAGCTCTAGGAAATATATACACAAATGAGTATATATCAGGTTGGAAATGCATAAACTAAATTATATTAATGCAAATATACTTACTTCCCTGCAAATGTAGACATTTATTAACACCATTTTGTAAAAGCATATACAATAATATTTCTCTTTTGTATATAGTATAATCCAATGTTTGACATCTGACGTACTTATATTTAACAGGAATTTTTTAATCTGAAATAATACCTAATTAAAATATAAATATGGTATTTAATAAGCTTACCCATACATTGTCAACGAACAGTTTTTCGTTCGCTCGCAAAATAAAAATTTATTTTTATTAAATTAATTACAATATTAAAATAGATTGTACACTTTTGACAAGCTCAAAATTATATTAGATAATTTTTTCGTTACTTCCTGCTTATCGCCAGATAGAATGAACGTAGAAAAAATGATGTGTGTATTACGAACGTAAAATAACATTGTCGCTTTCGACAAAATATCTCTACTCTCTTTACACAAATAACTTACATAATTCAATGCCTTTAAATTTGAACGATTTCCTCGTATTTTTACATTAGTTTGACTCAACCCTCGAAATATATTTACAAACACAGAGGGGAAACTAATTTGGTTCTTGTAAAATATTATAAACGTACAGTTTATATTATTCGTCCTTTGCTTCGTTTTTAATATAATTTGTTGCTCACACGTAATGTAACGTGACCGGAATCGAAGGATGTGGCGCCATAAACAGAAAACATTATTAAATGGACTTATTCGATTTTCGAAAAACCCCTCAGTTATTTATAACTTGCAAAATTATTGGAAATTAAATAAAATACATACCAATCAAAACTTTAAAAACAAGGTAAATAATGAATAGTCACATAACTAGATAGTATTTTGAATCCACATAAATATCAATCCAAAACAATCGCAAACCTATATATGGAGTCGCATATGACAGTTTTGTTAGCTGTTTTTATAGAAGCGTACTATATATAGAATTTCAATAATAATTGTTCTTATTTTTGAATTTTATTGTCAATATTTTTGTGTTATACGAGCAATAATTTTTCCATATATTATTAAAAAAAAGCGATTAGGACGAAACACATTGTAAAATTTATGTTAAATGCCTGTCAGTTGTCGCGCGATGACACACTGAATTTCATTTGTTCTACAATGATCTACTGAACATTTTTGATTATAATTTGTTGCTATAGATTGAAATTAATTTTCTGATAGGAAGTGCATTATGAATTGCAATATTGTAGTATCATTTTCTTCTTCAGTCCAAAAATAAGCCAAAAATCGTACATTGCCAAATCAGGTGAGTATGGCGGGTGTTCTATATTTATTTATATTAAGTGAAGAAATTGCTCCAGTTAATTCCATATTTTAATCTACTAGATTAAAAATTGATTAACTGTGTACCTACTAACTAACCTAACTTTCACAACTTATTTTCAAATAACAGATAAATAACTGTTTTAAAACACAAATTCTAATTTTGTTTTCCACGATCTGTCTGATTTTCTTATTCTCAATAATTCCAGCGTTCCTCTCGTATATTTGGGGACCATTTCACATCTAATGATTTTATAGAATTCAAGTAATTAAATCGGAAAATTTAATTTACATCTTCATGCATGTATAACTGAGTCAAATTAATTAGTGGTTACTTGAACTGAAATAAAACTAAACTACGAGTAATCGAAAGTTATTAATTAAAAGATGAAACTTTATGCCGAATCCCGGAATAATGACAGAGTTAACCTCAATTGGAGCAGTTGGGTTTGCGTTTTAATCAAGCAGAAATTCAATCATCAGTTATAACCATCCGTGTAACGGACATTTGTTGACGCGCACTTCCAGTGAGAGTAAAAAACTCCGGAGCGAAGCTTTTAATGACGGGAATCGGAACTGAATACTATTGATTGGAATGCATTGCAACGTGAACTACGCGAAATAATACAAGCGCTAGCGACGACTGGTAATTAGTTGTGTAACGCCTATTTGTTGTTGATAGCGCACAGGTTTCACATTAATCCTACATTGTAGTTTACACATTGTAACGCATTACGAATTCTAATATTTAACCATCATTTTTGTTGTTACTTATTAATTCAAGCATTATATCTACTTTTATTAAATAAGTAAAAAAGTAAAAGATTTTTTTTAAATTTTAACACTGCATTATATTTCACAGAATTTTTACATCTCTGATGCCAAAGTAAGCTGTTCATATTTTCAAAAGCATATATTATTGGCGCTTGGCGTAAGTTCTCCCGAAATAATTTTATAAATGACAATATACAAATGGGTATTAGCAAACGCTGACGCTTTCCAATCATTGTCATCATGGCGGCTGTGAGACGTGTAACTAATTATTAATTAATTGCAATTTACTTTTATTTCAAAAATTATAATGGATAAATTACGTGAGAATTAAGATTTCCTGCACAACAAACCATACCAAATTGACACAAATGCTTGCGCTTGTCTACAAAGTATATATTTGCCGTAAGTTTAATATGCGATACCAGACGTCTCTTAATTTCAGTTGCGAATTGGATTAGTTTCAAGTTAAAACCGAGTTGTTACTTAGATAATTCAGATATCTCATTAAAACAAAAGTTTTTTCTCAAATAATAAAATGTAATTTTAAAATGCAGTTCTACAAGTTCATAATTAAAAATTTTCATTGTTATATAAAACAATGAACAGCATAATCATATACCTCTGAAATTATCTACTTTTACAAATTTTTAAATACGTTTTTAAAATTACAAATAATAATAATGATAATAATATGTTGTCGGCTTTTCAACTTTTAGTTATAGCCCTATCTAACACATTTATTTATTATATTTTTTTACAATTTTTATTACATACATATTATAATAATGTATTAGAAAATACTCACAGACATCCAAGCCCCTGGTGGGAATCGAACCCACGACCCAAGGGTTCGAACGGTGAATTCGCTTTGAGCGCTGCCAGGCACGCTGCTTCAACACGCACGACCACAGACGCGACTTTAAAATTATAAATAAAATGCCGTAATTACAATTAAAAATTAGTAACAGATATGTATTTAAAACCCGATAACAATAAGAACAACATCAATCATACAACAAATCCTTACTCTTAACATATTAAAGTGACCGATTTTCGGTAGCGAAATACCGCATCCGGATCACAATAATAGTTAGGAAACAATCATCCTTCGCCACACATTCCTATCTAAGCAGACTTCTTTCGCCTCGGCCACACTCATAATCGAATTCATACATTCGGGTTTGTGCGAACCCACTAAGTGGGATACGCGTGATTTTATGTATGTATGTATGTATTTAAAACTGAAACAATTAAAGGTGGCAAACTTAACTTCTCAAATTTATTTTCAAACAACTCCATGAGTAATGCAAGTTGTAATCCACAACTGATCTTGTAAGTTCGTAGGTAATTAGAATTTGGTCTTAAATTAATTGGTAAATAAATAAATTGAAATTTACATTACAGTAAGTACTAGCGTGCCAACAGAACTCACTACAGCATATTTTTATCTCCCGCTACCATTGTAAGGGAGGTATAAGAATTGTGCTAAAAATCGCATATCAAAATTTTGGTAAATGACCACGTTTTATGGTCCCCTACAATTCAATTTTACATTTTTACAATGATATCTGTATGTGTATGTGTGTGTGGATCCTCTTTACGCTCTAACTCAAATACTATCGTTCAGAAAATTTTAAATTCTTATATTTCTACCTAATTCTAATATGGAAAGCAGCCATTAGATTTTGGTATAAATCAGAGAACGGAAATAGCAATTTACTTAAAGCCTAAAATAGTTTTTCTCGAAAAATACCTTTAAATGTTATTTTTTCGAAATTTATGTAATTATAAAAATTAAAGATCATTCAATTTTCCACAGGTTTGCATTAATAATTTTTCTATATATTTTATGGATATATTAAAAGAAATTATCTATAATTTAAATCCCGGAGCGTACTCTTTAAACACAACTCCATAGTTAACAGTTCAGAACTCATATGACAGATAAATGTCACTGTCAAAAAACTAATCATTTCAAATTAATAATAGTAACGTTTTCAAAAGAAATTGGTAAATAGAGCAATAGTTATATGGAAAGGAACTTAATACAGTTTTCAGCATAAGTAAATATGTAGGTATGTATCTGAAATTCATAAAAATTAAATGGCGGAGGTTTTGTGTTGCTACATCAGATTTTTTTCATAATGTAAAACTGACATTATGAAATGAAAATATCTAAAAGTATACTAAGGTATGTGACAATTTTTTTAAACGGCGCAAAGAGTATATAAATCCACCTACTATACTTCATCGACGACTGCAAATCATGACAGCAGAAATACACTTTTTAGATTCCTTACTTTTATAAAATGACAGCTGTTAGTTGCAGCAACTAACTTAAACCCCGTGCTCAATCATTCGACTTAGTGGTTGCTAGCTTCACACCATGATCAGTACGATAGATGATATTATTTTTGAAGTTGTGATTAGGATGTTGTTCAGGTTATGGAAGCCAGTAAGTAAAGTCACAATTTAACAACAGAAGTTGAACTCATAACTTGTCACCTTTCTGGTAATATTTAATTTGGTTATCTTCATATTTGATTATGTAAGTCAATAATAGTTTATTCATCGACATGTATCATACGAGAACTTTTATTGAATACGTTAATGTTCCTACAATAATTATTATAAAGTCAAATACATATTACATAGATCTTAAATATTAGTAGATGAAACGGAAGTTACCTGTAAAAATTCATTTAAAGTATAAAGTATAGTATCATTTCGACAGGAGATAATTTTTAAGAAGCTTTTTACATATATTTAATTTTATATAAAAAAGAGGAATGCATCCTCTTTTATTTTGGCAAGCATTTTATTGAAAATTATACTTACGTTCAATAGTTCAATGTTTATATATAGATTACGTTTTCAATTATATTTTATACTAGATTTATTTTTTAAACTAAGTATTCAATTAAAGTTCAGTAAATTAGCGTGTTGTAATTCATATATGGAATGTTGTCCTATCACTTAAATAAAAAAGCTGCTGTGGCCAGCACAATACCTTCCGTCAATCCTGTGTATTATGTATAAATTCCGTACATAAATTTTGTTGCGAAAGATTTTAAATTTCCAGTAAAATTATTTCATAAACCAACTTTGCAAATTGCACTTGACACTAACATATTCTTCTTCTTTAGCTTTCCCCAAACGTTAGGGGTCGCTATTTTTTATTTTCTTCTTCCATGTTTTACGTGTCGTTTTCATTCAGTTCCTTTTCTCTCAATATCAATATAGTTTATGAATAAGTTTAAGAAAAATATTATATGTCAATACTAATCAGAGCAATTACGTATTCAGCAGCTCTTTGATTGGACTTTGAATACCTATATTTATAATTGCCCATTACTGGGTGTATTAATCTGATTTTATTCGCACCCTCAAAGTTATTGTAAAATTAGATTCGAACTCTCATCGTTAGAATCACGACAGGTCATTTAAGGCACCCAACCACGCTATCTTTTAATAATAATAGTTCATACATATATATGTAGATAATAGGTAACAAAATTAAAGGAAAATCAATAAATTTGGTATTTACTGTTTACTCTGTTACACAATAAAAAGAAAACGAATTTTATTACAATAGTTCGAAAAGTTTGTAAAATTTATATTAAATGCATGCTTGTAGATTTTTTAAGAAAAACGAATAATGTAATATGCAAAAGAAAATATATCTGTATTTGACAAATTTTTGATAACTGATAGTTCAGAATTATTACTTCAAAGTTAACGGCCTTATGGCAAAGATTTAAGTGTATTGCTAAATAGTTTTTCCATTCCACAGTTCATTTTACTCCACTCTTTAGTTTTAGTATTAAAATTTTAGTATGATAAATATTGTATTGTTGTGTTGTAAGAAAAGAAATGTTTGTTTAATGTTTTAAAGATGCCTAAAGTGCAATTAATAGTTGTGTAAAATCTATTGCTAGATTCATTAGTGGAACCCGACCAAATTTTTGTATACTCCATAAATAATTCGAATTTTAAATGGCAAAAAATTTACCCCTGTGGTGCACTCTCCACACCAGGAAAGAGTGCCCGATAGGTGACTCCTAGTAAACGCCCGGATTGGCTCAACTAGCAATGGGTAATATGCCTTAATGATATATTTATTTATATTTATTTTTAATATTCAACAAGAATGTTTTTATATTTACTTGCTTTTTGTTTTATAATGCATATTTTATTAGAATTATAACATATTTTTAATACATATTTTTGGATTCATTCATTTTCCAACCTCTAATAATAACAGTATATTTTTCATTAAGATATTTTTATTTTAATATTTACAAATTTAGTGAAAAAATAATTATACTTACATTATTCTATACGTCTGAAATAAAAACACAAATTTAAAATACTTTCAATATTAATAATACCGTGAGTACTTTTCCGTGGCACTTGACATTCTGTACTATTAATGATTACAAATGTCACTAATTCTGTGATTTAAACTGTTTATAGTAGCTCTAAATTTTTTGAGATTTTACTTATAAGTTTTTCTATTTCGGTGTTCTTATGTTTCTATAAACGCACTGTTTTTTAGTGCAAACACGACGTTTAGAAGATCTATAAGCGTACTATTTTTGGCGCCTTTCATGTTCTAGAGTTGGTAGTAATGCTTTCATAACTGACAGATGACAGGTAACCTCAAAATGGTAAGTTGTTGATAATATTTCAACATATTACTTTTAATTATGGATTTTTATACTTTCTTTAGGTGATAGGACTAGAAAGAAATATAATATTAATTTCACAACCAGAATCAGACCTTGAATCATAAATACAATACACATTGCAATACACTAATTAATCAATAGTTGACAAAATATGAAATTTCAATTGTTAGCGAGAAGCGTTACCAACATAAACATAACTAACAAAAAAATACCTAGTCATAATTTGACGTCGCAATTTAAATAAATTTAATCGTAAAATTACCTCAATAAAAAAATCTGATGTGGCCGGTACAATACCTTCCGTCAATTCTGTGTATTATGTACAAATTTCATTCATAAAATGTCTTGCAAAAGATTATAAATTTCCAGTAATATTATTTCATGCAAATGGCACTTGACACTAACATCTTCTTCTTCTTTAGCTTTTACCATTCGTTACGGATCGCTATTTTTTATTTTTTTCTTCCATTTATTTCTATTTTGCGGGTCATCCTCATGTCAAAATTTTTCATTCAAAATTTATTTTTTTGGTATTTTATGATTCCTTTTCTTGGCAACTGAATTCCACACCCCTGATAATAAATATATCACATGAAATAAGAAAATCATGAAATTTTGAATGAAAAATTACGACATTTGTCAGTTATGAACGTAATTAATAGCTGTCATTTTGACACGGGTCCACTTATCTGCTCGCCAAAGTCAGCAAAGTCACGTCACTGAACTCGCCCTACACATAATTTTTTTTGCAAAAGATCCTATATTTCCAGTTAAATTATTTCATAAACAAACTATTCGCATTGCACTTGACACTAACATCTTCTTTAGTTTTTTCCATTCGTTAGGGGGTCGCTATTTTTTATTTTCTTCTTCCACTAATTTTTGTTTTGTATGCCGTCCTCATTCAGTTCCTTTTCTCTCCTTTCATATTATATTTGGTCTTCCTATGTTTCTTCCAACTTCTGTTATAAGCTATTCATTCTTCCAATATACTCATCTTTCCTCATGACATGTTGAAACCAATGTAATCGTCTCTCTTATATCTTTCTAGAAACGCTCAACACTAGACTTATTTCCCTTATTCTTTCATCATTTACTTTTTATTGATATTGACATCTGTCAATTTGAATTACCTGAATATATTAGCAGTCTCCATGGTTAAGCTAGCACAGTTGGCTGATTTATGAAATTTTATAATTTTTATAATCTTTATAATTCTTTAACTCCATATCTGTTGAATATCAAATATAAAATGCAATCAAATCGAATGGAGAATAATATATTCTTTAAGTTATAATAAAATTTAACTGAGTTTTTCAAGATAAACTGTTAAAATCTTCAAACGAGGATACTTCCGGTTGACCAATTATAACCAAAATATAATCAAGTCTGCATATGGTTGTAAGGAAGAGGAATATGCAAGAATTGTAATTTTTGGAATTCTAGTATTGGAGATATCGTGCACGAAAAAGCGGTCACATTCACACAGCACATACACACACACATACACACGCACATACGAACACACACACACACACACACACATACACACATCATCGTAAAAATAGTAAAATCGTATTGTAAAGACCCTAAAACGTGCTTATTCAATGAAAACTCACCACCGAATTTTTTAACCAAAGACAATACCTAGAGGTGACGGAATGTAAAAATTGTATAAAAAACACCTTTTGTATCTTTTAGAATACCGTCTCTTAAATTCATATATTAGAAAATGTAATATAACTGAATAAGAGTAATATAAATTCTACTACTGAAATTCGTTTTTCGAAAATCGAACAAGTTTCATATTTACATTACATTATTATAAATTTTGTATGGAAACTAATGAATTAAATATCCTCGTCAACCTGTATTGCAAATATAAATTTAATTAATAGTATTAAAATGTAAAATGTCAGGTATTTGTAATAATCGAATATTCATTTGTACGTCCCTTAGCCTAGTTATATCAAATATCATGTGATTGTGTTGAAAGCGATTGTTGTTGTGCTATGTTGTATGTAGATGTATGTAAATTAATATATCCATATACATGATCATATATCACACAGAGCTTCAAAATACTGACACGCAACTATGTGATTGGATAATACGGATCTGTTCGAGTAGAACAGAGATCTTTGTCAATGAATAGCTAGTTCTACCTCCATCAATGCAGATGAAAAGATAAGTAATTGGGGGTTTATTTCTTAATAACTACAGTTATTATATATAGACATATGGTTTAGAGTAATAAATAATAATATGGAGCACATTTAAATATGACAGGGCTTGATTGGACAATTTGTATGAGGATTTTTACTTTAAGACCTGCAAGACCTGCAAAGTCCAGAAGTCTCATTTTACAAAATGAGCAGGTGGCAATTTTGTTAGCCTCTGAATTCAGCAAAACGTATTACTTACGTTAATTAATTTATGAATAATAGCTAGAAACTGAAAGTCACATAAAAATAATAAAAATCAACTGAAAATAGGAAATGTCAAAATCTGTGCAGTCGTAATTATTGACTTCTTACTTCAGCAAAACCGTGTGAGTGATTTTGTTCACACACATTTGTGCTAGAATTTATGACCAGAACATTTTTTGTACGAATAGATATACGGCAAGCATTTGTACGACTGTATATTTTCTATTTCATAGTGATCTACGTAATAAAATTAATTAAAAATTAAAGATGTTTTTAACTCTTAGATTTTTATTTATAATTTTTGAAGTTTACCAATGTATATTAAGCAAAGAAACTAATTAAAATGTTTGTGTAGAATTTTAAATGTGTGTTTACGCTGCCTAAATATTTCACTTAGTTCCGATTAGGTATAAAATAGTATTTATGTAATAGGTTAAGTTATGTTCAGAGAAGTCAGGGCGTCAATTTTGAATAGTTTTCCTGTTGAGTGAATGTGAAAATGAATACGTTTTTTTCGATGTATTGTTAATAAAAACTCATTTAAGAACATCTTAATTTCTTGATCTCTGTGGTGCCTATAGAAAATGTATAAAATACACAGTCCTATAAATCCTAAGCATATAATGAAATTTCTGTATAAATTTCCATTCAAACAAATAATGTTTTGTTATAAATGTTGGAATATAAATTTATTATGTACAAATATTTTACAAAAGTTGTAGATTCCAATAAATTACATAATTTTTAAAGATTTTTCAGGATTAGTGCCGAAAATAGAACATTCCGAATTTGTTTCGTAAATTGTTATTGTATTATTAAAAAAATCTGTTGTGGCCAGCACAATACCTCTCGCCATTTTCATATTATGTTGCATAGGACGCGAGTAGTTATGTGACTTTGTTGGCCTTGGCAAGCAGATGTGCGGGCTCGTATCAGAATGAGAGCTAGTAATATACATAGGTGTCAAATATCATAAGTTTTCATTCGAAACATTATGATTTTGCAAATCCATGTGGATTATTTTCCTCGACAAGTATATTCCATACTGACAAATAAACATCAGAATATTTTGAAATTTTGAATGAAAAATTATGACATATGACAATTGTCACATCTATGTAAATAACTACTAGCCGTCATTCTGACACGGATCCTCATATCTGCTTGCCAAGGCCAACAAAGTCACATGACTGCGCCATATAAGTACACACAAATAATTGAAATTGTTTCTCTTCTTTCGTTCTATGAGAAATTTTATCTTACTATTCTAATATGTTCAAAATTCTTCAAATTCATTGACGGTATTAGCGGTATTTCTTAAGGATATATGTAATATTAACATACCTGTAATTTATATACATAATTAATTAATAATACAATAATATATATTAAATGAACTCATACCTCCCAGAAAAATCTGACACTGACATTTTGCATTTATTTGTCAATTACAAAAATTTAAATATCGCAACTATTTTTCGGGCAACGAGATTTATTACAACAGATTATTCTATATTATTATACAGGGTGTTTCCTTTAAAACAACCAGCGCTTTTTTGGGCGAACTAATGACTTTAGAGAAAAATGTTATATACAAAAAATTACTAGGAAAAAGGGCTTAATTTATGAGGAATAATAAATAAATAATTCAACCAGTGGTTCTCAAACGGTAGAATAAAATTATATTTTTTTAAATGGCAACCTATATAAATTTTTTGTCCATTAGATAGAGAATTTTTTTCTGATTTCAACGATATCAATATGATATGGGGTTGTATAACAATTATTTCGAGAAAAATGATATTAAAAATCAGAAATAATTTTACAATATTGAAGTAGGCTATGCAATAAACAACTAGTAATACGACTATTGCCTAGATTAAAATAGTCTAAATTTGTTAATTCTTGCAACTGCAAACCCATTTTTTATTAATAAGTAATTAAACAATTACAAAAACAAACACTTAATAACGTGAGTAACAAAACAATCTGTCACCTGTATCATTTGTTTGCATTTGTTTATTGCATAGCCTACTTCAATATTGTAGAATTATTTCTGATTAATATCATTTTTCTCGAAATAATTGTTATACAACCCCATATCATATTTATATCGTTGAAATCAGAAAAAAATTCTCTATCTAATGGACAAAAAATTTATATAGGTTGCCATTTAAAAAAATATAATTTTATTCTACCGTTTGAGAACCACTGGTTGAATTTTTTATTTATTACCCCTCATAAATTAAGCCCTTTTTCCTGGTAATTTTTTGTATACAACATTTTTCTCTAAAGTCATTAGTTCGCCCAAAAAAGCGCTGGTTGTTTTACAGGAAACATCCTGTATACTATATCTCCAAATCTATACGAGATATAATAAAAAATTTAAATGTTTCAGATTGAGAATTTAATTATCTTTAATATTGGTAGTGACAAATTTTCAAAAAATAAAATTTAGAATTTTTTTTTTTAGAAACTACCACTTTCGGTTGTCCAATTGTTACCAGAACCTATTCAACTCTTCCCATTACTGTTAGATTGAGGAATCCGTAGTCAAACAGGTCTTTAGTCTTATAGAATTTGAGAAATCGTGTCTCCAACAACCTCACACACACACACAGACCTCATTGTAAAAATGTTAAAATCGGATTTTATGGACCTTAAATCGTGCTTATTCAATAAAATCTGGATATGCGATTTTTAGCATGAATCCAATACCTCTCTTAGCGAGAGGTAAAAATGCATCAGAAATTCTTTATTTCTAATCGATTGAATATTTATCATTTCGTAATAACTAATTATAATCACCCTAATTATGTAAGGAAATTGTTAAGTCTTAACAATGTTGCTAAAAATTGTTACCAATAGAAACAAATGTAAAGTGTGTCATTTTCAAGTTTTATTCAGTGTTCGCAATTATTTTTGGTTTATTGCTGTAGCATTGTTGCTAAGAGTTAGTAACTTTGTTTCAACTGAGTTTAATTAACCAGTTTATATATAGTTCATTTGAATACTATGTAAAAATATTATCAAGAACAGTTATTACTATCCAATTACTTATATTTTACTTTCCATAATGGCAATAAATTACAATAGTTATCAAAAGAATAATTCTTATTTTATTTGCTAATTATATGTTGTGAAAACAAAATTTTGTTTACACTTCCTTTCTAACTTGCATTTGAAGATCTCAGCTCTCGGTTTGCATATCTAATTTTCACGCTTCATATATGTTTTTTGACACTTTTATCAATAAAACTATTTTATTATACGTCATACACATTGTTCAAAATGTTATAAGGATCATAAAAAAGTTAACTACATGACCAAGTTATGGATCGAATATCATCAAATGAAACTATATATCGTCAAAGCTAAAATTTATGTCATTCAGATTGACCTATTCTTTATTGAATCAGAAAACCGTGATATTTTATTTATTTGTGTTACATTGTTTTCATACACAGATAATAAATTGTATAATGTGATTAATGTGTTTTGAAATTTGACAGTTTTTTCTAAGGACAAAGATTGAGCTTGGTGGATGATATATTTTAGTCTTTGAGCAAATAGCTGGTGTCTTATGACATGACCCTCGTATAAAGTGAAAATTATTATTGCTAGAGTTGTACAAGCAGATAATACAAAGACTTTGATATTATCAAAAATTTATGACTGTTGTTCAGAATAGCATTCGTTGTAGGTTATTAACCCTAGCTATCGTTATAGTCAAATTTATTAAGAAATAAAAGAATTTCTTGCAATGAAAAAATACAAGGAAACTACTTGAGGTTTTTACCCTTGAATTACGTTGGCAATGATCTTGTTTTTCCTGAAACAAGAAAGGGTAATAGAACCATAAATTGTTGCTTTATGTAATTATTTTTCATCTTTTCGGCAACCTAAATACGAGTTGAATTAATAATGAAGACAGTCTAATTGGGGACAACAACCCTTAAAAAAATATTTTTGTTTCTTATTTGCGGAATTAATGTGAAAACACGAACAAAAAAAAACGCATTGCCATGTCCATTCTTCAATATGCCAAGCAAATGATTTCTAAATGTGAATAACCCTCCGGTCAAAACAGTTCATTGGTATATTGGCAAACTATAGACTTCGCTAACTATGTAATAATTAATTCATAGAATTTCGATGTATCTTGCATATGCAAACGTGAACTAGGTTATAGGAAGAAATATACATTGAGGTAAAAGCTTGAAACCTAAAGAAACATTTAACGTTACACTTAGAATATTTGATTAACTGTTTTAGTCTCACCACGTTTTACATGAAAGACGCAAGAGAGCTTTATATATAGAAGTTGCATTAGTTACATAGTACATTATGGTTCAAGGTTTACGACAGTTTTATATTATCATAAATTTACACGCATTTGTACAACTTTATATTTGAGCGTTCAATTCTCACTGATTATATGATTATAAGCTTTAAAACTTTTTACGATCCAATACGGTATTTTAAAAATTCTCAATATTTTCATTGACATTTATATCAAATACGAGTAAATATTAATTAAATTTAGAATTTTTCTATGACAATAATTTTATATTTTAGTATAGTAGTTATAACAGTTCTACTAAAATCGAAAAGAACAGAGATTTTAAGAAATAGTTATGTGCATTAAGAGCATAAAGTATCGCTTGAGAAAAGCGGAGCACAGCAATCTTGCGAAAGTGACAATGACACTTTACGATCGTAACACATATTATTTTTATACGTTCGTTCTATATGTCGATATTTCTAAAAATCTGACATTTATCTAATATAATTTTGAGCTCAGGAATTAATATTATAAATTAATAAAATTGAATAATTCATTTTAATATAGTAAATAATTAAGTAAAAATACTTTTTAATTTTGGAGCGAGCGAAAAGAACTTCGTTGTAGACTCCTCAAAAAACTTCAACCTTACGATGACAAATGAGAGCGTAAGTGTCAATTTTTCATAGCACTCGTTTGGAAAAAATATATTTAAAAAAATGCTAAAATAAATTTATTGACATGAGGCAGGTATACAGGGTGTTTGGCGTAAGTCCGGCACCACGAATATTTCGTTTATTTTGAGACACAAACAAATGTTAATAAACAAAGTTAAACTAGACAAGGGGCTCATAAGATGATCATAGCAGAAATTTTGTATCACTTCCGGTTTTAGCGGAAATGGGTACAACTTTAAATCTAGCATAGGAATCGGTATTTTGCTTCACAATACCAAATTATCATAGTTTTACTTTCACCATTTCAAAATGGCAACCATCTATTCTCAAAATATGTATTAATAAAATTCCATACAAAATAAAACATAGCAAGCTATGAAAACAATTTTATTATCTTATTAAAAAAAATTAGGCGTGAGGTATTATTTTTTTATTTTTTAGCATGTTCACAACGATACCAAAACAGAAACAGTAAATGTGAAAAACTACAAATGCTCAATATGACCGCCGTTATTTTCTATACATTTTCTTATACGTAATAAAAACTCTTTCATTAACAACTTCATTAAAATATTGTCTTCTCGGTTGTCGTCGGTGAGGATACCTCTCTCCATAAAGTTGAAGTGCTCTAACAGAATTTCTTTGACATTCTCCGAATATTAAAATCATATCAACCATTTCTTCGTTTGTGTAATTCACTTGAGCCATAATTATTTAATTATTACAAGAAATTGTCACTATCACAAATGTAGGTAAATTATTTTCTTTTGTTATAAGATAATAAAATTGTTTCCATGCTATGTTATGCTATGTTTTATTTTGTATGGAATTTTATTAATACATATTTTAAGAATAAATGGTCGCCATTTTGAAATGGTTAAAGTAAAACTATGATAATTTGGTATCATTGTGAAGCTAATTTTATGTATATTCTGAAAAAAAAAATATAAAAATACCAATTCCCTATGCTAGATTTAAAGTTGTACCCATATCCGCTAAAACCGGAAGTGATACAAAATTTCTGCTATGATCATCTTATGAGCCCCTTTGTCTACAGTTTAACTTTGCTTATTAACATTTTTTAGTATCTCTCATAATAAATAAAATATTCGTGATGCCGGAATTACGCCAAACACCCTGTATACGCAATGTATTTCCAGTTAAATCATGTCACGAACTTAATATGTAATCTACATTTGGTTTTTGATGTTTATTACAAATATATAAATAATTTATCAACAGATTTCCTTGGAGAAGATATGTTCTTAGATTTGTGTCAGATTTTTTTTTCTTTAAACCATAAAATACGTATTTAGAAGATATGAAAGATAATTGAAAATCCTTCAGTAATTGTAATAACATTAACATAAGAGCTTCTACGAAAGTACCACGTCGGTTGGTTAAATGTTAGCAAAAACATTTTCATGATTGCGAAAATAAAGAATACAAAATTTCATAAGCTCATAGCTTTATATTTGAAAAATCGTCAAATCCACACAGACAAATTAAGCACTGCTTTGAATTTACAAATTTGATATTTGTTTGTTTTCATTTAATTCAAAAAGTGTAAGGTGGGTGAATGAAACCGATATAATAGTCAAACATTCTGCAGCCTTTAGTATTTTATCATGTTGTTCATGAATTTCTCACCTTCAGGAACAAGTAAAGAGTAGTTAAATTGCATAAATTTATAGGCGGCATAATTTTCACCTCAATTCAAATTTAAAAATCTGATGTGGCCAGCACATAACCTCTCGCCGTATATTTTACCTGGCTGTATGCATAAAGCAAAGATTATTTTTATAAATACAAATAATATATTCATATAAATCTATGACGTATAAACTTCTTTATTATTCAATAATAGCATGTCACAACATGAAGATATTTTACCATAAATTATGTTACAATAAATTACAAAGTAGAGTTTACCATATATAAATATTAGGCTGGTAACAGCAATTTTCAATTCGAACAACTTTGTTTACTTTCTCTTCATATTCTTCTAGTAAAAACATTAATTTTGGGCGGTCTAAAATGTATATATCTGGATTGTGCATCCATTCTTATATATCTTCTTTTACATTTTATTTTTTCATACTTGTTATATCTAAATAACCTTAATTCCCTTTAATAAAGTGACGGATAGATTGCACTCCGATTTTGTCAATATTTACAACTTACTTGAGAAGAATTTGATAGCTTTTTCGCAATTCAAAGTTACTCTAGTTTACAGTACTGGTGTACATTGTCCCATAATGTTTGAAACAAATTTAAGTCCTTCAACCTAGACTTGTCATCTCCATAATAGTCACAGATCAAGAATTAAGGGATTCTCCAAGTACATTTTTAATTCATTACTCATTATTTCTGACACTGACATTTATCTGTCAGTTACAAATAATTTAAATTATCAACTATTTTTCATGGCATTCTTTCGGCTGTCAAATTTATTACAACAGATTATTTTATATATTATACTTCTTTTATCTCTAAATCTATGGAATATATAATAAAATATTTAAATGTATCAGATATAGAATTTAATTTTCTTTAATATTACCACGAAAAATTTTCAAAAAATAATATTTAGAAGATTTTTTTTCAAGAATCTTCTACTTCCGGTTGTCCAATTATTACCAAAACCTTTTCAGATCTTCCCATGAATGTCCGATTGGGAAATACGTTGTTAAACAAATTTTAAGTCTTATAGTTTTTGAGTAACCGTCCTTCCAACATCCCACACACACACATCCACACACACACACACACACACACACACACACACACACACACACACACAGACATCATCGTAAAAATGTTAAAATCGGATTGTAGGGACCTTAAAACGTGCTTATTCAATAAAATCTGGATATGCGATTTTTAGCATGAATCCAATACCTCTCTTAGCGAGAGGTAAAAAAGTCTAAAATGAATATGAAAGTACTTCTAACCTTGCAAGTTCCAAGCTTTCACTTCAAGTTAAATTCGCATGCATATTGTGAACACAGGTGCTGTAAACACTGCTTTGCATTTGACTATTTCACATTCATCTTTCTTCGTGGGGCTGTATTTGAAGTTGTAATATAGTTTAATACTTGCAACGTGGGCGTAAGGTGCGGGATTGAAACTAATATAATCTCCAAACATTCTACAGACTTATTTTATCATATTGCTCTTATTCGGTAAATATATTTTAACAAAAAAATCTCACATCTGAGTATGATACACTAAAAAGATTTTAATCTTAAAAGCTTCCGAATCTGAATTGTCAGAGCGGAAATATTTTCTTTCACATGAAGGTGAAACTTTCTGATTAAATGGTTCGGTAAGTGAGTGTGTGACGTGACATGTGTGACTGTGATCCGACGTATATCGTCATCGGACGCTGGCAGGAAGTGGGAAGCAGCACGGTATAAGCCGATTCGGGTGAAATCTATAACTCCCTAGTGAATAGGCGCTCCAAGTGGAAATACACTGTCTTAGACATTAAGCCTTTTCTACTTCAATTCGCAGTTCGCTCTGCCTTTGCTTGGCAGTTTCGTCGGACACACTCAGGGAGAGATGAAATGGACAAATTTCGACAACACAGTGACGTAGGAAATGAGTCCATATTTTCTATATTTTTCATGGTATTATTTACCGTTTTTATCTTCCCATAACTTAGGTAAGAAAAGTATTGGAATCGTGAAAAATCGTAATGGTTACCAAGCAAGTTTTAAAGTGTCTATAGTCTCATTTAAACATCCATATTTACAAGATGTCTGTAAGTGTCTGTGAGTAGGTGTTTTAATTTATATGCTATCAATCACAAAATTTCCAAAACTCGTATTTAGCTTTTCCACTTAAATAAAAAAAAAAAATTCAAGTCAAGTTGCAAACTATGAAAATGCATGATTACAATAGTTTTAATGTTTTTTTCTTGGATCGTTGAACAACAACTTCACTAAAAACTCATTTTTGCAACCTATGTATTTAAAACTAGGTGCTAAAAACAAATTAACTTTTATTAACATATAGATGCCTTTTTACCTTCCGGTACCCTTGTTAAGGAAGGTATAGGGATCGTGCTAAAAATCGCAAATCGATATTTTGATAAATGACCACGTTTTAAGGTCCCTACAATCCAATTTTAACATTTTTACGATGATGTCTGTGTGTATGCGCGCGCGTGTGTGTGTGTGTGTGTGTGTGTGTGTGTGTGTGTGTGTGTGTTTGTGTGTGTGTGTGTGTGTATGTATCTTCTTTACGCTCTAACTCAAATACTATCGTTCAGAAAATCTTGAAACCTTGTATTTCTACCATACTCTTATATGGAAAGATGCCATTAGACTTTGGAGTAAATCAGATAACTGGAAATGGCACTTTACTGGAAGCTCTATATAGTCTTTCTTCGAAAAATACCTTTAAATGTTATTTTTTCGAAATTTGGTATTATAAAAATTAAATTTTTTAAAAAATTCTACAGGTTTGCGTTAATACTTTTTGTATATATTTTATGGATAAATTTCTAAAATTATCTATAATTTTAATCTTGGAGCCTACGCTTTAAACACAACTTCATGGTTACACAGTTCAGATCTCAAATGTATGTACTAATCATTTCATAATAATAGTAACTTTTTAATAAGAAAATAGTAAATGGAACAATAATTATATAGAAAGGAACTTAATACAGTTTCCAGCATAAATAAATATGTAGGAATATAGTTAAGATAAATAAAAAATATATAATATATCATCACGGCATATTACCCATTGCTGGGTGGGCCAATCTGCTTTGTACACAGATGTCGGTAATAATGATGACATATTTGCACCGTGGGGGCGTTTACCAGGTCACTTCACGCGAATCTGGGAAATGGGTTCGATTCCAACCGACGTCAAATATTTTAGAATTTTAAATGCCACAAAATTAACCCCTGTGATGCACTCTCCACGCCAGCAATGAATATAAATAAATAAAATAAATATATCATCACGGCATATTACCTATTGCTGGGTCTGCCAATCTAATTTGTACACAGATTTCGGTAACGATGCTGACATATTTGTACCGTTCGGGCGTTTGCCAGGTGTCACCTCACGAACACTTCGTGGAGAGTGCACCACAGGGGTCATTCTTCTGCCATTTAAAATTTGAAATATTTGGCGTCGGTCGGCATCGAACCCGGTATTTAAATTTAATTTTAAGTATTTACATGAATAAAAATTAAATTAAACGGGAGGTATTGTGTTGGTCACATTAGATTTATATACAGATGTTCATTTTTAAGTGGCTACCATTGCGATCTCGAGAACTAGAAGAGATACGAAGTTGGTTATGGTTAAATTAGCAAAGAATCTCTATTTCACATACGTATTTCAATGATAAACTGAAAAAAGAAATTCAACCAGTGGTTCTCAAATATGGATACCAACTTTTTTATTTTAAATAGAAACATATATTTTTTATTTGCTCATTCAATAGAGCTCTTTATTCTGTATCCAACGATATATAAAATTTTCATACCCTTACGTAACAAAATTTTTGAAATATACAGGGTGGTATTGAACTTAATGTCATAAATTTAAGGGTATGACATGTGTAGATTACGAATCAGAAATATTTTTTTTTAAATTCGTATATTTAAGGGTAGTTTTCAAGAAACTAACATTTTTGGTACCACTGGTTCACTGGCAACGCATTTGCATTATTTATCCATTACACAATTATTTTCGTTAAAAATGCTATTTAATTTAATTATTAAGAATAATATCTTATACAACTAATTTTGAATGTATTTCTGATAATCATATTTATAATGAAATATTAATTAAAACAGCAGGAAAAAAAGTTTTGTTAAGAAAAGTCGAATTTTTTTTTTTGTAATAATCTACAGATGTCATACTACTTCCCCTTAATTTTATGACATTAAATTCAAAATCATCCTGTATATATACATATTATATATATATATATATATATATATATATATATATATATATATATATATATATATATATATATATATATATATTGTTACACTTGGTAGGTACATTTAAAAAAATAAAACACAATTCACAATTAATCAGTTTATTTCCGCAAGACACCAAATACAACCTTACACCTCAACTCACACATATATATTGAATCATAAAGAAATAAAAAGAATCGCCAAACAACAGATATTAATTGATTACGCCATCAATTAGCATCGAAACTGTTACACAACGCCATATTGATAATTGTTCACTTCCTATCGTAATGAACGCCGTAACACTCGCCCCCCTGTAACAAAAATAAATTAGTGTCCTCACTAATCACCTTCCTAACTCTCTAATAAATCTATTAAATCGGCGCGATCTAGTTCCTCGTCCGATTCTTCAGAAAGACTCTGATCTGTGGCACTTTTATAAGGTCTTAGTGCATCAACTGGTACGATTGCCTAAACGACTTATACCCTCGCATGCCTTTAATTGTTTCGATTTTATATCTATCATTTTCTAGCTTAGCACTGATTCTGTACGGACCGCCGAATTTACTGGTCAACTTTTTATTAACGTCTTTACCACCAGCCGTAGCCGCCTTTTGCCATAGAACTAGATCACCCCTATTATATATTCTGGCCTGCTTGCGTCTTTTGTCAAAGTTTATTTTCATTCTATTCGCAGTTCTCTTCATTTGCGTGGATGCGGATTCACGCCTGTGTTGTAGGGTTGTATCGATACTACTTGTCTCTAAATTTGGCATAAAACCGCCGTGGTGAGAAAACATAAGTCTAAATGGTGTTTGACCTGTACTCGTGTTTATAGTATTGTTAATACCCCACATAATATCACATATTTTCTCATCCCATTTTGCCTCGGTTTCGGAACTCGTTCGCATAGCATCTAGAAGTGTTCGGTTAACTCGCTCCACTTGGCCATTAGCACGAGGTGTCGCTACTGCATTTAGAATGTGTTTAATTTTGTGCTCACCAGCGAATTGTTTAAAATATCTACTAGTAAAATCTTTACCTCTATCTGATATTACGCACCGCGGATACCCGAATACACTGAATACTTCTCTTAACGCGTTTATTGTTTCACGAGAGTTCACTGAGCGGACGGGTTTGGCCATTACAAATTTTGAAAATGAATCTACACAGATCAGTAGCAATGATTTTCCGCGTGCGGTTCTAGTAAATGGGCCCACATGATCTACGTGAACTATATCCATGGGCTCATTCGGTTTCGGTATAGGATGTAGCATACCCTGTTTTTTCCCATATGTACCCTTATTAAATGCGCATTCTAAACATGCTGACACATATTTGCGAATGAATCTAGACATTTTCGGGAACCATTATTCATCTTTTATTAATTTTGCACACCGTTCAAACCCTCGGTGCCCAATATCATCATGATATTTACGTAAAATCGCCCATCGCGCCATTTTCGGAACAACTAGTTTTTCACCTAAATTGCTTTTTCTGAAAAGTCGTTCATTCTTAAACGCATAATTTAGTTTAATATCTGAATTATCTGTACCATTTTGAAGTTGATTAATAATTGAATTTAATGACTCATCCTGCTGTAGTATTGTCAAAAACCAATCAGGGATGCTTATGTTAATTATGTTTATTGAGTATGAATTTGGAGGGTTGCGACTTAGCGCGTCGACATGTTTTAATTGCGTGCCTGCCCGATATTCTATAGTCATATCATAATCTTGTATGGCCAATCACCATCTTGCCACACGAGGAATCATATCGCGTTTACTGAACGTTGCCCGTACTGCAGCACAGTCAGTGACTACCTTGAATTCTTTACCAATAAGATAAATTCGGAATCGTTTAATTGTTTCGACGACTGCCATCGTTTCAAGTTCATAGCTGTGGTAATTTCTTTCTGTAGGGGTTGTAACACGACTAAAGTAAGCTACTGGTCTGAGGGACTTATCTCGTTGGTATTGTAAAAGAATACCGCCCAGTCCTAATTTACTTGCATCTGTGTGCACTTCGGTAGTCGCGTTTCTGTCAAATATCGCTAATACTGGCCTTTGAGTTAGACGATTCTTTAGCGACTCGAACGCATTATGTTCGTCATTTTCCCACTGCCACTTTGTTTTCTTTTTTGTCAATTCTGTCAGCGGCTTCGCTATTGTAGCAAAATTCTTGATGAATTTGCGGAGGTAGCTGGCCAAACCGAGAAACTGTCTAACTTCGTGTACGTTGGTGGGAGTTTTAAAACGCGAAACTGCAGCGATTTTATTTTCTGCTGGACGAACGCCGTCGCCTGATATTTCATGTCCGAGATAGTTTACAGTCTCTTTAAAAAATTAACATTTATTTGTATTTAATTTAAACCCGGCGCGAGCTAAACGATGTAACACTTGATCTAGAATAATTAGCCCGTCTTTTACGTTACGCGATGGTATCAGAATATCGTCCATGTAAACGAGAACTTCTTCGTGTCTTAAGTTACCCAACACGCTATCTACAGCCTTTTGAAACACTGCGGGTGCGTTAGCAAGACCAAACGGGCATTTTAGATATTCGTAATGACCGTCCGGTGTTATAAATGCAGTTTTGTGTACAGAATCTTTGTGAACCGAAATTTGATGATACCCAGACTTTAAATCTAGACTCGTGAAATACTGTTTAGTTGCTAATTTATCGATCTGATCAGTAATCAAAGGCATTGGGTATCTATCTTTCACTGTAATGGCATTTAGAGCTCGATAGTCTACACAAAGACGCGCGTCGCCGTTCTTTTTCGTTACTAGTAAGATTGGGCTCGCATAAGATGAGTTAGATTCTTGTATAATATTGGCATCGCTTAAATCGCGTAAAATGTCTCGCACAGTATTACGTTCAGAATAAGATAGACGGTATGGTCGGTGGTAAATAGGTTTATCGGACGTAAGTTCTATTCTCATTTCTGCTACACTAGTACCCTGAATATCTTGCACATTGCCAGCAAAACAAAATGACCAACGATTTAGTACCCGTTTTAGTGCGTTCATTTCATTAGGTTTTATATTTCCTATATCAAGACAAGAATTGTTAAAATTTGTTTCGCTTACCTTAATTCGTTGCATTTGGGTCTCATTACCGGCCTTCGAACTGTCGCACGGATCTGCCCTAGCTACGAGGTGTCCCGCTGCCCACTGGATTGGTTCCTGGCCGATGTTGTTGACCAAGATCTTGTCCTTTGTGCCGCGCAGTACACCGCCGGGAATTATGTACATAGTGGTTCCTAGGGAAAATATCTTCGGCTTCATCATGACTTCGTCACAACTGGAGTTGTTCTCGATGTTGACGGGTACCATCAGCGACTGACCTGCAGGAATGGTAGTTTACCTTGACAGTATGATTTTTCTTCTTCCATCGGCATCATCTATAACTATTTCTGAAAGAAAATTGTCAAATACGGAATTTAGTAATAGTTTTGCAACCCTGTTGCTTACAACCAGTGACACGCCGTCCATATTAATCATTGGCTGTCCAATGATTAAATGAATCTTGTCCATATCATAATCTGTCACTATCGCCTTTGTGTTGACTGTAATATCGTCCAACTTAAGTGAAAACCTAACTTCACCATTCGCCATGGTTCGTCCGCCACCGAACCCATGAATCACCTTTACCTTAGGGTTTATCGCCAGACCCAAACGCCTTGCAATGTCAGCCGCCATCAAATTTTGTTGACTACCCTTATCTAAATAAACTGTTATGCGTTCGCCATTCACTGTTCCAGTTTTAATATACACTGAATCTATATTGCCTATTAATTTTAAATTATTGCGCGATTCGCCTGTACGTTTCTTTACAGTGCACGCATCCCTCTTGTGCCCAACACCACCACACGCCATACATCTCTCCATTTGTGCTTTTGGACAGTAGAGGGATTTGTGCCCAAACTGTTGGCAATTATAACATCGAATGCCCGCCATTGAATTTGTTTGCCTAAACGAAATGTTTCGCTGAGGAGTAAATGTCGCAGATCGCCATCCTCGTCTATTAGGATGCTCGCCATGCATCATTCTACTAGACGAAGATGGTGTTTGATAGTTATCTATAGTAGCGAGATAACCTGCATACAAAGTTTCGGGATTTTCACAACGGAAGGCCCTAGCATTGGGTTGCAATTCAAGAGGTAAACCGTGTATAATACATGAAACAATTGCTTTATTCGTTAGATCACAACGGTCCGCCATAGCAATTTTCGCGTGATAATACTGCGTCATGGTTTCGTCATGCAACTTCTTCCGCTTAAGCATTACCTCCAGCATGGTTGCATAATCGTGTTCTTTTGGAAAAGCTAACTGTAACTGTCTTTTCCATTCTTCCCAACTAAGATCGTACGTTTTACGTCTGTTGTACCACGCGCGAGCTTCACCACGCAATCGATTCTGCATATACAGAGACCGACTATAATCATCCCAATCATGAACATTACCTATCTGGTCTATACGATTTAACCAGCTTTCGATATTCTCGTTTTTATCGTCTGGATCAAATTCAGGAATCATATCCCAAGAAGCAGAAGGCTTGGACATACGCATGCGTTTACCGATAGGTTCATCTAAATCTACATGTGCGTTACGCTGATCCGCATTAGTGATATTATTAGCACCTACCTCTACACGTCCACTACTCACTTGACGCTGCATCCATTTACTGAGCTTCTTGTCTAAAGTCTTCTCCATGAGATCTTCTAATAAATCGCGGGCTGATGGTTCATCACTATTCCTTTCACCTCTCCAAGTACGTCGCGCTTCCGTATCACTTTCTTGAACTTCGACCTCACTTCCACTTGCGTGTGCGTGTGACATGGTAATCCCACTTCTGAATTGTTACACTTGGTACATTTAAAAAAATAAAACACAATTCACAATTAATCAGTTTATTTCCGCAAGACACCAAATACAACCTTACACCTCAACTCACACATATATATTGAATCATAAAGAAATAAAAAGAATCGCCAAACAACAGATATTAATTGATTACGCCATCAATTAGCATCGAAACTGTTACACAACGCCATATTGATAATTGTTCACTTCCTATCGTAATGAACGCCGTAACAATATATAAACATAGTAATAATTTTTGTAGAATAGGAATACAACAATACCCAATTCCTCCCTTCTGAGATTTTACAATAATTATTATGCAATGGAACTTAATTATACAATTATTGGTTCTTTATTATCATTGAGTTTTTTATTCATTTTACAAATTGTTAAACACTTATTTCTAAACTTATATAATAAGACAATACAAATTATTAAAAATATAGTATAAAGTAGAAATGATGATTGTGATGGTTTTGTAAATTTAACTTTTTTATTTGTGATAACTCTTTAATTGTTATATTTATTTTACTTATTTTATCTAAATTTAGTGAATTTAGATTTTGAAACGTATTATTAAAATTTAGGCTTTCAAATATTATTTCTTTATTGGTTTCTTGAATTATATCGAACTTAAAATTATTTACCACACATATATTAACAAGTTTTAATTTAAATATACCTTTGATTTTATTTTGTTAAGTGTATTACTTTCACAATTAATTTGAATTTGTTGTTCCTTGGGGCTTATTATGATTAATTCGTTTGTGTTTTGAATTTTCTCCGAAGTATTTTCTAGTTCCAGAGTATGATATTTACAATCATCATTCGTTTGGGCCTTTAAAATATTAACTATGCATTTATTTAAGACAATGTACTTAGTTTTACAATAATATATCTTATTAATTAAAATGCAATTATTTATCTTAAACTTATTGTTATTATTTATAAAATACATAGTTTGTTTTTCGTTCAATTGTAAAATTGTAATATGTTTAATAAAAGGTAGGGGTGTAAATTGGTATAAAATATAAGTTTGGGAAGAAAAAATTGGGATATTAATAAGGTAGTGTATCTGTTCGTTGTCGTGTTGGCAGAAGTTTCTATAATTCCGTTTAGTTGCCAAATGTCTTTTTTTGTGTGATTTTTCTAATATTATTTGGGTCGATAATACTTGTGTGCAATTTCCTCAAGTTACAAAAAGTTAAACTCATTTCGATTTGCTTAGTCAGGTCATTTAAATTCGGGATTATAAATATTAGTTTTTGAAATTTATTTTCAACGTCGATTTTTCCTTGCCAATTAAAGTTTTTCTTTAAAATCTCTTGAATGTCTTCCATTTGCGTTTTCAACCTATTTTCACTGCTTTTGATATTTTCGATTTGATTATTGAATTTATCAATCATTTCCTTACTAATTTTTAAATTTTGATTGGTTTGATCCTGTAATAATTTTTCATTATCTTTTATTTCTTCAAGAATTTTGTCATAGCTTTCTCCATCGGAAGCATCTAAATTACCTGAAATTGATTTGATGATACTTCTTACCCATTAATTAAACCGCGTTTTGAAATTCTATGAAATATTTTATTAATTTGATTTTCTAAGTGAATAAGATTGTATATTAAAATATTAATACAGTCTTCAAATATTTCTATTGAGTCTTTAATTTGGTAGAGCAGGATTTCTTTCAATGTTTTTATTTTAATAAATTCATCGTGAATCGGGGTAATATTATAATTATTGTAAATTATTTGTTCTGAAGTTTTTATCTGTGTTTTCCCTAACTTAGCTAAATGAAAGCCATTATCATTTGAGATGTCCGTACATCTGAAACAAGAGTTTATTGTGTAATTCTGTTTATCCTGACATGTTTTTCGGCTACTTGGTCTTTAATTTTTACTTTCCCAAGTATTGGGTTGTAGTGTTTAACTTTATATTTTCTAAATAAGGGTTTTTTGAATTTTTTGATTAGTCTAGGATTTTCTTTTACGTAAATAGTATCTTTTATTTGTAAGGGATTAATAGAATTTTGTTTGGAGTTAATTTTGTTATGGTATGTTTAGTATTGTTATAAGCTAAGATTGTCAAGTTTTTCTAATAATGTTTTGTTTTTGAAGTGATTATTATTTTCGAGGATTCTAAGGTGTTCGAAAAGTGTTCAACAGTATTGCTTTTAAGGTTCTTTACGCAAATTATATGACTCTGTATATTCCTGAGTTTGAATAAATTTTGTAAAACGTTACTTTTGAATTTAGATCCTGCGTCCATAATTACTTTATTTAATATAGTATAAATTTGGATATGATATATTGAATTAATTTCTGTAATATATTATTTGAAATTTTATTTTCTAACGCACAAACTTGACCATGTTTGGAAAATTGATCAAATATTGTTAAAAAAATATTTTTATTTAAACAAAGTACATTGATATTTATTTTGTCAAATGGTTTTACAGGTGTTGATGTTAGATTATCTATTGCCGTAATTGGTTTTCTATTATATTTGTTTAATTTGCAAAGTTCACATCTATTTATATATTCAGTAATATTACTAATCATTTTGGGCCAAAAATATTTGTATCTTCAAATATTTTTAATATTTTTGTCGACGCTTGGTTCCATTCTAATTTATCTCTGCCACAACCTAATAACGGTATATTGATTTCAAAAATTTCGTTAAGAATGACATAATCTCGGAGTTTCTTTAATGGTTTATCTAGATCTTTAATTCATGGTTCTCACAAAATAGTTTCTTAGTGAATAAATGAATAATTCTTTGATTATTACAATTTTGAATAATAATAATATGTTTATTTATTAGGTTTGTATTTTTACAGAAATTCTTACTATCAAATTTTCTATTGACTAGATCTGCTACTCCTTGACTCATTTCAAAATCTTCAGAAATACAATGAGCGAATGTTTTTGTTTCTGTTACGTCACCGATTTTATTGTGAATTTGTGTTTTGTTACGTTGACGAGAAAGATTATCTGCTACTAAATTCATTTTGCCTTGTTAATATTCTATGTCGAAATTGTATTCATTTACTTCTATTTTCCAACGCATTTTTTTCTGCTTAGAGTTTTTCATGTTGAATAGCCAACATAAAGGTATATGATCTGTTTTTATTAGAAATTTTCTACCAAATAGATAGTGTCTGATTTTTTTATGGATTCTATTGTGGATAGTAGTTCCTTTTCGACCGTGCTATAATTTTGTTCGGCATTACCTAATGTTTTTGAAAAATAAGCTATTGACATTTCTTTACTGTGTTCATATTTTTTAATTAAAACTAATCCTATGGCGTAATCAGAGGCATCCGTGGTTAGTATAAAATCTTTTTGAAAATTTGGAAATTATAATATGGGAGATGAAGTAAGAATTTCTTTTTGTTCGTTAAAACATTTTCTATAAGATCTGGTAAATTACTTGACTGGGATGGATGCTGAAGGATGACGATATTTTTGGATTTCAGTCAATCTTTATTTCAACCCGACTAGTTTCAACTCCGCATGAGTCTTCTTTCCCTCAACCCCTGAAGAAGACTCATGCGGAATTAAAATTAGTCGGGTTGAAATAAAGATTGACTGAAATCCAGAAATATCGTCATCCTTCATTTTCTATAAGATTCTTTATAAATGTCCATATTTCGGCCATTTTTTGGGCATACGGTAAGAGGTTTCCATTTTGAGTAATAATATATCCTAAATATTTTGTTTGTGCTTGCAAAAATTCTGATTTATCAATTTAGATTTTCAGGTTTGTTATTCTTAATTTTTCTAAAATTACTTTGATATTGTTTAGGTGTTCTTCAAGAGTTTTGCCAAAAATAATGACGTCATCTAGATAGACTAGACAAATTTTGTTTACCAATTCTCCTAGTGCGATGTTCATCATTCTTTGGAACCTTGCGGAGGCATTTTTTTAAACCGAAAGGCATATGTAAAAAATCATAGTGACCGGATGGAGTAGAGAATGCTGTCTTTTCGATATAGTTTTTGTCCAAGGGAATTTGATGAACACCTAACTGTAAGTCTAAGGTCGTAAAATATTTTGTATGGCCGATATGATCCAATAAGGTGACAATATTGGGGATTGGGAATTTGTCGTCTTTTGTTTGAGTATTTACTTTCCTAAAATCGATTACTAATCTCATTTTCCGTTTGTCAGAAGCGTCTAACTTTTTTGGAACTATGCAATTGGGAGAATTCCATGGAGAATGAGAAGGCTGTATAATTTTTTCTCTTAACAATTTTTCAATATGTTCTTCAATGTCGTTTTCGTATATTTGTGGGAGTTTGTAATTTTTCGTGTAGATGGGGGTTTCGTCATTAACAATTATTTTATGTTCGCATATATTTGTACAAGACAATGGTTCGTTTAGTTTTGGAATAAGATCTTCAAAATTATTTATGAGTGTTTTTAATTTTGATTTTTCAATTTGATTCAAATGTTCTTCTGATCGAATTTGAATATTATTATTTTGCTTGCCAGTTTTGAAGTCGTTTTATTATTTTTTATTTTCCTTTCCTTGTATATTAAGAGATTTTTTTATGAAATCAATTTGGATATTTATTTTTTTAAATGGTTCAATTCCTAATAATAAATTATATTCTTTATGGAATTTGTATACGTAACATTTTAGTGAAATTTTATTAATTTTCAGTATTACAAAATGTGAAATAGTAGATTTTCCTTTTGCGGTTGTGAACTTAATTTTTCTTCATAGGTTTTTTTTTTGAATTTCACTAAATTTGGATATATTAAATTTATACTTGAACCCGTGTCTAATAAAATGATATAGTCTTGTAACGACGGTAAATTGTATGTTAGGCTAGACATTACTTGCTTTGTTCGAGTATTTCTGTCTCTAATTTTAAAAAAGAATCGTTTTCAGTATCATCGTCTTGTTCTACGTATTCGTATTTGTCAGCAGTTTGTCCACTTTGATTATCTGAGCTTTCGTTGAGATTATAATTTTGCTTAATTGTTTGAGTAAACATAGGCGTAGTAAGTCTTGTTTACTGTGTCATTGGCTTGGGCTGCAATGATCGTTTTGTTTCGTAATAAAAATTAAATTTTGACGAGGGTCAAAGGTTTTTGGTTGTGTTTGATTGTTATTAAATTGAATTGGTTTGGATGGGAATTGTTGGCCTGGGAATTTTTTGGTGGTAGATTGAAACCAAAATTTTGCTTATCTTTTAACATTGGTGTGAATTTTGATGTGAATAATTAAATTAATTTCTCAATAAACATTCACAATCTTCTAATTTACTAGGTTGTTTAACAATCCACTGATAAGGGTAGGAGGATTATGAAATGTGAAACGACTAATTTTTGATTTTCTTTTATTATTGCATTCTTCTGTAATTGATTGTATTTTTTTAATAATATTTTTGATTTATACTGTGAAAATTTTTGAGAAATGATTTCTAGAGTTTTGTCTGTGTTGGTTTTATTTTTCATTTGCAAAATTTCCAGTAAAATTGTTTCGGCTGTGCTTTTGACACAGAAATTTGTAGTAAGGTAAAGTTTTAAATCTTTCCAATCTTCGAATTTGTTCTCGGAAAGTAATTCGGCAGCTCCGTGTGTTAGTTTAGTTTTTATAAGTGTGCTTTCTGAATGGGACTTAGTACAACGGTTTCTAGTGTAAACTCTACGTTGCCTACGGCACTAATGAAATTATTTAGTAATTTAATATCTCCGTTATATGGAGGAATAATTTCGGAATAAATTCTGAAAGTGTGGTTATAGCCATGTTTTAACTATTTGCCAAATTTAATCTACTCGGTTTTAAAATTATGTTTTTGACAGTACTGTTTAAAGGTGTAGTATTTTCTACTTCAGTATCAGAATTTTTAGATTTTGTACTATTATTACTATCAGACAAAGTTTATTGTGTGTTTGATACTGTGCCGGTCCCTCGATACCTTTATTACTAATCGTTCGTTAGAGGTATCCCTTTATGTAACACAAAAATAAATACAATATTACAAATATTAACTTACAAAGTTATTATAAATAGTGCGAAGATTGTTTGATGCTTTACGGATATCACCGGATAGGTGATTCTTCATGGGTCTGGAGACGTGATCGAAGTGTTGTCGAACAGCAAGTCTTCCTTTCTCTCGATTTCTCTGTTGTTGGGTTGCCAAGGGAAGTTGATGTTTCCGTGAGATCTGCGTTTTGTGTTGTTTCCACAGACCGGTGTAGACAGTTTTATTGAAATATATTTTTTTCTTGGTTTCCGATTGATTTATTGATTTATCAGAGTAAAGAATTAAAATTCACCACATAATTACTTTTTGTGAGTGCGCCAATTAAATAATTTCTTTTACATTATTTTAAAAAATAATAATCTTATTGTCGACAAGATTACATGTGTTGAGATAAGAGAATACAGAAAAGAATGAACAACTTATCTTAGTTACAGAGGTTTTTTTATAATGCATGTTATAATGGAAAAGTACTGCAAGAAGTGCTGACATAGTAATAATTATTGTAGAATAGGAATACAACAATACATAATTTATATATATATATATATATATATATATATATATATATATATATAAATTATGTAGATGCCCAGCCCTTGTTGCATCATTCCTGGTAACTTTCCATTAAGTAACATTAAACCCTATACAGCACAAATGTCATACCACCTAAGTAGTTAAATAGCTCATCTCAGACATGTAAAGCAGAGTTTATGTCGGTCTGTAGAGAGATAAAGTTCATATCATATCTTGTTGTATCTTGTACTTTAAAATAAAACTTTTTAAAAACATTAAATCGTATTCCATTGATTTAATTGGCGCAGTCGCGGTAGGATGCCCAAAAGGCTTTAAAACTCCGAAGATATTCGAAATTCGAATCTCCAATTCGTTGAAGAGTTCAAGTCGTCACTTTTAAGTGTTAAACGCGGCATCCACGAACCATCAAGTTCCCTGAGTGTTCAGAAGTCCGAAATCTCACCACGACAATTATTGGTGAGATCAATTCGTTGAAGATTTCACACTTCAAAGAGTGGAACGAAATCCAGAAGTACCAGGCTACAAGACCCTCTACACCCACACAAACCTCCGACGAAGAAAGGCTGATCATATTGTCGTTAATTCCGAGAGTCACCAGAAGCGGATCGTCCGTAGAAGACATCTCGACCCCACCACCTGAGCGGACATCAGGAACCATCCCAAATTCACTCCACAAAGACCATGAAATTGGCCGTCGTGAATTTATTATTAATATTAATGTAAGTTTATTACATTCTACTATTCATTGTTGTTAAACAACTTCATATTTATTCAAACTAATATTTACAAGTTTATTACATTCTACTATTCATTGTTGTTAAACAACTTCATATTTATTCAAATTAATATTTACATCATTTTATTTAAATATCACATACACACACAATGAATCCACCAGCTCCACAAATCCAGCCAGCCACTTTGAATTTAATCCCCAGAATCCCTAATGATATTAAAGAACTAATAGATATCATACCCGAATATGATGGGAGCACTGGCACCCTCGCGCACTTTATTAACATCTGTGATGAAATGATCGAAATAATCGATAAACAAAATTTATCTGCAATTATTAAACGAATAATTTTGCATACAATTCGAAAGAAAATAACTAAAGAAGCCAATACAAAACTAGCTACCAAAACGTATACTGACTGGAAATCTTTAAAAGAATTACTAATTGATGAATATGGTGATAAAAGAAATGAAGTTCATTTCTTAACAGAACTATCACATCTCGATCAAAAATCTAACGAAGACATATTCTTGTACTTCGATAAATACGAAGACATTTTCAAAAGATTGATAAGTTTATTAAAATTAAAGTTTGGTGCTGGCTTCGACAATTTAGTTACATTCATGTCTAGTTATGCGTCACATAATTTTATAATAAATTGCAGAGAGCCATATAGAAGTCAGTTAGCCGCTAGAAATCCAAAATCTTTAAATGATATCCAGAATTTAATCAAAAATGACTTCCAGTACATTCACACAAACATACACAAACAAAACACTATCAAACCAAAGATAAACGTCCCAACACCTGTTTATAAAACTGCAACACAAAACCAAAATTCCTACCCAAATCAAAATCAATATTGATCACCAATGCTTCGATATCCTCAGCAACAACGAAATTTCCCTAGTCAACCGATACACCCTAAACCGAGAATAAACAATTATCCTCAACCTATGTCCATCAGCACAAACACCTTTAGACCTCAACAAAAAAGACAGAGACAGGACTTACAAATGCTAGACAGTAATACTGAAACCCTTGTAGACCCCAACAATGACAATCATCTATTCGAACACTATGATTACGACCAAACAAACGATGAAGAAAACATTGAAACAAACAACGAACTAGAGTCACAAACCGAAAATTTTCCCATAGAACTCTTAGAAGAGTTGAAACCTTAGCAAACTATACTTCACGTCTACCATTTATCCAATTTAAAAATTGCCGTGTATTAATCGACACCGGATCTTCCGAAAATTTTATTAGTCAAAATTTCGTTCACAAAAATAAAAACAAATTCAAAATTTTTAATGAACATTTCGAGATACAAACCGCAAATGCTGTTTCAACCGGTACCCAATTCACATTTGTTGAATTACTTAAGAAAAATATAAAATGCTTCAGTTTTGAATTCCATAAAGATTTTGATATTGTAATAGGAAATTCTGGCCTAAAGTTGTTAAAAGCGAAAATTAGTTATTCAGATGAATCTATTTTATTAGGTAAACGCAAATTTAAATTTAGCTATTTTCACAAAAACAAATTAGAAATGAATTGTCAAGAAATTTCAAAAGAATTAAACCTCAGAACAGATCATTTAAATAACACAGAAATCAAAGAATTAAATAAAATTCTTAAAGAATTCGAAGATTTGATTATCGATGACGACAAAAACTTAACTTTTACAAATGTGATAAAACACAAAGTTAGGACAACCGACGAAACCCCAGTTTATCAAAGATCATATAAATATCCGGTTATCTACAAGGAAGAAGTTAACAAACAAATTAATAAATTGTTAGATCAGGACATAATTAGACACTCATACTCCCCTTGGAGTAGCCCAATTTGGATTGTTCCCAAAAAACAGGATGCTTCGGGTGAAACAAAATTTCGCATGGTTATTGACTACCGCAAACTAAACTCAAAAACTATCGACGATAAATTTCCGATACCCGATATCGCGGACATTTTAGACCAACTTGGTAAATGTAATTATTTCAGTACCATTGACTTAAAAAGCGGATTCCACCAAATCGAAATGGATTCTGATTCAGTAGAAAAAACAGCCTTTTCTACCGATCAAGGACACTTTGAATTCCTTAGAATGCCATTTGGCCTCAAGAACGCACCAAGTACCTTCCAGCGACTAATGAATTTTGTTTTAAAAGACCTCATTAATAAAATATGTTTTGTGTATTTGGACGACATAATTATTTTAGGCAAATCATTACAAGAACACATTCAAAACATCAAAATTGTTTTCCAAAGATTAAGAGAGGCGAATCTTAAATTACAACTAGATAAGAGCGAATTTCTAAGAAAAGAAGTTGCGTATCTTGGACATATAATTACTACCGAGGGCATTAAACCAAATCCAGATAAAATTGAAACTATTAAAAAACTTACTCTTCCAAAGACTCAAAAAGAAATTAAATCATTTTTAGGCTTTCTTGGTTATTACCGTAGATTTATAAAAGACTTTTCCAAATTAACCAAACCATTTACCAAATGCTTAAAGAAAGACGCCAAAATTAATATTGATGACAAAGAATACATTTCGTGCTTCGAAAAATGTAAATTACTACTTTCAAACGCACCAATATTACAGTATCCTGATTTTTCGAAACAACTCCGTTTAACGACCGACGCATCAAATTTCGCTTTAGGAGCAGTCTTATCACAAAACATAAACGGTAAAGATCTACCTATAGCCTACGCAAGTCGCACTCTCAACGATCATGAAGTAAATTATTCGACCACCGAAAAGGAATTACTTGCTATCGTGTGGGCCACGAAACATTTTCATCACTATTTGTATGGCCGGAAATTTAAACTGATTACGGATCACAAACCCCTTATTTGGCTAAACAGTCTAAAAGAACCAAATTCAAAACTCATACGTTGGAAATTGAAATTATCACAATACAATTATGACATAGAGTATCAAAAAGGTAAACAAAATTACGTCGCAGACTACTTATCCAGAATTCCGAAACCTTTCGAGATAAATTATAAAACTTCAAATATTTTTGACCACAAGGAACCCATAATTCATTGCGTTTCACAAGATTTTAAAATGGGTCAAGGTTTCGCAAAACGGATTAACGAAAAGTACCACACCACCAACAATATAGAAAAAATAAAAATAGTAAATAACATCGCCGTACAAACATCACCTAGACTAATAATACATTTAATTTAAAAAGAGAATTATTTTGACGAGCTAAATTTAAAAGATATTAAAAACTGTTTAATACAATTAAGACATTATCTAATCGAAAACAATATTAATTCAATTAACATGCCAAAAATTGCATCTGGTCTAGACAAACAAAATTGGTCTGATATAGAAAATCTACTAAGACAAATTTTTGAAAATACAGACATACAAATCAACGTTTTTACTCTGAATAGTATCGAAACTTATGCAAACTCCGTTATCGCTGAAAAGGACACCGACAGTTATACGCAGCATTCTGATGACGAATCCCCTATCAACGGCCTGCACTATAAAGACATTCCTATAAATTTCAGTAAAAACCAAATTATATTTAAAGAAACAACTTCGAAAAGCACTGTAGAAATAAAAAAAATGTTTGGACACGAAAAACAAAGATTTTATATTTACTTAAACAAGACTAATTTTAAAAATACTCTCTTAAAATTTATTAAAGAATACCTCGTACCTGGAATTTCATTATCATTGTATCGTTCCGGTACAATTCCAAAAAATGTTAAATTCTATTTTGCAAATTCACTTTCAACCAGGCACTTATATTTTGACTAGTTGTAAGAATCAGTTACAAGACATGGAAGCGTCAGACGAACAAATCGACCTTGTAAAGAACTATCATTTAGGTAAAACAAATCACCGTGGCATAATTGAAACTTATCAGAAATTAAAACAGCAGTATTATTGGCCAAATATGCAGCAAACAGTTTCTAAATTTATAAATAACTGTGATGTTTGCCAGGAAAATAAATATGAAAGAAATCCCGTAAAAACACCCATTATAAAAACACAAACTGCGACCAAGCCCCTCGAAATTATTCATATTGATATTTTATCATTAAAAAAAGAAAAATTCTTAACAATAATCGACAGTTTCTCTAAGCACGCACAAATTTATCATTTGTCCGAAACCAATACAATAACTATAATACAAAAATTAATAAAATACTTTTCTATCTTCGGTACTCCTAAATTAATAATATCTGATAACGGCCTACAATTTAACAACCAGCTGATCTACAACTTTTTATCAACCAAAAATATTCGTATTCACCTCATTAGCGTCAATAATCCAAAAAGTAACGGTAATATCGAAAGGTTCCATTCAACAATAATAGAACATGTTAGAATACTGGAACAAAATAAAGATTTCAACGATTTAAACATTAGTAATAAAGTCCGTTATGCTCTTCAAGCTTATAACCAGACAATTCACTCCGTTATCAAACGCACACCCAATGAAATACTTTTCGGCCATTATAATGAAATAAAAGAAGAAATTTCTCCCGAAATCGTTACTGATAATTACGTTCAGACCCACAAAGAAATTATGAAAAAAATTTACGATGAAACTAAATTATTATTAGATAACAGCAAAAAGAAATACGCCACGTCACAGGTTGATAGTATTAAATTACCAGATAAAGCATTCGAAGAACAAGCCAAAAGAAACACTGGTAAAGTCGAGAAACCCCGTTACAAAAAACAACAAATTAAAACGTATATAAAAGATAGGGCCCAAGTAATAACTGACACGAACAGAAAGGTAAAAATTGACAAATTAAAACCTCTCCGTCAATTTACAGACTCATACGAACAACAACAACCATCGACCTCAAAGACGAAAGACACAATGCCGGAATTAACGTCCTGAAACTAGGAAATGCACAAATTTCAACTAATAATAAGTACATCTATGTTAAGCTCAATTTAGATAGAATTAAGGAAACATATTATAATCTTACTTACCACTATAATCAATTAAAATTAGAATTAGAGAATAAATATAATAAGAAAAATGTAGAAACTTTAAGTAATAACTTTATTATGTTAGAAAACTTTTTAGACATAGTAAATAGTAAAATACAAATTCTCTTGTACGATAATAAAGAAAAACGTGGACTTATAAACGGAATCGGTTCTATAATAAAAAGTATCACTGGAAATTTAGACGCCACTGATCAAGAAAAATACGATAACGCTTTGAAATTAATTAAAGAAAATGAAAATATTTTGAAAGACAATTTAAATCAAGTAATTACCTTTAATAAAAATATTTCGGATTATTTCAATAAACAAGTTGAAAAAATCAACTCCAATAATAAAATTATTCAAAATAAAATTACTGAGATGCATGTTGTTTTAGGCAAAATAATAGATACCAACGATATACTCTATATCGAAAATATAATAACGCAACTAACATTTGCAGCCACAAATCTAATAAGTATCCTTAACGAAATCGAAACCACGTTTGCTTTTTGTGAAACAAACACTTTATATTTTGGTATTCTTTCGAGAGAAGATGTCAAAAAAGAAATTGATAAATTATTATCAAGCAGTTTAAAACACCTTGTAATCAAAAATTGGCAAAACCAACAGTTAGTAAAAACCTATTGTAAATATGAAAATTTTAATTTAGACATAATAATAGACATTCCTATTCCCCTTCTACAAAACGAACTCCTACAAATCACCCCTATTCCTACTTTGCACAATAACACTTACGTTACCTTAGATATCACTCCTGGCTATTACTCGAAAACCAATACACACATTAATAAATTGAATAAATGTACTTTGGTAGAAGATAAACTTTATATTTGTAACATTGAAAATTCCCTAGCAAATAAATGTTTAGAAAACTTGTATTTTAATAAAAATAGTGATAGTTGCGAATATATTAAAGTACTTAATCACATCGAAATCATTTCAATACCAAATTCAAATATTGTATATCTCTTTGTACCTAATAAAGATGTAATAAATGTCGAATGTGATCACGAAGTTCAAGATAAAGAAATTGCTGGAATATACTCAATAAAAAACTGTTTAATAAACAAACAAAAATTATTTAAAAATGTCAAGTATGATAAAATTATCAACTTAAATATTGAACAAAATAAAAATAAAATAATCCTTAATAAGACACTGAATATAAAAAATCTAGAATCAGTTAAAATTCCAAATCAACAAATAACACATTTAAATGAAATCCATAACTCGGAGTCACATTCAATATTTTTCGATATAATATTATACATTGTATGCATAGTTGTAGCCATGTTCTTAGTTTATAAGATTTATGTAGAAATTAACAAACGTAATTTATGTAATCAGAATAAAAGTAGCGAAATAACAATTGAAACAACACCTATGGAATATCCAACAGGTATTCTTTCATCTTAGGGGGGAGGAATTATGTAGATGCCCAGCCCTTGTTGCATCATTCCTGGTAACTTTCCATTAAGTAACATTAAACCCTATACAGCACAAATGTCATACCACCTAAGTAGTTAAATAGCTCATCTCAGACATGTAAAGCAGAGTTTATGTCGGTCTGTAGAGAGATAAAGTTCATATCATATCTTGTTGTATCTTGTACTTTAAAATAAAACTTTTTGAAAACATTAAATCGTATTCCATTGATTTAATTTATATATATATATACACAAATATTTATTGACAGTTATTATAATTATAATATATTATTTATAATTTTCTTTGATTTATGTAAAGATAATAAAACAATTAGTATTAAATAACATACAGGAAGTAATGTTCTATTATCAAATTAAATAACATGGCTTAATTTTCTGCTGGACAATTTTTATTTACAAAAAAACTGTTTTCCCATGTTAAACGCCTATGTCAAATTTGAGATAAAACATAATTTTGAATTAGGATAACCGCAATGTACTAAGTTTAGCAACATTGAGTGTCAGACTGTAATGTAAACCTAACCTTTCATTTTTACAATTTTTCGATTTCAAATAAAATTTAATATGCACTTCGGCGCCTCGGCAAATAAATTCCAAATTCGTGAAAAAAATACTTCAGTGCCTTGATACATAAATAACTATTAAATTAATACTTGAAATGCCCGGCCATCTCATATCTCACTGACAGCTATTCACTTTATTTGGCATTGTGTGTTTAATGTTAGGGTATTTCACTCATTTTTACAATTTAGCAGTTTTGCTAAAAAATATTTTGGAGAGACAATATTTGAATATTTAAAAATTAACATTGAATTCATTACGGTTCAGATATTTATAAATTTTTATTCTCTACTTGAAAAAATTATACTGGAGCAGCTTTTACATATTCAAACTCTTACTGTTATGCCCAGATGTACCGTAGCCACTTAAATTTTAAGTGCTCCGTGAATTGACAATATCGTATCGAAACGGAACGTCAAATGAGTAATTGAATATTGCTGTCAATGTTTCGATATGCATTTTCTTGTTTAGGCTTAGTTTAAAATTTAAGCGCTTCCGGTTTAATTGAGAATTATTGATTTATATACTTAAGTAGGTATGGTTCATTCCAGATATGAATGCAGTAACTAGAAGATTGATTTGTCTCATAAAATACAAATTTTAGTTCTAAAACTAAGTACTAAATTCGAATCGTGATATTTAATAAGTAATACATATTTTATCATACACATATTTATAATCTTCTTCAAATACGTACTATTTCTCTATTTAGATATTTTCCAATAAGATAAAAATTGCTAAACGTTCCCATTGTGGAGTATAGGTGAAATTGGATTACAATCACTTGAATATAGATTGTGGTTAATTTAAGTTCAAAATGTTGTTTAGAACATAATATAATATAATTCCTATATGTTACTGAGAAAGAAGCACAATGTTTACTATTGAATTTCAACTATCCCTGCAGACTGCAACCTGCAGCGTCGAAAAGTGTTTCCAACTCCGGCGCTATGTGAACGAGAAAGAACATTCTATACACAAGTACGCAAGTGCCCTTCATATTCACAGCTGACAAAGGCGAAATTACAAAGCTCGCAAGAATTTCCCGATATAAAAGAAATATACAAAAGTCCATAGCAAATCTCTATCGAAAACAGTGCATTCGGTAAACATCTCACGTATTCCTTCTCTGAAACAGTTGTTTCGAAGTTTATGCCCCGTGAGTAATCCATAACTTACCAAGTCCAGATCAAGAACCGGAAGTGTACTGACCGGATGTGATGTGCCGGACGTGACGCACCAGCGTCGGCAGGCCTGGCAGTCCCTCAAGTCCTGCAGGCTTGCGTTATTAGACGACCAACATCCGTCCCGGCGCGAATTGCCAACAAACCGGAAAATATGCTAAAAGTGCCACACCAACGAATTTTGCAACTATTAATATCTGGTGCTATTGTCTGGGGATCTTCCATAAAAATCCAACTCAAATATGTACATTTGTGGTTCAAAAAATGTTTTTATTATTAAAATGTTTCCTAAACTGGTTTAACGTATTACATATGCATTTGACGACAAAATGTATGTATTTTAATTTTTTTATGAGATTGTCTATATTTCATGTAGGTATATGTTTTGTTTATATCGTAGGGAACTACTTCCTAAAATTATCTGGAAAAAACTACAGACGTAATATTAGCTAAGCGGAATAAAGTTCATAACTGCATTACTCTTAGTTACTTTGGAAAAATTAGACAAATATGTGAGTATTAAAATATAGTCAAAGTAACAGCTGTTTTTAATAGTATTACAAAGAAACTGTTAAAAGTACGTATCTACTCGTGTACCGGTATACTTCGATAACGTTTTAAAAAATCTGATGTGATCAACACAATACCTCCCACTATTTATTTTTTCGATCCCGATCAACGCAAAATATTTCGGAATTTAAATGGCACAAAATTGTCCCCTGTGTTGCACTCTCCACGCCAGTAATGAGGCGACGCTTGGTAAATGCCCGCACGATATAAATATGTCACTATCATTACCGAAATCTGTGTACAAAGCAGAGTAGCACACTCAGCAATGGGTAATATGCCATATAACTATTGTTCTATTTACAATTTTCTTTATAAAACGTTACTATCATTAATCTGAAATCATTATTTTATCGACAGTGAAATTTATCGGTCAATTACAAACATTTGAGCTGAAATGTGTAACCGTGGAGTTTTGTTTATAGCATATATATATATATATATATATATATATATATATATATATATATATATATATATATATATGGCCAATGCTCCCTTTGAGGACATTCTAGTTCATATATTGTGCACTATGAGGACAGAGCAGGCCCTTTGGGGACGTCCTCAAAGTGCCTAATTCATATATCAGTCAGTTCGAGGACAGGAACTCTGGCGCCAAGTGTGGCAGTAGTAAGAAATAAAAAAGTGGTTTGATTCAATGCTAAATATCAATACCTCCGTATGTAACCCTCACAACTTTTAAGGTGTGATATTACATATTTAAAAGGATGTCTTTACGTAAGTTAAGAAGTCATATTTACACTATATCAGAGTAATAACATTATCCGCAAAGAAAATGCACCGTCACAATTTTATTACATGGTTTTTAATTAAGTAATTAATTAAGTTAATTATAAATAATTTTTATTATTTATTAATTCGTTAACGTTTTCTTCAATGTCCAGACCTTTAAAACAAATAGGTTAAAATGATTTTTATAGTAAATAATAATGTGATGGTTTAAAAATGTTCTTATCTGAAAAATAATTATAAACTATATAACTTACCTTTATTATAATGATTAAAATATATAATAAAAGAAAAAACGACTTAGTTGGTAAAAAAATTATGTGCAAAGGAACACTGTGACGGACTGTATTCCAACTTAAATAAAATATATTAAATAAAATAAATACCATATCTTTTATTTCAGCTGCTTTTATAATTTATAAAGGAATCATAGGGTAACAACATCGGTGTTGAATATAAATATGACATATGACTTCAGTTTAAGGTTAGAATAATATATTACCTGAGTAGACTAATAAAATCTGAGAAATAAATGTATATTAGGCTTAGAATACAAATTACAAACTGCACACATATCAACTCTATACATTTCTTGGCATATACATTTTCCTAACGTACAAATATGTCCCTTCAAGTTATATTGCCCTGTTTCTCGTCTTGTACATTCGTGACAAATCTATACCATGAAGTTGTCGCACATCAGAGAATTCGAACATGGTGCATTATCTTCTCTCGAAGTAGACTTCGTAAATAAAATGTATTTTATTCCTTTTAATAAAAATATATAAACGTAAACCTATCCTAAAACATAATGCAAATATTTCACATATTTAAATTAAAATACGTTTTGTTTTTGAAATGTAATTCGAAATGCAATGAACGCGCCAAGTTTGAATTCACAGTGACAAATGTATAAGGCGAGAAATGCACAGGGCAATATAACTTCAACGGACGTATTTGTACGAAAGATAAATGTATATGTCAAGGAATGTACAGAGTGCTATATGGGCATTTAGGAATTTGTATGCATTCCCTTAATTAGTCTTCTATAACATGCTAGTTTTTCTATTAAATGTCGGTTTGGATATAAAAGTTGTAATTTAAAATGTTATGTTTATTTTGCCATTTCCTATTCTTCACGTGTTAAAAAAGCCAAATTTAATTGCAAATATTTCAGCTATCGCGTGGTCAATTGTATTAAAAATTGGAGAGCAATTAGATTATACTTCAGTTCAGATGCACTTTATATTTCAATTAATTCTGGGTAAAATAGTTTCATGGTATGACTACCTTAATACCCGAAATGTACGCAGTCAGTAGTATGCTACAAATTATTACTATTTTGTTGACATGAAACAGATAATTTATATAACAAACGCATATTTAATCGTAAAAATATGCAATTATTACAGTATAGGTCTACCAAAATATAAATTCATCTGGATTGAGTAAAATACTTGCGATACTACGATGAACAGAGAGATATAATAATAGAATTATAGATAAATAATCATTTGTACAGTCCGTGCAAGAATTTGTATGATCGCTCGGCGTCATTCGGTCCTGAAGCTAAGATGGTAAACATCTCAGACAAACGCGTATTTAATTTCCTGCGTGAATATTGGGGCATAGAAAAGCTACCGACAAGATGGGTGCCGTGTTTTACAATGTTTCGCAACTATTGATGAAATATGGATACATCACTGTACACCAGAAATCAAAAAACAGCCAGAACCGTGGATTTCTCCTGATGGACGTCCTCCCAAGAAGGCAATAACGGTTCGATTGGGCGGAAAGGCCATGGTCATGGTTTTCAAGGATTAGCAAGGCATAATCTTTATCGACTATCTGGAAAAGGGAAAAACAGCCACAGGACATTACTATGCCGCTTTATTGGATCGATTTCATGTTGAATTGATGAAAAAGCGGTCCCATTTTGGAAAAGAAAAAAGTGCTGTTCCACCATAATAATACACCAGCTCACTCGTCCGCAGTTGTAATGGCCAAATTGCTCTAATTGTACTACAAACTGCTCCCTCATCCATTTTACTCTCTTGATTTGACCCCTTGTGACTTCTTCCTCTTTCCAAATATGAAGAAATGGCCAAGTGGAAAAAAAAAATCAAATCGAACAATGTTATTGTAAAGTACTAAATGCAAGAATACGAATGTTATAAAAGTTGTGACCGCAAATTGTATATTGGCGGGCATACACGCCCGACATAATGGGGTATTCTAATATTTTTTTGTTAATTTTATTTTCTGAAACTTTCACATATTTGTATTATAAATCTTAAATTTTGAGTTCTGTTTTATTTAATTTAAGCGAGATTTTAATTTTTAAATATAAATTGAAGATTTAAATTTTACCGGATGTGACTTAACAGAAGCGGCGACATTTAAAAAAGGATATAGAAATATAGTACTTGTAAAGAGACAAAATGTAATAAAACGAACGCGAACAAGACAGTTTACCCGTCAATGGCAGAATATGTTTATATATAAAATTTGTAAGAAATTTCATCTCGTCAGTCACTCGTACGTCACAAACCACGTGGTATCTTTTTAACGCCAAAATAAATGACAAAAGAAAACTCATGTTAGGAAAAAAAATGATATTTTTAACATTATTCGGTTACTGTTTTCATAACCCACATTGTTATAACATTTTTTACCTTAAATTTTGCTCCATTAGAATACACCATTTCTAAAAATTGTCGATGATGTATGTATTATAATGTTCCCATATTATCAAATACCTATTTTACAATATTTAGTTTATTAGAATTAGTTAGCAATTTTGAACAAATTAAAGCCACTTTTTATAAAATGCGAATTTTGTTTAATAATTATTCCGAATTCGCAATGAAATAGTAATTATTAAAAACGTTACTTCATATTTCTGATTCTTTTATTACACTTATTTCATTTATTTTTATTTAAATAAACACAATTTTGAATCCTGTCTGTCGTCTATAAATGGCCAATTAAATAATTTTTTCATTAAATAACTTCCGGTTTTATTTAAAATTATTTGGAATAATAATTATTAGCTTTTCATATTTTTGACATATTCGTTATATGTATTGATATTAAAATTAAATACTTGAATTATTCCGCGTTTTTCAAGCTGGTTCCTGTGCAAGTTGTACTGCGCAATTTGGCCCCGCCCATTGAATTAATTACATCTGTTCAGCCTTCAACCTGTTCCACAAACGGAAATCAGTGTTTTTGATTTTACTAAGACTGCAGGGCCGTAGCCAGAGGGGGGCCAGGAAGGGCGCTGCCCTTCCTATAAAAACTTTCGCCCTTTCTGGGGCTGATGTCTACATACTTTCAACTTTCATCATTTTATTTTATAAATAAAAATATTGAAAATAGTTATATTGTTTTGAAAAATAATATCGATGTTAGTTAGATACAGTAGCCGTGGTTAAATAATACTGACATTTGACAATAACGCCATCGAGCGTCACACTGTCGCGTCATCGTTTGGGCATTTTAATTCAAATTCTGGTTATAGGGGCAGTGCAAACCCGGTAACACGGTATTATATTCAACAGGCGTAATAAAAAGTTGCAACTATTTTAATATTCATATTATTTGTATTACGCCCAGTTGCACCGCTGACCCTTAAATTTAAAGATAGACTTAAACAAATAAATGCAAATCGAAATTTTGACAGCAATATTCAATTACTCATTTGACGTTTCGTTTCAGTACGATATTGTAAATTTAAAAAAACTAAAACTATCAAAAAAAAAAAAAATGTTTGCCCTTTCAATAAAATATTTGGCCCTTCCCAGAACCATAGCCTGGCTACGGCCCTGTAAGACTGTCAGTTACATTCGACTTAAAAAAATTACGGCAATTTTTAAATTGAAGTTAGATATGTATAAAGTACTTATAGATAAGCTTACAATTTGGAGGACTTTTTTGCAACAGAAAAAATCTGTTGTGGCCAGCACAATACGTCTCGCGATTTCCATTTTGTTACATAATTAACGAACTTAACATTTCTTGTACACACAAATAATTCAAAATATATCTATCCTTTCGTTCTATGAGGAATTTTGTCTTGCACTTCTAATATGTTCAAAATGCTTCATATTCATTGACGGTATTAGCGGTATAAGAATAAAAGGACATATGTAATATTAATATACCTACCTATAATTTTAAATATTTAATTAATAGTACAGTAAGAAATATTAAATGTACCTATTCAGTAATGTCAGTAAACTGTTAATTTTTGACACTGACATTTTGCATTTATCTGCCAATTACTTACAAACATTTAACTATTTCAACTGGTTTCCATGGAGTTGTTTGGGAAGAAACATGCATTACAAGATTACAACAGATTATTCTATATTACTACATATTATCTCTTAATGAATAGAAGATATAATATTTTTTTTAAACGAATGAGATTGTGAATTTAATGATCTTTATTATTTTTAATAACAAATGTTCAAAAATAATATCTAGAATACACACACACAAAATGTCGATGAGCTCTGTAATAAAAAACCTTATACACGGATCAGAATATTAGAATATATTGTCAAATACCTATTATGCAATATTTATATAATTAGATTTACAATTTTGTTTAAATAAAAAGCATATTTTCATAAAGTACGATTTATTTATATCTTACGCACATGTGCCAATGAAGTCTGTATTAAAAAAGCCTTAAATTCACGGATCTGAGTATTATAATTCTCTAATACTGTCAAATACATATTAACAATATTGTATAAATCAATGCCATGTTTATAAAGTGCAATTTATTAACATCTTATGTGTATGTGCCAATGAACTCTATATTAAAAAAATGTGACCAGCACAATACCTTCCGTCAATCCTGTGTATTAGACACTGACATATTCTTCTTTAGCTTTTTCCATTCATTAGGGATCGCTATTTTCTTCTTCCACTCATTTCTGTTTTGCGTGTCGTTCTCATTCAGTTCCTTTTCTCTTTTATCTTATCCTAGTCTTCCTCTGTTTCTTTAACCTTCTATTACTAAGCTATTCATTCTTCTTCCAATATATTCTTCATCTCTCCTCATGACATGTTCAAACCAATGTAATCGTCTCTTTTATCTGGCTAGAAACTTCTTACACTAGAGTTATTTCCCTTATTTTTTCATTCTTTACCGTATCTATCCGTGTCTTCCTCAACATCCTCATCTCTGCCACATTCATTTACTTTTCATTGATACTGACATCTGTCAATTTGAATTATTTGAATATATTAGCAGTTTCCATGGTTAGCTTAGCTGGCTGATTTATGAAATTTAATATAATTCTTTAACTCTATATCTATTGAATATGAAGTATAAAATGCAATCAAATCGTACCTATAGAGAATGATAAATTCTTTGTTATAATAACGTTAAATGATATGATACTTCCGGTTGACCAATTATAATCAAAATCTAAGCACGTCTGCATATGGATGTAAGGAAGATGAATACGATTTTTTTTTTTAAATGAATTGTAGTATTGGAGTTATCGAATCCGAAAGAATCGTCACACACACTCATACACACATACACATATCGTCGTAAAAATGATAATATTGTATTATACGAACCCTAAAACGTGCTTATTCTTTAAATACTCATAATCGAATTGTTTTGACCAGACAATCCATTTTTTACCTAAAGGTGACGAAAGGTAACAATCCTTAAATTCACGGATCTGAGTACTAGTATGCACTAATATTGTCAAATACATATTATGCAATATTAAGTTTATTAGAATTAATAGAATCAAAACCATATGTTCATAAAGTCGGTTTTATTCTCAGCGAAAATCGAACAAATATATAATACTTATATGTTTCAAAAGCTTCAAATCTGTTATAGTTCTAAAATATATAAATAAACAAATAATCACGAACAGTAACTCAAGCCCAACGCTTGAAAATTCACTATCACGTTCTCTCAGGGCTTATGTTTTTTACTCACGAAGGGTGACACGATTTAAAAGTCTTTATTAGACAAGGAAATCCGAACACTGATTTTTTTTTACTATGTACGTACGCTACGTTACTTATAAGTCATAATTTTATGTAGTCGGGGTATTTACAATGGGAAACATTACTTTTAATATCAAACAATTACCTCCATATATATTACAATTAAATTCTACATTTAAATCATCACAGTATCTTAATTTTTCACTTTACAGCCAAATTATTCGGAACATTTTAGTACTTTGCTAGATTTACATTTTGTTTTTTTTTTTCAAAAGAAAGAATAAACAATAAGAAGTACATTAAATTCTAATTGTAATTAAATTTTAATTCTATATTCTAATTATGGTGTCGCATATCTCAGTGTACAGCGTGTCTGTTTACGAATGGCTAGGTATGAAGAGTCATAATGTTTATACATCGCCCTGTTCATTTCTTGTATCGTTCAGTTTCAGAACGTTCAAATCTTGACCATGATGTTAGCGCAGATTAACTTCGCGCGCTCACAATTTAAAAAGTAAACTTCGCTGTACAAATTTTAAAAAAATACTAGTATACCTACTCCAATTCAATAAATAATTTTCATGTACATTTGGTACTCCGTAGTGTACTTTTTAAATTGTGAGCACGCCAAGTTCATCTGCACCAACTTCATGGTCAAGATTTGAACGTTAGGAAACTGAACGAAACAAGAAATGAACGGGGCAATGTATGATGAACATTAGGATGTGTGTGTTTCCGGTACGGCTCTGTGGTTCCAGGTTCAAGCTTGACCGCTGCCGAAAATTATTTATAATATATAACTAGAACAAAATGACCCCTGTGGTGGCGTCCACACCAACTTTGGGTGCCCGTGCGGTGACCTCTGGTAGCCGCCCTACGGTTGGAATATATTATCTCATTACCGATATTTGCTTACTTGCAGAATTGACACACCCGGCAACGGGTAAAAGTTGTGAAAGTGACGATTTATTTATATACTTACTTATTTATATTAAAATCTATCCTATATGTGTACGTATAAAATTATTAATAATAACGGAATAATAAACAAAAAAAATGTATTAATTATTTTTTGTTCCATGAGTAGTTTATTACAATGTACAAGTTACTTAAAAAATTAATATGTAATAATTTAAATTGTCAAACTACTAATAACAACCTCCTCTCTAACAACAGCTGTGTTTACATTAGGTAGGTATGTTACATTTCCCTAGCGGCGGCAATATAAAAGGCGGCATGCAGTAGACCAACAATGCAAGTTTAACCTGTAAAATTAGGTTTATTGTTTCACTTTTCATTTATAAATTTAGTTAGCATCTTAATTACAATTATAATTCCGGCCGTACTTTAATTAATTACGTTTTTTAAGAGTTTTGCTTGAAATAAAGGGATATGCTTAATGCTTAAATAATTTAAATACAATAGACATTGCAATATATGTAATAGTTTATTTTATGGAATTTAAAGCTATAGGCGATAAAAAATAAGATCGTAGCGCCAAAGTGGCTTTAAAGGAACTAATGTCAACGGGATATTTTGACATTTACTAATTCCATTTATGCATTAAGTGTGTAATATTAAGAGATATTTTATATTTAAACGCAAATAATATGAACATAATAAATAACACTTGTATTTATAGAACCAAGCAAATGTCACATGTATAACTTATCCCATCAACTATAGTTCTGTAAAGTATCACCAGATGTCATATTGCTTATTTCCCGTCACATATAGTCTATAGGCGACGGGAAATAAGCAATATGACATCTGGTGGTATTTTCGGAACTATAGTTGCCGGGATAAATAATACACGTGACATTTTTCTTGCTTGTATAAACACAAGTGTTATCTAGTATGTTTATAATATTTACGTTTACATATGTAATATCTCTTCATATTATACACTTAATGCATAAATACAATTAGTAAATGTCAAATTATCCCGTTAACATTAGTTCCACTTTGGCGCTGCGATCTTATTTTCCTTCGCCTATAGTTTTCAGAATTGAATACATTTTGTTGTTATTGCAATATCTACAGGATGGTGCGTTGGAAGACGTACTATATATGATTTTCATCGTGAAAATATGTTTTACGAATTGCAGGATCTCTGAAACGTATTCATTCATAAAAATCTCCATATGTGAAATTTCGCATGATTCCTATACCAGCTCCGTGATGCTGGCAAAACCATTATGGCACAACTCAATAAAATTAATTGAAATATTTTTTACTCATGAACAAAAAAGTATGGTTGATACAACTTCACTGTGAAGCTGGCACAACCCCATTGCAAAAAAAATCTGTTGTGGCCAGCACAATACTTCTCGCCATTTCCATTTTATGTTAAGTATTGTATTTAACATTTCTTGTACACACAAAACAATCTAATTTTTCGTAAAACGTGCTTATTCACTAAAATCTCGATATGCGGTTTTTAGCACGAATCTAATACCTCTCTTAACGAGAGATAAAAATTGGGATATTTAATGCACATTAATGAGTAATTTATTACGCCAAAATGAAAAATATTACTCTTACCAGTAGTAAAAAAAGTGGTTATCCTTTACCCGGAGTTTTAACAAAGTAATGAATTTACTTAATATACCACAGAGTTAATATTGATTTATTATAATTTGTTGACTTTTTATAAACAATTTTATATTTATAATAAGTTGTTCAAATATATTAACACTATAAAAATATAAATAAAAAATATGTTTCAATTTTTATTTATAAGTTGATAGTAACATTAACAGCGATAATAATAAATAATTTCCTATTTCCAGATTAGGTATTCCGAGAATATCTCTTAACCCTCTGTTAAAATGACGTTTATGGAGAGTTTATTCTATAGAGTTGTCTTATTCCATGTTTATTATTATACATTTGTAGGTTAAGCTCGTAATAAACTATATCTGTGTTAAAAGGAGGATATTCAGTATTTAACCCCTATTTATAATTACCACAGTAAAAGTATTTAATTTATATTTTTTTATTTAACAGAAACGATACTCGATACATATGTTTAATATCCAAGTCTAACGTCTAACGTAATTCAAGTTCCCAACCGGGGACCCAGAATTTTCAAAAGTCGGCGAGCGATAGCTCGGTTGCCGACATAGCCTTGTCCCAGAGTCCCTGGTGTACTACCGACGTAAAAAAATATTACAACCTTTCAATATATATTTCCACATGTTTATTGAAAATTAATAGGCTTTTGTTAAACAAATTATATGTTTCAGGTTATTAAAATATTAAAAATATGTGGCACATCTGATTTTGTGCATATCGCTCTTATCTAAGTTCATTGCAAATTTGCCGAAAATTATAATAATCAGCTAATTATTAATATTCAATACTGATTTTCACATGTTTATTGAAACTAAATAGGTTATTGTTATACAAATTATTTGCTTTATGTAATTAAAATAGTGAAAACATTTACCATACATCTGATTTTGTGCATTTCGCTCCTTTTCTAAGTTAATTGCAAAGTTTCCAAAAATTATAACAAGCATCTAATGTTCAATACCGATTTTCACATGTTTATTGAAACTAAATACGTAATTGTTAAACAAATTATCTGTTTCATGTGATTAAAATAGTGAAAACATTTAACATACATCTGATTTCGTGTATTTCGTACTTTAACTTAGGTCACAGAAAACAGCAAGCTTGCTGCTTGTCTGTGCTTAGGTTAATTGAAAAGTTGTCTAAAATTATAATAATCAGCTAATTATTAATATTCAATACCGATTTTCACATGTTTATTGAAACTAAATAGGTTATTGTTATACAAATTATTTGCTTTATGTAATTAAAATAGTGAAAACATTTACCATACATCTGATTTTGTGCATTTTGCTCCTTTTCTAAGTTAATTGCAAAGTTTTCAAAAATTATAACAAGCATCTAATGTTCAATACCGATTTTCACATGTTTATTGAAACTAAATAAGTAATTGTTAAACAAATTATCTGTATCATGTGATTAATATAGTGAAAACATTTAACATACGTCTGATTTCGTGTATTTCGTACTTTAACTTAGGTCACAGAAAACAACAAGCTTGCTGCTTGTCTGTGCTTAGGTTAATTGAAAAGTTGTCGAAAATTATAATAAGCAGCTAATTATTAATGTTCATTACTGATTTTCATATGTTTATTGAAACTAAATAGTCCTATTGTTAAAGAAATGATCTGTTTCATGTTATTAAAATAGTGAAAACATTTAACATACATCTGATTTCGTACATTGCAAATTATCCGAAAATTATAACACACAGCTAATTATTAATATTCTAATTTTAATCACATAATTTATGTGATACACTCTAAATTGTTTAAAAGTACTGTGCATAATAGGAAATATAACAAAGAAATATTTAATTTAAGAAATTCTGATTATCTGCATATTATGTATTAAGATTACATGATTTCAACTTAATCGTTTCTTCGCGTAAACTATTTAGTCTTGTACTGAGCAGTCAACAATATTCTAAAGAATAATGTTACTTACCTTCAATTAATTTTTAGGAAAATATTTTCGACATTCTTAAAAATAAATGAAAATACCCGTAGTCATTCTATTCTTATTGTCTCAATCTCTTTTCTATATTGTTTAAATAATGTAGAATATTATGAAACGAGAGAAAACTAAGAAAAATATGAAGATATATTACAATAGTGTTTTGTTAAATATTAAATAATAGACGTTTAGTAGTCAAATAGTAAATACGTGTATAAAAAAAGCATAGATGGAGGGAAATTCATCCGCCAAAACAGGTAAAAAAAGAAGTAATAACACGCTAGCAGTTTTTTTTTAAATTGTTTTGTACATATGTAACTAATGCGTGTGTTACAAATAAAAGTTTTTATTAGATTAAATTATAACAAGTGAACAATAATGGGAAGAAGTAAACAAATATTTATTTGTTTAACTAGGCACTAAAATACCAGATTTACAGGAGAGGCTGCCGTTTCATTGCATTCAATCACGACATTCAATGCTGCCGAAGCTGTAAATCTGTGTTTTGTGCCGTGTTGAACACATTATTTTTTGCCGATTTTAGAATTAATATTAATTTAGTGATTATTTTTAACAACCATTTTGAAAGTTATCGCCATCAAATTATGTTGCCATGCGTTTATTGAACGGTTGCTATGCGTTTGTTAAGCGGTTGCTATGTAAATAGCAACAATAGGCAGTAAAATATGTTTACTCATCAGCAAAATATTATTACAAAATTATTTCTTGAAGCAGACAGATGTTATACGAAAATAACAGAAATTTGTTTTCTTAGACATGTACCTATTCTGTTATTTAAAAACAAATCTGTTGTGCCCAGTATACCTCTCGCCATTTTCTTTTATGTTGCATAGGGCGCGAGCAGATATGTGACTAAGCTGATATGGGGGCCGGTGTCAGAATGACAGCTAGTCATAATGTACATATAATACAAATGGATTTGGAGAATCATAATGTTTTGAATGATGATTATCCAAATCCATGTGTATTATTTTCTTCGACAAGTATTATTGACGACAAATACACATCAGAATATTTTGAAATTTTGAACGAAAAATTATGACATATAACAGTGACATCTACGTAAAAAACTACTAGCCGTCATTCTGACACGGATCTTCATATCTGCTTGCCAAGCCCACAAATTCACATGACTATAAGTAACGAATTTAACATTTCTTGTACACACAAATAATTGAAATTGTATCTCTTCTTTTGTTCTATGAGAAATTTTGTCCTACTATTCTAATATGTTCAAAATTCTTCAAATTCATTGACAGTATTAGCGGTATTTCTTAAGGATATATGTAATATTAACATACCTATAATTTAAATACATATTTAATTAATAATACAATAATATATATTAAATGTACTCGTACGTCCCAGAAATATCTTCCAGTAATGTTTTATTAAAAATGCAAATTTTTGACACTGACATTTTGCTTTTATCTGTCAATTACAAACATTTAAATATTTCAACTGTTTTTTGGGCAACTAGATTTATTACAACAGATTATTCTATATTATTATATACTATATCTCCAAACCTATACGAGATATAATATAAAAATTAAATGTTTCAGATTGAGAATTTAATTTAAACTTAAAGTGTGCACTTTTGTTATAGTGAACTTTCGTTTATAGTGCACTAAATTCTTAGACCTCTGTGAGATTCATTGTTAGCATATTCCACTATCCTATGTATGTGTAGGTAAGTACTTTACGATGTTGCAACTATTGCAAATCACTTGTTCACAGATTCAAAATACTTATTGCTTACTAATAAATAAAAATGTATTATATAGCAATAGCCTCAAAGTTAAATAACAATGTTACAATAATTTGAAATTTAAAATTGTGTATAGCTGCCGCGCGTTCAGTTCAAATGATCTGCGCATAGTAGCCAACTTGAAAACATCGACTACACTTTCTTTAGCTTGTGAGTGAAACTCCTTGCTCTTTATACCAATTTTTCATGTTGACGAAATTTTTACCTCGTTGTAACAACAGCATATAATAATTACTAATAAATAGGTTACAATTATTGTAAACATTAGGCTATAAGTCAGTAGTGAGTACGTTTACACCACACGTATTAAACATTTAGTCCGCATACCAAGTGACATAACAAGATGGCGACGAATGGTGTAAACACTCTGTACTAAACCTTTGGTACGCAATTGGTTCACATTTTTAGTACGTGCAAAGGGGGATGTACTCTTGCACGGTGTAAACAGTAAGCGTACCAATGCGGTATTTCTGCCATTTATGACCACTTCTAATTTAATTAAATAATTGTTTACTAACATTTAGGGAAACTGTGAAAATTTAGTAATATTTACAAGTTTAATAGTGTTGCAATGTAAATTACATAGATTCACGACTATTTTGCATTGTTAAGTCATTTTAGGTTAGGGTGGTTGTGACAGTTGAATCTACGCAAGCATGTGTAACGTACCAAAATATTTAGTTTCTTTATTTAGATACCGGTGTAAACATACCGTACTAAGATAAATTTTAGTATACACTTGGTCTGCGTATCAGCATAATACGCACGGTGTAAACGTAGTCATTGACCCAAATAGCAAATAGATCAAAAATTTAATATATATTTAGTCGTTTTTCTTATTTTTTTGAATGATTGCAGAAAACATATTGTTTGCAAAACATGCGGAACCTGTATGTAAATTCCGAAACTCGCTGCCCTCGTTTTGGAGAACTTTTCTTTAGAATCATTACAAAAGTAAATTATATTACTTACACAAATATATACGAAGTGGTTGACAATGGATTGTAATCTGTCAAACGCACAATTAATACATCTGTTATATTTGATCCCCCTTGTTAAAATTAACTAGAATTGGTAAAATATTTTTTTTTTAGTTTGTAGTATTTATTCCTTAAGAATATTTTTTACCTGAGATTGATTAAAATGACCCTAAGTACTTAAGTAAACGGTTTTAAATCAGTCTAATTAATTATTTAAATAAAAAATCAGATGTGGCCAGCACATGATCCCAGCCAATTCCGTGTTTAAATTACCAATGAGCTTTAAATAAAGTAACACTTCCAGTTGATAAGAAATAAAATTTATATATCTGAATTTAAATCTAATGAAAACGTCAACATGCAAATAAACTTTTCTGATACTACCCTGGCTACACATTTCGTTTAGAATTAAATTTGTTCGGTGTGAACATGACTTCACAATCCACGATGAATCAACGTGAGATTGAATAAAAGCAACAAATGCATCACTGCAGTAAAGAACATTGCATATACTACATAGCGGGGACTTGAACCACCTCCGTCTATGCCTGGTCCTCAAAGTTATCGATATATGAACAATTTTATCCGTCCTCAAAGGGAACGTTAGCCATATATATATATATATATATATATATATATATATATATATATAGTTCTCAGATATAGTACTTTAAAAATTTATCCATAAAATATATAGAAAAAGTATTAATGCAAACCTGTAGAAAATGGAATAATCTTTAATTTTTATAATAAATAATTGCGAAAAAATAACATTTAAAGGTATTTTTTGCAGAAAAACTATTTTGAGCTTCAAGTAAACTGCCATTTCCGGTTATCCGATTGACACCAAAATCTAATGGCTTCTTTCCATATTCGAATAAGGTAGAAATACATGGTTTCAAAAGTTTCCGAACGATAGTATTTGAGTTAGAGCGTAAAGAGGATCCACACACACACACACACACACAAACACACACAAACACACACACACACACATACACACACATACACACACATACATACACACACACATACACACACACGCACACACACACACGCACACACACGCACACACACACACACACACACACACGATGATGTCTGTATGTATGTATGTATGTATGTATGTATGTATGTATATGTATGTATGTATGTATGTATGTATGAATGTGTGTGTGTGTGTGTGTGTGTGTGTGTGTGTGTGTGTGTGTCTGTGTGTGTATGACAATAGTTTCGGATCGCATAACTTCAATACCACGAGTCATATTTTTTTCATATTTCTCAAGTTTACATCCAGAAGAACAAGTGGTTATAAATTGTCAACCGGAAGGACCCTCATTTGAAAATTTTAACAGTTTTTCTTGAAAAAAAAAAACGCAGTTAAATATCATTTCTTGACATTTGACGTTATTATAACTTGAAGAATATATTATTCTCTATACGATTTGATCGCATTTTATATTTCATATTCAATAAATATAGAGTTAAAGAATTATAAAGATAATAAATTTCATAAATTAGCCAGATATGCTAACCATGGAAACTGCTAATATATTCAGATAATACATATTGACAGATGTCAGTATCAATAGGTGCGTTCAATGAAGTAAGCAGTTCAAGCAAATGCTAGGTAAGCAAACGAGACTTGTTGCTTAGTACACTGAAGGATTTGCTAGCTATATGACGAACTGATATTCACAAATGTCATCGAGAAAGTTATACAGTTGTCAAAATAACATGTGTATCTCTCATATCTCTTTTATTGGTCTGGAAAGTTATACAAAATGAATTTATAGATAGGTATAGTTATTTGCAGATAGTGGAATTAATTTTGAACATTTGTTTAGGTCGAATAAAATATTTAAAATTTTATAATGCTATGAACATTCATTACAAAACTTTGAAAGCCTTTTTACATGTAATTGATACAAACACACCATAAAATGAGATAGAAACAGTACAAGTTAAATTCATGTATGTATAATTTGCATTTCCCGCCATTATATTTTATAAGTTAACAAGACAAGTGATAAATTTGGCGTTTGGATTGATTGCGAACATATCAAGCAAATGGTAGGCTAGTTGTTTAACAAATTTTACTTTCGATTGCTTGTTTTCCTGGGGCTTATTGAACGCAACTAATGAATAGTAAATGAATGTGGCAGAGATGAGGATGTTGAGATAGATGTTAAGGAAGACACGGAAAGATACGGTAAGGAATGAAAGAATAAGGGAAATAACTCTGGTTTCTAGAAAGATACAAGAGAGACGATTAGATTGGTTTGAACATGTCATGAGGAGAGATGAAAAATATATTGAAAGAAGAATGAATAACTTAGTAATAGAAGGTTGAATAATCTGAGGAAGACCAAAGATAAGAAGGAAGGACTGTATTGCGGAAGACTTAAGAGAAAAGGAACCGAACAAGAACGACACGCAAAAGAGAAATGAGTGGAAGAAGAAAATAAGAAATAGCGGCCCGTAACGAATGGGAAAAGCTAAAGAAGAAGAAGAAGAAGATGTCAGTGTCAAGTGCAATTTGCATAGTTTGTTTATGAAATAATTTTACTGGAAATTTAGAATCTTTTGCATGAAAATTTATGTATGGAATTTATACATAATACATAGGATTGGCGGAAGGTATTGTGCTAAACACATCAGATTTTTTATTATTCTTTGTGGTTTTTAGTTACTTAGTAGTGCAAAACGTTTATATTTAGTACGCGAAGCGTACAAGTAGAGATGCGAAAGTAAGTAGTTTTTTGCATGTATTACGAATGCAATAAATATGCATTTTGCAAGCATTGTATACAATATAGAAAATAATTTTATTTCATACTGTGTCAAATTCCAATACTTTACGTCAACAGTTTCAATCCGGGAAAACACAAAAAACGGCCGGTCCGGTAAAGTGTTGCTATTGGAAACACAAAATTGATCATGGCAATAACAATTATTCAAATTTAAGAAATAATTTATTCAAAAATACATAATATATGTATAATAAAAATTAACAATTAAACTTAAATATTAATGTTCAGATTAATAGTACAATTTGTATTGCCCTCAATAGTTACTGGAGGAAAATTACTGCTAAACTAGTTTTATTAATAATTTCTTTGTTTTGCTGCTGCAATACTTCGACAAAGGTTTCTCCATTCAGTATCATCCTAGCAATTTTATTTTTGTTTTTCACAGAGTCTTCTATGTATTTTTCAGCCACAGACGAACTCTTCCAAGCACCGTGTCTTTTTAGTACTGCTAAATCAGCACCAGCATTGGCCAAAAGCGTAGCAGAAGTTCTCCGAAACGAATGACCAGTATACTTGTCAGGATCTTGAAGACCCAAAAACAGTGCAATTTGTTTTGGCATCCCTCCAATTGTGTGTATTCCTACCCTCTGTACGGTACACTTTGAATTTCTATATCCCAAAAATAACATTCTATGATTAACATTTTTTGGTCTCAGTGATACGTATTTTCTGAATAACTCCAAACATTTAATTTCATCTACTTCGTTTATTACAGTAAAGGTTCTTCTTTGATTTGTCTTAGTGCACGGAATTGTAATTACTAACTGCGTTTGAGTTTCCTGGATATCGTCTAGTGAAATATTGTACAATTCTTCTCTTCTACAACCACCAGCTACTCCAATCAAAGCTACAACCTGTAAATTCAAAAAAATTCGTATATTTTCTTGTTTTATTTAAACTTTTGCCAGAAGAAATTTATCAGTACAAGCTTCTTTCATAAATCTATAGATTTCTTCTCGGGTTAATGTTTTATATTGTTTCGATTCATGACCAATTGATTGTTTTTTCAGGAATGCTACCACTTTAGAAAAACGAGATATGTCAAGATTTTCATTCGCAATTAATGTTGATTTTATCATGGAATATTTCGGCCACAAAGAAGACGCACCTATTTTCTTAGACTAAAAACATTACCAAATCTAAAAAATAGGCCAACATAACTTCTTCCGTAATTTTCATCACATTATTTTCTGCTTTCCATTCACAAAAATGGCTGAATTGTTTTTGATACCTTTCACCAGACTTAATAGGTATTAATTTCGCACACGCTTTTTCAGATTTTCTTACAATTACTGGAGGATTTACAATTTCTGGGCAATTTGCATAAGAATTCATTTTGACACAACAAATTATTTAAACAAATTAAACATTTGCCAAACAACCGTTGCTAATCATGTTACGAAAATGTAACTAGATTTGGAGCATCTGTTAAATTATTTTTAAATTAATTTCAATGTTTCTTTAAAACGCAATTTGACACAGAATGAAATAAAATACATAACGACATTCGTCCGTGAACACTTTTTACAGTACTCGTTTCGAATTTCAAGACTCGACTCCTTTGTCGCCTCGTCTTTAAATGTCTCACTCATACTGTAAAGTATGTGTTCCCGGACTTATAACGTTAATTACTATTGTTCTATCATTCACAGCTGTCAGATTCAAATATAAATGTTATCTTAGTAACCACATTGTACCGTATTTTTTGCATGCTATGCAATAATTGAAAATATCCAATGATACTCGTATAAATTTTATGTAGGTTCTAATCTTATTCACTCAACTTTCTAGTAGAATTTCTTACTGATTTGCAGCATTATACTCTTGTATTACTAAGAAGTCATTTCAGTAGACAATCTTTTTAATCTGACGATATTATAACCTACTTTCTCTCATGATAAGAAGCTTCGAAGTTCTGGAGCTCATATCATCTGCAGTTATCTGCAATATGATCCCACTATGCATCCGTCGCTTATTCCTATTAAACACATTTTGAAATTTTACAGCTCATATTGCTACGTACGATGGTTATATCTATCATCGAAGAATTTGAATATACTAACCGTAAAATAAAATTTCATGCTGAAGAAAGTTTTATCAAACTCTTTTGCATAACGTTATATTAAAGAAAATCTGTCTTCGTGATCATGAAAATTTTAAATTATTGAATACTGTAAATTTCAATGGAATTTATACAAGAACTGTAACGGACTGCATGTTGCAACGAAAATGATTAAAAAAGAAAAGCTACGAATTCTAGTACAAATACTAGCAGTGGTTTTATTGTTGGAAACTAAATTTAAGTTCAAAACAAGAAAGCTTCTTTTAAATATACTTTAGAAATAACAAATACTTCTGACTATACTACAAATTTAAAAATCTGTTGTGGCCAGCACAAAACCTCTCGCCACTCCCTTTTTTGGTTACTTAAGTATAGGTATAACAGTCATGTTACATTGTTGGCCTTGACAAGCAGATGTGGGGGCCCTTTTCAGAATGATAATTAGTCATTATGTTTCATTCAGAATTTCAAGATTTTCTAAATACACGTAGTTAATTTGTCACCAGGAGTGTGGAATTTACTTGTCGAGGAAAATAAACTATATGGAATTGGAAAATCACTAAATTTAGAATGAGAAATTATGATATTTACATCTATATACATAATTACTAGCTATCATTCTGACATGAGCCCCGATATCTGCTTGTCAAGGCGCCCTATTGTATTTAACATTTCTTGTATACCTACATTCTACACCAAAAATTCTACTTACATATATCTATTCCTTATATTTAGATTGTTTAATTTTAAATTCATTTTATGAAGAAATTTTGTCCTCTTCTAATTTTTCGTAATGTTTCCAATTCATTGTCAGGATTGACAGTATTTTTGAAGGATATATGTAATATACCTATAATTTTAAATATTTAACTATTAATACATTAAGATATAATATAATGTATGTACTTCCCAGAAAAACTCTTTAGTAATATCTACGATTTCTGACACTGACATTTATCTGTCAGTTACAAACAATTTAAATTTTCAACTATTTTCCATGGCATCTTTTCGGCTGTAAAATTTATTATAACATTATTTTATATATTATATTTCTTTTATCTCTAAATCTATAGAATATATAACAAAATATTTAAATGTATCAGATAGAGAAATTTATTTTCTTTAATATTACCAAGAAAAATTTTCAAAAAATATTATTTAGAAGATTTTTTTTCAAGAATCTTCTACTTCCGGTTGTCCAATTGTTACCAAAACCTTTTCAGATCTTCCCATGAATGTCCGATTGGAAAATACGTAGTTAAACAAATTTAAAGTCTTATAGTTTTTGAGTAATCGTGCTTCCAACATCCTACATACATACATACACACACACACATACATCCACACACACACACACACACACACACACACACACACACACACAAACACACACACACACACACACAGACAGACACACAGACATCATCGTAAAAATGTTAAAATCGGATTGTAGGGACCTTAAAACGTGCTTATTCAATAAAATCTGGATATGCGATTTTTAGCATGAATGCAATACCTCTCTTAGCGAGAGGTAAAAAGTACATAGTGTTTGGTAATTACAAAGGCAGTAACCCACAGTATGAAACAATAAGTTGCCGATATGAGTAATTAATATTTCAAATAACGACAACTGACTGTGTGCTACGCAATTTTTTAAGGGTAATTAGTTTACTTTCAAAAACTTAACTTTTAGTTTCAAGAATTTTTTAACCATAACTCGTTTGTGCGCATACTCTATTAGAATAAAAGTCACTAGAAACAAGCTTTGAAAATAGAATAATAACAATACATATTACGTATCTCTCTATTTACATTTAAGCACAAGCACCACAAACGTACAGCCAGCAATATCATAGTCCTTCTACTTTATCTAAAATGATATTTAACCTTTAATAACCAAATTCCGTAAAAGATTACATCAATTTAATACTGTGGGATAGTTTAGCCAAAAATTGCTTTTACTAGAAACTATTACGTTGTCTGTACGGCCTTACGAGATGAATTCTCAGCTGCATCGAAAACCTTAGAACAACGATTATCGGAGGGGAAACTGTAATGAGGAACGAGAACAGACACAATTGCATGACATAATCCAATAAACTATTTAACTATATATTCACAACCTGTTTTTAATTCTACAGCAATAACTTACCATTTACTTTTCATTGACCTACAGTAATCTTCCGCTGCCCAGTATCCTGTCTTTTTTCATGCACAGATGCATTTATGACTTTTTATAAACTATTTTTGTCAGGACGATAAACGAGTATATATTATTAAAATACGTACGTAACAGACTACATGAAGCAGTTCTAATAAACTTAGTAATAATATAGAGAGATGTCTTAAGTATTCTCGATTTTAATTTTATGAGTCTAAAATCATGTATTCCTAATTTAATTTGGTTTACAACTTTACCGTAGGTCGAGCGAGGTAAGTGTGGTGATGCAAAACATCTGGGCGACGGGCAACTGGAAGATAATCATTCGAAACTCTTCACAGAAATTTCGCGTTTCTTATTTGTAAATACTATTAAATCTAATCTAACTTAACATAACGTAAACTAACGACCAAATGCGCATCACATTATTATCCATCGTTCAGATGTTCCTCGCCTACTTTAATTGAATACGTCCGAAACTTATCTGCTCTCTTTACAACCACTGTGAATCCAACGGCATGCTCTTATAAGATTATTGAGATACTGAAACACCTACACTAATTGAACATTGTATTACAGGTTGTGATAAGTGTAATCTATTTCTTTTGACGCGGGCAAAACACTGCCCCGATAGGTCTACACTGTCGGTTCTTCTGTAGATTAAAGAGTAAATAGAATGCTAGAGTCGTGCGTATTAGTTTCATGGGTTTTCTGTTGCAGGCTTCAGGATTAGAAAGGAAATGGGGGTCCTTTTACACATCATATCATGTTACAACAGATAACCAATTGATGTTATTGTTATGTATATATACATATATATATATATATATATATATATATATATATATATATATATATATATATATATATATATATATATATATATATATATATATATATAAATATATATAGAGTGTTTCAAAGACTGTGTAATTTTTTAACGGCATATAGTATTGACCAAAATGAGTAATCAACATAGGTTCGATCTTTTGTGCAGTACCATTTTTTAGTTACTAATATATAGTTATTTTATTATTACACTGGTTTGTAATGTTATGTCGTTCGTCGGTATTGCCGGTTAAAGGTCGATGTATAAGCAGACATATTTCAATAAATTTTGTTATAATGGTTTTCTGCATGAAGTCAATAAAATATGTGTTCATAAACTTATTAGCCTACCATAATTAACACCCACGCACAAAACGATCGAACTCCCTTATAGTTTTCGAGATAGCAGAGGTAAACCCCGTAAAAACTCATTTTTCACTGCCTTATATCTCGGAAACTATTGATGATTGGGCCTACCTTGATTAAGCTTTTTTACTCATTCTGGTCAGTACTATATGCCCTTAATTTTTTTACACTTTCTTTGAAGCACCCTGTATAAAATTATACCAACCCAAAAGCAAGTAAATAAAGATATTGGTTTTTATAACCAATTATGCAATATTAAGATATCAATTACATAATCTAATTTGTTGTTGTGAATGCCATACAAGCAGGTTAGGTCGGCACCATTGCATGCCAAACATGTGTTGTTGTGCACAAGAAACAAGTATTAAATTTAATTACATGCATTACATAAAGTGTTTCATTACATAAATATTGTCCAAAGTCAATTTAAGACTGTAGACCTTACACTACATAAAACATGGTAAAATTTTAAATCAGGTACCACAACAAGCACGTAAGTTTAATGTTAAGTTTAATAAAAATGAAATACAATATAAAAATTATAGTGCGAAATATATTGGCTAAGTATTTTCAAGTAAAGGTATCCATCCCGATTATGATTATGATCGAATAAAGGCAATAACGACTCTTGATTTTTCAAAAAAATTAAAATAGCTATAACGTAATTTTGGGTTTCTTAACTAGTTATGAAATTTTGTAACCAATATGTATGCAGCTGCAGCTCTTTGAAGATAAGACATAAGGAAAACTATAAATATGAATGGACGCCTATATATGAACACACATTGATTAAGTTAAAAAAAAAAAAATAGAAACGGAAAAGGGATACGGGCAAATAGAAAAATAAATGTTGGCAATAGTGAACGCCTGTAAAAAAATATTTTTTTCCACCACTCGCTAAGAGAGATATTGGATTCATGCTAAAAATCGCATTTCCAGATTTTAATGATTAAGCACGTTTTAGGGCCCCTACAATCCGATTTTAATATTTTTACGATGATTTCTGTGTGTGTTTGTGTGTGTGTTTGTGTGTGTGTGTGTGTGTGTGTGTGTGTATGTGGGTCGGTTGGAAGGACGATTTCTCAAAAACTATAATACTTAATATCTGTTTAACTATGTATTACTCAATCGGACATTACTGGGAAGAAATGAAAAGGTTTTGGTAATAATTGGAAAACCGGGAGTAGCAGATTCTTAAAAAAAATCTTCTAAATATTATTTTTTGAAATTTTTTATTCTTGGTAGTATTAAAGAAGAGTAAATTCTCAATCTAATACATATAAATATTTTATTATATTTTTTATAGATTTAAAGAGAAAGAAATATAAGGTATGTAATAAATCTCACAGCGCAAATAGTCATGAAAACCAATTCAAAATTTAAACTGTGTGTAACTGTCAGTGTCAGAAATCCAGAGACATTACTGAAGACTTTTTCTGGGAAGTACGTACATATATTATTTCTTATTGTATTAACAGTTAAATATTTAAAATTATAGGTATATTACACATACCCTTCAGAAATACTGTTAATCCCGACAATGAATTGGAAACATTTCGAAAAATTAGAAGAGGACAAAATTTCTTCAAAGAATGAATTTAGAATTAAACAATCTAAATATAAGGAATAGATGTAAGTAGAATTTTTGGTGTAAAGTGTAGGTATACAAGAAATGTTAAATATAATAGGGCGCAAGCAGTCATGTGACTTTATGGCCTTGACAAGCAGATATGGTAGCCCGTGTCAGAATGATAGCTAGTAATTATGTACATAGATCTCAAATATCATAATTTTTCATTCAAAATTTAGTGATTTACCAATTTCATGTGGTTTATTTTCCTCGACAAGTAAATTCCACACTCCTGGTCACAAATTAACTACGTGAATTTAGAAAATCTTAAAAAACTTAAAGAAAAATTCTGACATTTGACATCTATGTACATAATTATTAATTATCATTCTGACACGGGCCCCCATATATGCTTGTCAAGGCCAACAATGTCACATGACTGCTCGCGCCCTATACTTATGTAACCAAACACGTATGTGGCGAGAGATATTGTGCTGGCCACAAAAGATTTTTATATTTGGAGTCATAGCTTTCTAATTCAAATAATTACCGATCACAAACCTACAGTTTCTATAATGGAAAACAAAGTTAGTGATGTAAAATCTAGTCGATTACAGAAAATGAGGAACTTTTAAAGTATAAACTTAATGTTAAATTTTTACCAGAAAAGTGTCTATATATAGCAAATATGCTCTCCAAGTCTTATATAAAAGATCCGGTATGTAAATGATGATCCCTCCTTAACACAATTATTACATTCTCTAAGCAAATATTCGTGTATGTCCTAAAGTAGAAAATCAGAATTAATTTCGGCCGTACAAAATGATATGATAAAGTAAAGTATTTATTATATTCAAAATGGTTGGCCAGATGATCCAAAATTTAGTGAACAATTATATCATTTTCATGAACCACAAGATAAACTTTGTATAGAAGATGGATTGGTCTTTATGTACGATCGGGTAATTGTTCCTAGTATACTAAAAAAAATCCGATGTTACCAGTACATGACCAATTCCATGTTTAAAATAGCAATGAATTTTAAGTAAAGTAATATTTCCCGGTGATCGTTTGTAAACAAAATCTAACTTGTTGTTGCAATAAATAGAAAAGTCTGTAATACAAAATTTTGGATATTTTGTTATTCCTCGAAAATCTGTTGAACTCAAAATTAAGTACCACTTCCGGTTTGTCACATACAAAGTGTTCAAAAAATAGAGGTCACGGTGGACATCTCAAAACAATAAAAAAAGTTCATATAAACATATATCCGGAAATGCCTATTTTCAGAGCTGTAGCGATTTTAATATTTTATGGTGATCGGTGGATTGATAGAGGGGCTGCGAGATCACCTGATTGAATCCTCTGGATTTTTATTTATGGGATCATCTGAAAAGTTTAGTTTATTCAGCACCATTCAATAACAAGGATGACTTACGTAAAACGTAGATTGTATTGAAGTTCAAAGTGGACATTTTGAACATTTTTTATAATTGACAATTGACTGTTTTCCATTTTGAACGGCCACTATGATTTTATTGTAATGTTAAAAGTATTAGTTGTATATGACAGAAATAAAATATTAAAATCGCTATAGCTCTGAAACTAGGCATTTCCGGACATATGTTTATATGAACTTTTTTTTATTGTTTTGAGATGTATTACCCACCCTTAAATCCGTGACCTCTATTTTTTAAACACCCTGTATAGATCAAACCTAATACGTTGTTTCAAATTATATACGTACGAATTTTTATATCAAATTTCAGAAGTTTTGGATCATATTTTAATATATTTTCACGAAATCTGTTTAGAGCTTCAAATAAAGTATCATTTTCGGGTCATCAATTTAATACATATGTTGTTCCTTTCATATAAAAGTAGTAGGGCCAAGAGTAATTTCTGACATGTCCTTAATGATGTTTTAATGTAGTGGTAATCCAGCTCTACATCATACAACGTTAAACAAAACTGTATTCTTCAAAGAGAGATACATTAACAGTTAAAGTAGAAGATAATGTCAGCCATTGGATAGATCGGGGTGGAGCGTTACTCCGGCTTACTTAGTTTTCACACTTTCATAATTTATTTCGAACATATAGATTGTTAACTTTATGTTATTTTTTTGTGTTTTAGTCATTTTTTCAAAAACAGTGGCCGGTATCAAAATTTTACAAGAATACATTTTTTTACCTAGGATGACCTGTCAAGAAGTTGTTAAAAAATAGGGAAACAATAATAATTTATGAAAGAAAATTAATTACTCAGAAAAAAATCAATATTAGTTATTTAATACTTAGTCTAATAGGTTTTACCATTTATAACAGTTTACATTAATCGTGGCATCGAAAGAAGTAAATTATCGATATTTTTAAATAATTTTTGTCAATGATTTCCTACAAATTCATCCACCACTCTGATCCTGTTAAAAATACGATACAAGCGTAATTCTAGTTTTATAAGAAACTCTTATATACAGCCAAATTTTCAAATACTGATGACACATGTAATAATACTACTCTACAGATACAGATGAATCGCACGTAGCAACTGAACAAGAAACAACGCTAGTGTCTGATAAAAACGAACCTACTCCTTGATGTAATTCATTCCTGTCTGCTAGAACTACTATACTCGTAATATGCCTTCTAGGTTTAGGATTATATTTTTAATTATTAAAGAGGAAGATGTTCTAATGTCAAGCAGGTTGCCATCATTGCATTCTGAACATGTATTTTACACAAGAAACAAATATTAAAAATTAATTATTTGCATAAAGTGTTTCATTAAATAAATATTGCCCATTTAATACCTGCACACAATTTTGTCATAAGTAAATATTGTGTTATTTAATACTTTTTCAACCAACTACCCCTACAAGAGATTTGTGCTATCGGTAAAAAGGGAAAGTACCCTGTAGAAAGAGGCAACTGTCTCATTCTGACATTATAAATTTTAGTGTTACGATAGTCGCTACCCATATTTTATATATTTCTTAATTTCTATATGTGGAGTTGTTATTAACACGCTTATGAAATACAGTGATTGGCCCTTAACATTAGTCAACAAACTGCTGTTGACATGAAGTGAGAATAAGATAATCTGTTACAGTACTTAACCACCTAACCAATCACAGTAAGAAGCTAAATCAAATAAAAATGAAAATGTCGCAACAAAGTTACAGGAGAAGACGCGCTATAAAAGTAGCAATAAAACATACAAGATGAAAGACAGTGGAACTTCAGCTACAGAGGAGGGTATTGAAACATAAAACCGTACATATACGTAGTTTGGATTGGACTCATTACAAAAGAGCACAAAATTCTTCAATAATACCAAACATATCAGTGATTGGCCAAAATCGACAAATAATAATAAAAAAAAAATTATCTGATGCTTATGCATACTCATTTCACGTAACACAATAGCAGATAGCGCTTCAGAGCCGACTGTTTCTCGTGCATTAAAAAAAAAGTTAAATTCGTGAAACTAAATTTTGTCAGTACTAAATCACAGGGCAGAATTTATTTCCTTTTCTGAACCAACGCTATTTTCTTGAAAGGTACTATAACCTAAATTCACAAACGTTACCTATTCACCACTACCTATGCAAAATTTACTTACCCACACGTCTAAATTCATTCGCTCCCTTACACAGGATTTCTCTCAAAAGGAAACGGTATACGCATTAATAATGCTTGATGACTGGACACATATAAACTGCGCATGTATGAATATATAAATTTTTGCTTGTAAAGGCATGTGTTAAAGTTGGTTTATAAGAATGTAAAACTGGAATGTGTAAATGTTCTCAGATTTAAGTAAAAAATAATTAACGAGAAAAAATTAATAAAGTAGTATGGGGACGTTATAATCACGAGATTTAGAAAAAACAGCCATATCTTATTTTTAAAACAAAATCCTCGACAAAATCCAAACTAAATGAAATCAAAATCTTTTTAAAAAAACGTATAATACACTGAAACAACCGCATTTCAAAAGTTAATGGCTTACAAGCAGCCTAATAGCAACTAGATACGCCCACGGCTTTCACCACAAAAAGCTTCTTGCAGGCAAAAAACACTCAACCAGCTTTAGAGATCGAACGCCATCCTGTTACAGGCAGCATACGAGAAATTCAAATATTCGAAATAAGAAAAGAAAAATAAAACTATTTTGATTTATAACGGGATCATGATATAATTCTGAATACTTATAACTTATCTCGTATACACATAATCTACTTTTACGTTTATGGAAGATTACAATAAAACAAATTTAAGCGGATTAAAGCAAATATTTTATTTACATGGGTACTCGTTTGGGAAAGTGGATATGTTGACAGGTTTAAAACGTTGGATTTGAATAAATATTCAATTAATTTGCCCTTAATTTTTCTGCAACAATACTTTTCTTCCAATACAAAGTTTTTAAAGTAACAAATGTTAACAATACCAGAAATAAAAAGTTTGTAATGTGTGATATTTCTATATAATAATTAAAAGTTAAAAATATTAGCACCCATTTGCAGATTTTGATAATATACCTGTACTATTGACGGGTTTCACCGTGTCAGCCAAAGGATTTTCAAAACTGTCGAGAAGAGACAATCATACAGGTCACAATTGGAAGTAATTGTTAAACATCGGTCAGATTTGAACCCGAATTGTCCGAAGTCCGAATCACAACCGGTAACCTAACGTGAGACGTATATTAATTTTAAATAACACAGTTGATGAAAAGTTACAGAGATATGTCGTTAAAAGATAATATTTTAGTAAAATAATAATAATTCTTTATTGAACAACTGATATGGGAGTGAGTCAGTTTTTACTTTGTATTTTATATCACTGCCGTTGTATATATATAGTATTGATGTAGATGAGATGATGAAAGAGACGCACACAAACATCAATACCTTACCCGGGATTCGAACCCGGAACTATTAGGTCGTGAGTCGGCTATGTTGTCCAATACATCACCGTGGTCGGTATAATTTAGTAAAATAAAACACCAAATTTTTTTCTCCAAGAATTAAGAAAAACTTCAATTATCTTTAACATGGTTTATGTTCAACAGATAGTTTTAATATTCTATCTAAATGTTATTAAAGATTTATGTAAGAAGAATCCTAGTTGCAGGAAGGAAGATTTACAAATGATTGTTTTCGTATTATATTCGTTGAAGTTTCATTTCCCGTATAAATTTCAAATTCAATTTTCTGATAAAATCCTCTGTGTAACATGAACTTGAAATGTAAGAAGGTAAGGATAAATTTATTGGGCGGAAACCGTTCTTATTCTGACACGATCTCTTCAACGTAATTAATATATGAATTTCCGGTTAGCCTCCCTGTCTCGGAAGTGCACAAAGGGCGTAAACAACCGGCTGGAATTACAACAAAATGAATGCCAGCGCCACCATCGTAATTCGTTCTCGAGATTTTGTTTCGTACAGCCATTAAGTAATTTAACACTCTCGGTTTACAGGAAACTTTCATTATTGCGGAATTAGCCTCCAAACATTCTCAAACCTTTCAAAAATTTAATTCGTAACCTGAAGTTCCTCGCAAGCCATTAAGTATTTTTAACATAGACGACATAACCCCATCTCTTTAATTTTGTAACAGCAGAGGTTGTTTTAGTTGAAAATAGTTTGCTTTGCTAATTATGTACAACGGTAATTTAATTTACAAACTGTGTAAAATGTAGTTTTTCCATTATTAATTTTTGTATGTACTTTTAGTTTTGGCTGCTGAAATTATCTATGGCCCAAAATAATAATAATGATAATAACAACAATATTTTATTGATTGCTATGTCAAAACTAAAAAAAAAAAGAATCTGATGTGGCCAACACATTGCCTTCCGTCAATTTTGTGCATTAAGTTCAAATTCCATACATAAATTTTCTTGTAAAAGATTCTATATTTCTAGTAAAATAATTTCATAAACAAACTATGTAAATGGCACTAGACACGGACATCATCTTCTTTTTTAGCTCTTCCCCACTCGTTAGGGGTCGCTATTCTTGATTGTCTTCATCCAATCATTTCTGTTTTGCTTGTCATCCTCATTCTGTCCCTATTTCCGTGAAGTCTTCTGCAATACAGTGCTTCCATCATTTCTCTGGTCTTCCTCTGTTTTTTCCTACCTTTTACTACTAAGCATCTCCCCTCGTGATATATCCAAACTAATGTAATAGTCTCTATTGTATTTTACTAGAAACTTCTATCACTTTATCCTCTTAGTCTTTATCCTATATTTCTGTGTCTTCCCCAACATTCATCTCAACACCCTCATCCCCATGAATCTATCAATTTGAATTTTCTTAGTATATAGTAGCTGTTTCCATGGTTATAGCATAGTTGACTTATATATGAAATTTAACATATTTATAATTCTTTAACTCTATATCCATTGAATATGAAGTATAAAATGTTCAGTTCGTATAGATAATATAATATTCTTTAATATTTATAATAATATTAAATAATAATTAAAAATCTTCAAATGAGGGTACTTCCGGCTGGCTATACAGACATCATCGTAAAAATGGTAAAATCGTATTCTAGGGACACTAAATGTGCTCATTCACTAAAAACTCATTATCGAATTTTTTGACCAGACAATACTTTCCTTACCTAAAAGTGACAGAAGGTACAAATTAACCAAAATATAGAACATATTAACAATATCCAAGGGAAATGTTGTAAGAGACACAAAACATAAATAAATATACAAACAAAAATACGGAAATTAATAATAATAGTCACAAAAGTAACATTTTAATATTGTTTTTAAATAAATAAATAAATTTATCGTCATGACATATTACCCATTGCAGGATGAGCCGATCTACTTTGTAAACAGATTTCGGTAATAATTATGACATTTGTACCGTGCGGGCATTTACCAGACGTCACCTGAAAATAATTGGCGTCGTTCGGGATCGAACCCGAAATGGAAGATTATCTCGAAAATAAACTAGAAATCCTTAGATATGATAGTAAAAAACATAGCCAATTCATTTATCTGTAGGTCAAGATTTGCAAGCAAGTCTTAAAAACTATCGTTAAAACAATAACAAAATCCTATATGTCATGAATAGAATAATAAACAGATGAATTATAATATTGTTTGACCACTGGTTAGGCTAGCGTGTCCAGTTCACGCAAATTTTAGTAGTATTTCGCTATAATATTGTGACAAGGTGTGATATAAAAAGAAAGAAATCTGCAGGGTAAGAGTTAAAGTCAGAAAAATTGCTAAGCAAAGCTGCTTGCAGATCGAGAACGCGCATGTAGTTATAATGCCACCGCGTATATTATCACGCACGCATTTAAGTAGTTTATCCACGACTGTCAAATAATATACCCATAATTCAACCGTTTTTTATCCATTAATGACCTTCGTTACTGTTGCTAATTGAATAATATTGACAGTTCGATGGAATAATATTATTCAATCGTTATGTCAAATTCAAATCTTACCTTACAAAAAGTACAAACAAATTACTTTTAATAAATATTTATTTCCACATAAAAAGCCCAAAGTATACTAGGTTTCTCGTTTTTTATAGTTTTATTTTCTTCTTAAGCTTAAAATGTACCTGAATAGTCGGTTTAAAATTTTCTGCTAAATGTCAAATCACTTAATAGTTTTGTTAAAACAAATACCCAGTAATCAACGCTAACTATTTTTATGTTTGTGAACAAACAATTTTCTAAAATTTGTTAGGTTATTTCTGATTTTATAATAATACAGTATGTTATTATTTGACAGTTGTGGATAAAGTATAGTATTCTATTCGCATGTAATGGCTATTACTCACTCGAATGATTTACATCACTCGCCTTTCGGCTCGTGATGCAAACTTCATTCTCATGAGTAATAGCATACATTACATGCTCACTGAATAATATACTATTATCGTATTTATAGTATTAATATTGTATATTTATTCAATTTTTTTTAATATATACATATAATATATAAAATGATTCTGATGTTGATAGTTATTTGATTAAGCCCAAATCACTAGTGAAGTGCAAGTAGCGATGGTCCAGTCGTCTAGCCCAGCAGATCTGGTATTATTGTCAAGCACGGGGTAAGTATAATTATCCTTATTTCGCCCACTCCTTTTCGGTCCAGCCTGCACGCCCATGCAATAGGGGGTTGTGGAATGCCCTTTTACCCATCATTAACCACCGGAGCAGAGAGAAATAATTTTCTTTTGCTTCATCAACCCAGTTGCTAGAATTAAATGCTCATTTAGCAGCAAACGTCTGGAAGGTAGTTTTCGTCTACTGTTATAATATGTAGAAGTGAAATTTTACTGAAGTCAGAATAGATAAAACAACTATTTATATAATAGCCCCCTAAAATAGTGTATCGAAGTTGTAAAAATGACCTTTCCTAGACAAATTTAAAGTTTGAAGCGAAGGTGAAACTCGAGGTCAGTAATCACGATGAGGCTAAAAAAAAAAAAAACTTTTAAATCGAGATGCATTCAACATTTCTTCGGCTATTGTGACAAAAAGGTATTAATTTTAAAATTAATTTGATTAAGAAAATAAGCGTTAACGATTGTTCCAATACTTCGGCTGAAATTTATGAAGCTGCAAGTAGTGCAATACTATACATTTGCTATTAAAAAATATTATGTGGCCAGCAAAATATCTTCCGTCAATTCCATACATAATTTTTTTTGCAAAAGATTCTTCCTCTGTTTCTTCAACCTTCTATTACTAATCTATTCATTCTTTTTCCAATATATTCCTCATCTCTCCTCATGACATGTTTAAACCATGTAATCGTCTCTCTTGTATCTTTCGAGAAGCTTCTAGCACTAGATTTGTTTTTATTCTTTCATTCCTACCGTACCTTTCCATGTCTTCCCCAACATCTATCTAAACATCCTCATCTCTACCAAATTCATTTACTTTTCATTGATACTGGCATCTGTCAATTTGAATTATCAGTTTCCAAGGTTAGCATAGCTGGCTGGTTTATGAAATTTCATATCTTTATAATTCTTTAATTCTACATATATCTGTTGAATATGAAGTATAAAATGCAATGAAATCGTATAGATATATATATATATATATATATATATATATATATATATATATATATATATATATATATAATATATGCTTTAAAACTTATATAACATTAAATGTCAATAAATGATATTAAACTGTTTTTTTTTCAAGAAAAACTGTTTAAAGTTGCAGATAATGGTACATTCGGTGGACCAATTTTAACCAAAATCTAATCACGTCTGCATATGGATCTAAACTTGAGGAATACGAAAAAAATATGTTTTGAAATCGTGGTATTAAAGTTATGCGATCCGAAACTTTCGTCACGCACACACACACACACACACAAAGAGAGAGAGAGAGGTACATACATACATACATACATACATACATACATACGTATATACATACATATATACATACATCATCGTAAAAATGGTAAAATAATATTATATGGACCCTAAAACGTGCTTATTCATTAAAAACTTATCGTTGAACTTTGTGACCAAAGGTATAATACCTTCCTGACCTAAAGGTGACGGAAGATAAAAAAAACTATCAGCCATATCAAAGGAAAAGTAACAGTTTACGGTACGCAAAGGTTACGTAAAACAATGATTTTTGTAACATCAGCTTAAAAAATTAAATTTCGATTGCTTGTATTTACAATTATACACTTTAATTTTGGCTAAGACATAAAAATATCAGTACTCTTCTAAGTTCAAGTTCTGGGTTAGACATTTTTTTACCATCCGTCACCTTTAGGTCAAAAAATTCAATGATGAGTTTTTAGTGAATAAACACGTTTTAAAGTCCCAATAATATGATTTTACGATTTTTACGATGATGTCTGTATGTATATATGTGTGTGTGTGTCTATGTGCGTGACGATCATTTCGGATCGTATATTTTCGATACCACGATTCCAAAAATTATAATTTTTTACTATTCCTCAACTTTACATCCAAAAGAAGAGGTAATTAGATTTCGTTTATAATTGATGAACCGTAAGTACACCCATTTGAAGATTTTCCCAGTTTTTGTTGAAAAATCGCTGTTAAATATCATTTTTGACACCTTAATATTATTATAAATTTTAAAGAATATACTATTATCTACACGATTTAATTGCATTTTATACTTCATATTCAATGGATATAGAGTTAAAGAATTATAAAGGAACTAAATATCATAAATCAGCCATCTATGCTATAACCATGGAAACAGCCACTATATTGAGAAAATTCTAATTGGCAGATGTCAAGTGTCAATGAAAAGAAAATGAATGTGGCAGAGAGATGAGATTGTCGAGATGAATGTCGGGGAAGACACGGAAAGATAGGATATGGAATTAGAGGCTAAGGGAAATAGCTCGAGTGACAGGAGTTCATAAAAAGATACAAGAGAAACGATTATATTGCTTTGAACATGTTATGAGGAGAGATGAAGAATATATTGGAAGAAGACTGAACAGCTTAGTAGTAGAAGGTAGAAGAAAGAGAAAGACCAAAGATAAGATGGAAAGGCTGTATTGCGAAGGATTTGAGAGAAAAGGAAATGAATGAGGACAACAAGCAAAATAGAAATGAGTGAATATAGAAATTCAAGAATAGCGACCACTAACGAGTGGAAAAGCTAAAAAAGATGTCAGTGTCAAGTGAAATTTAGATAGTTTGTTTATGAAACAATTTTACTGGAAATATATAATCTTTTGCAAGAAAATTATATATGGAATTTGTGCATAATACACAGAATTGAGGGAAGGTAATGTGCTGGCCACATCAGGTTTTTTATTTTATTTTCATTTATTCATTGATTGCCTATAATACATAAGTAATGACAATAATTGCGCAGCGCACATACATAAATTAAAAAAAAAAAGATACGGAAAAAACGTGTCCTTTGTTTTCATTTTGTAACGAAATGATTTGAAATGTTATAATACCTTTATATACTGTGAAATTACTGTTTGTAATGGATTTCGAAACATTTAAATAAATATTGAATTTATATTGTTACAGTATGATTATGTTTTGTTCACTATTTGCTCATAACTCGCTGTTTTAAACATCTAACAAAAAGTAATAAAACATGTATGTAGCTCTTTACAGAATACGTTTCATATTTTATTTATGTTGTTTTTGAAACCTTTTGTAGATGGATAAAACGAATTGGAGATAATTTAATAAATGTCCTTCCTCGTTCTTTAAAACATTATATAAAACAGAAAACGAAATAAAGTAAAATATGTTCGACAGTGAATGGTCCTCCAGTGAAGAGATAGATATATGTGAGGTAGTTTTTACGAAGCTACCCGTCCTCCTGCTAAACTAAAGGCCTGACGTTAAAAGAGAAGTTTCTAATGGTCGTACTTAGCACCACAAACCTATCTGGATTTGACACATTGCGGGTAAAAAGAGAAACTGTGCGCAGCAAAAACAACCACCACGTAAAAACTTGTCATTCTGCTTCCTGCGATGCTTCGTATACCTCTGTTCCTGTTCCGTTCTACCTCACAGAGGTAATTTTCCCGTAGGATTACTACACAAACATATCGCGATTTCCAGATTAATTGCCCCAGATTTCTCTTTCTGCTCGTTTGTGTTTAGGTACTGAGGAAATAATTACTAATGTAAAAAACAAATATCTCATAACGCCTACCGTTTTAATTGGTTACAGTTATACGTTATCTCGAAAGAGGATATATTAATTTAATGGTACATTTTGCTCTAAATATTTCATTACAATTTTTTTAATAAATTCATTTTTATTAAATTTAATATTCCTTATATTTCTTGATTGTTCTTTGGATCCTAAATATGTACAGATGTCCGGATTTTAAAGGTCACCATTGAGATCTCGGAAACTAACAGGGATACGACTTATACGGTTAAATGGGACATGTAGTGCGCCTTTGGAGGTCCATCATGTGCTTTAATTTTGCCAAAAATTCTCATACGTTTCTAGATAATGGCGGAAAACTGAATTTGGTCGGTTTTTACCTTTCGTCACCTTTAGGTAAGGAAGGTGTTGTCTTTGGTCAAAAAATCAATGATGAGTTTTTAGTGAATAAGTACGTTTTAGGGTTCCTACATAAATTTTCTTGCAAAAGATTCTAAATTTCCAGTAAAATTATTTCATAAACCAACTATGCAAATTGCACTTGACACTAACATCTTCTTCTTTAATTTTCCCTATTCGTTAGGGGTCGCTATTTTTTATTTTCTTCTTCCACTCATTCTTTTACATGTCGTTCCCATTCTGTTCCTTTTCTCTCAAGTCTTCGCAATACAGTCCTCCCATCTTATCTTTGGTCTTCCTCTGTTTCTTCAACCTTCTATTACTAAGCTATTCATTCTTCATCCAATATATATTCTTCATTTCGCCTCATGACATTTTCAAATTATTGTAATCATCTTGCTTGTATCTTTCTAGAAACTTGTAACACTAAGAGTTATTTTCTTTCCTATCTTTCCGTGTCTTCCCCAACATCTACTTCAACATCCTCATATCTGCCACATTAATTTACTTTTTATTTATACTGACAACAATCAATTTGATTTATATAAATATATTAGCAGTTTCCATGTTTAGCATAGCTGGCTGATTTATAAAATTTAATTTCTTTAAAATTCTTTAACTCTATATCTGTTGAATATGAAGTATAAAATGTAATCAAATCGTATAGGGAATAATATATTCTTTAAGTTATAATAACGTTAAATGTCAATAAATCAAATTTAACTGTTAAATTTTCAAATGACGCTACTTTCGGTTCACCAATTATAATCAAAATTTAATCAGTTGTTCTTATGGATGTAAACTTAAGGATTACGAAAAATTATAATTTTTGGAATCGTGGTATTGAAGTTATGCGATCCGAAACTTTTGTCACACACACACAGACACACAGACGCACACACACACATACATAGCTACAGACATCATCGTAAAAATGGTAAAATCGTATTGTAGGGAATCTAAAACATGCTTATTCACTAAAAACTCGTCATTCAATTTTTTGACCAAAGACAAGACCTTCCTTACCTAAAAGTGATGGAATGTAAAAATAGCAAAAATTACCAACATAGCTAACAGTACAGTGGGTCGCGTGGCTCCTAGGTGGTCGATAACCGACGTCATCGCATGCGCCCTCGGCTATCGATCAAAACGCAAGATCAAATAAAAATAACAGATAAAAACAACAATACCAAACATTTAGCAAAAATACAATGATTCGAAACTAGAACAGATAGAAATGAGACGATGGAAGATAACAGAAGAAAATAAATATAGAATAGAATAGGAAAAAAAATATAGCAAGATAATACGTACATAAATAAATATTTTTAGATCATAGAAGAGCATAAGTGACAAAAAAGAACAAAACAACGTTACATAGTAAACTATATATTGTGGATTAAATACAAGGTGTAACAAAAATAAATACATTACATTTAACCTGTGATAGAACTCATTGAGTGAAACAATAGTTCTTAATAACTTTTTTTTATAAACCTTCTAGATATTGAAATAAAATTCTTCAGTTTTGTCACAAATTTCAAAAAAATGCTTAAAAAAATTTAGATTTCAAAAAAAGTTATGAAGAAATATTGTTGCTCTCAACGAGTTTTATCACTGGTTACATTTAATGTACTTATTTCTGTTACATCCTGTATGCATGCTCAAGATTTACAACAAACAAATAAGCTGTAGTATGTGCTATCTGAATAACAAGCATTCTATGTTTGTAGAGTACACTATTATTTGCGTTATTATTATTTACATTTACTCTTACTAATTACTAAACTTGAGGTACTCATATAGGTGTTTTGACATTAATAGTTCTCCATAAAATATAGAGGGTATAATTTAGAAATTATCTGTTTTAAAAAATGTTGCGGCTTGGGTCGCATGTTGTGCGGTAGCCGGTCGACAATAAATCATAGATAGTCGTCATAGACATGTCTGCCTAATTCGGCCGCCGCCAACTGCGATATATCATCTCGCAATGCGCGTTTTATGTTCTCCGCGCTTGCTTGTTTTATTTCTGTATTTTTATATCGCGCAACATTCACCAAGATGGATGATAGCCTAACGAATGCAAAGATTGACATATAGTATCACTTGATTTTTTTTAAATGTCAAATATACGGAAAACTAGTTTCATCCTAAACACTTATTTATATTACAAGTTTTTTTTATCAACCAAAATAAACACCAGTCTGTAAAAGTATACTTCAATAGAATTTAATTTTAACTTTTTTATCAACTTTCCCTATTTTTCTTGATATTCTAAAATATTAATACTGTTGAAGCTGCGTATATAAAGATATGTTTTTTATGAGAATTTAACTAAGAACTTTTACATACATATACATAACATTTTAAAACGACTAGTCGGAAGCGACTGGTTATATATTATCGCTTAAAAAATTTAAATCGAATGAAACTTGATGTTACATTATATTTGCTTTTAATTAGACATGAGTTCTCTGCACGTCTACACCACTTTCTCTCTGTATTTGTGAATGGCAACGATTTGTGTCAAGAGCGAAATAGTGAAGTGATAGATTGTTAGAGGGGGGAGAGGAAATGTAGGCTTACTTTCTTTATTTTCCTATTGAATTTGGTGTTTGTGGTAGTGATTTAATATTATTTTTTCTAAAATGGCTAGGAGATCTTTTGTACCATTGTATATTAGTGGGTATGTTAGTAATAAAACCAAAATAAATTTATATAAATATATTCAAATTTTGTACATATGCAGAAAATATTTTATTTAAAAATGTTGATTCTGAAAAAGTTGTACCAACAAAACTATTTTATCAATAATTACAAATTACAATTTTTCTTTTCCTTGTACGAAACAAAATAATCATATATATATGAATATGATTGTATTATCAAACAAAAAAAAAATACATAAGAACTTGGACACTGGAAATACGATTACTGGCATGTTCTTATCTTTATCAATAGCATTTTATTGTGTTATGCATAGTCAGTTTTCCAACAAATATGAAACAGCTTGTTGTTTACAGCAATTGTAGGTCTGAATATAAAATAATAAAATGTGGTTTACCGCAGGGAAACATTCTTGGTCCTATTCTATTTATTTTATATATATATATATATATATATATATATATATATATATATATATATATATATATATATATTCGTGTATATATATATATATATATATATATATATATATATATATATATATATAATAAAACTGTTCTAGAAAACAATACTTTCGTTGCCTATGCCGATGATGTGTCAGTAATGGTTCCTTATGCTAACATCCATGAACAGTTTGCTTCATTGTCACCTGACCTCTAAATTATCGCAATGGTTTTTTTCTTTACATTTATTTTTAAACGTATTAAAATCTGTAAATTTCACTACTTTTAAAAACAATCAGAATGTTTTAAGAATATGTCAGTCATTACCTCAAGTCGATAGTGCAAAAGTGTTAGGGTTATTAATAAATGAAAATCTAATCTGGAGCGACGATATTAATAGTAAATGTAAAAAGTTAGCACCCTTATGTTATGCAATTAAAGATTAGCACAATAGCCAGCGCAAAACCGGCTAAACATTCCATTTCGCTAAGATTAATTCTGTTGCAAATTATGGCATAATTTTTGGGATTCTCCAGCTGGTCTCAGTGTTCAAATTACAAAAAAATGCCATCAGAAATATGTTTAAGCTTGGCTATAGTAATTATTACATCATGTGGAGATACTTTTAAACAATAAAAAAATAACATTGCCGTATATATACATGCTTTGTACTTTAATGTTTATAACAAAGAATTTAACGACTCTGAGCATTTACATAATTATAATTCTAGGAATAAAGATATTCTAATTATACCTAAATATAAATTATCAGTAAGTATAAAAAATCCAAAAATAATTGGCATAAAATTGTTTACTAAATTACCTTCCAATTTAAAAGGCATAAGGTTCAATAAACTGTTTAAATGCCATCTATAATGTTACCTAATAAATAAATGTTATTACACTGTTGAAGAATTCACGAATGACAATTGACAATGTGTAATTTTGTAAAAATTTATATGTATTTTATATTGTAATCTGACGTGTCACATTTCTTTGTAAAGATAGTTTGGCAAAACAAACTATTATTATTATTAATAATAATACGTTGTACGAATACATATATCGAAACGAACGCCTCTTATTGTCATATGAAGAACCTCGGGAGAAAATCATGGATGTCACAAAAATTGGCGAAATTTAGATATTTATGCCATGTTGTGTAGCTCGACGAGTACTATGTAAAGCTGGTTACAGAATTGGAGAAAAAAATGTATGTCTCGAGAGAGAGTATTATGCATTTTAAAATATACCCTTTCGGAAGAAAATCGCCAATAGAATAGATATCTGTTCTATTTGCATTATTTCTTATGAAATTTATTTTTATAAAATACGGCTGAGTTTCCTATAGCACGTTTTAATAAGAAGCGGGCAGACTAAAGCTTAATTTACATGGAACGTTATCACCGTTGTGGCCGTCAACCGTTCACGCCGTTAAGACCGTATAGTCCGTAGTGGGGATTTTAGAGGGAATTTCATATTTAGTAACTTCTGAAAAAACAAAAATAACTACATATCTACACTATCATCTGTCATCTATAGCTGCTATTTACTTGCGATCGCGAAAAATGAATATAAATATAAAGTACCGCGATTGTTTCTATATTCATACTAAATACACAAATATGAGATTTTAGATTACACAATTCAACACAAATACGAAAACTTATATTTATATCACTCAGTTGGCTAACCTGATTTATGAAGAACTAACTCAATGTACGCAAGCGCAGCGGTCATAACGGCCGACAGAATAGAACACAATTCTAATTTGACCTTGAACGGTTGCAACGTTTGCGCCATTAATCATGTTTGATTTTAGCCAATCAGTGTCGAGAACGGCCACAACGGCCGACGGTGATAACGGCGACAACGTTCCATGTAAATTAAGCTTAACTCAGTCTTTTCTGTTCTTCGATTCTTTACAATAATACAAAAAAAGCTATTATAATATTTATTTATTCTATTTACTCCATGTTTTGGTTCACTTTGCAATGTAATAATCATTAATTACATGTTCGGAGTGCTTAAAAGGTTTGCAAGGAAGGGAAGTTTTTAGCAAAGATGAGCAGTTAGGATTTTTGCCTGACATTGAAATGTTTCTGACATCCTGAAAGAATGAATGATGACGAATGAAAGGAATTTTGCTAGGCGTAAATCGAAATGGCGAGGTGCATATTTATATGTGATGATTTCAACGGGAGGAAACAAAATGAAATCAATTTAAAAAAGCTTCTTCATTCGATTAATCATTCCTGTCTGCTCGTGCGCAAAATAAAATATGAAATATTGAAAGTTTTATATAATTAACTAAATTTCAAATATTAAGAAAAAAAATTGCCACTGCTATCAAGTCAATTTATGAAAAATATTAGTTAAATATGACAGACTTACAAATCATGTAACATCTTTTGAAATTTACCATGCAACTTAATTGTAGAATAGTATATTTTATATATTTTTTATGTTTTGATTAGGTCTTTAAAAAATCAAGACAAGTAGGATAGAACAATAAAAATCTCAAAAGTTTCGATTTGTCTGTGATATACAAGTCTGAGGTCTTTATAAGATTATGTATGCATTTACTATTATAATTAGAATGATAATGAAGAAACTTTAATGCGTATGATATTCCAGTCAGACTATGGAAAAGATGTTGCTGACTTCAGTGTTTTTTAACCATTTACAAATATTAGAATAATGTTAAATTTTACTATTACATTATAAATATTAGTATTAGAATATTTAATAATAGTATATTATACACCAAGGTTGTGAAGAGTATGATTATTGACTGAGCGAAAAGATTATAATTCGCGAGGGCAATAATGCTCTTCATAACCGTGGTATATATACTATTTTTTTCACTACTAGCACGTATTTTTAATAATTATTTATGAAATTAATCCCACCATAACGTCATTTTACTTTTAAATGTGATGGCACAATTGATGCATAGTTGGCCTAGTAAAATTGTTTATTAAAACAAAAACTGAAATTTTATCATTTCATTGTTTTATAAAAATAATCATGATTAGTGAAGATTTAAGTTGTACACCCCCCGAATTACGGGAGATTGCAGAAAATTTAAATGAAAAACTATTGCCAGAAAAATCGAAACATCTTTATTTAAAAGCGTATACAACATTTAAGAATTGGTACACTACTAAAGAAGTTATTAAAAATTCTGAAAATATAGTTCTTGCATATTTCCAAGATTATGTAGGCAATAAAAAATCCTCCTCTGCATGGGCTCATTACTCAATGTTGAAATCAACTCTTTCTTTAAAAGAAAACATTGATATTTCAAAGTATTTTAAATTAATTGCATTTTTAAAACGGAAAAATGTAAATTATCACCCAAAAAAATCATCAGTTTTCAGTAAGGAAGAGATTACAAAATTTCTTACTGAGGCACCTGAAGAATATATTGTAATTAAGGTAAATTTTTAATTTTATTAGATGCGATTGTTTAACAAACTTTGATAAAATTATCATTGTAGGCAGTTCTTATAATTGGTGTTGCGGGTGCATGCAGAAGTGATGAACTTTGCAATTTGCTGACTTCTAATTTAACCGTAAAATATGATATGATTATTATCAACATCCGGAACACTAAAAATGGATCTTCCAGAAAATTTGTAGTAATGAAGACATTCTGGATTGAAATTTTAAAAAAATATCTTAAAATTAGACAAAATTCAGACATGCCAAAATTATTTATATCTATACGTTGTGGAAAAGCTACTAGACAAAATATTGGTCACAATACCATAGGATAAATGCCAAAAAAATTGCTATGTATTTGAAACTTCAGAATCCGGAATTGTACACTGGCCATAGTTTTTAGGGGTGGTAACATTCTTCAATTAAAACAGCACGGAGGGTGGAAGTCTACCACCGTAGCTGAAGGATATGTGGAAGATTCGTTGTCCGTTAAAAAAATATAGCATGCATGGTACAAGGTCAAGTAACATCACCGTCTTCAAGTAATACATCCCTGATGTTTCTGTTGTGACATCAGCAGAAAACAATATTGAAATCCCATCTACAAGAATGAATGTTGAGGAAACAAATACTATAAATAATACCATAATTAATATACCTTCAACTAATTTTCCTACTGGTTCCCTAAATACTGTAGGATCTGCAATAAATATGACTTGCCATAATTGTACAATTAATTATAATTTTTACAAATAACTTAGCAAGTACTTGTTTATAATAGTAATTTATTTATTCACTTAATTTGTGGTTCTAACCATAATTATTGTCTATGTTGTATTGAATTCTGTCTGTTAGCAGTGTTAGCTAACAATAACCTAAAATAAAAGTCATTATTAATAGAAAAGATTAAATTTTCGTTTACTTACTGTAGTGTTCGGGACAGGTTTAGATTAAAAAGCATCACATGATTTAACAAACTTTATTCGACTCTGGGCTCGTCACTCTCCGAATGCTATGCTTACACATATGTGCTCATTGACAGGTTGTATAATCTGATTATGATTGCACAGTTTTTAGTTGCACGGTTCAAGCATTTGTATTATTTATTGTTAAATCACAAATATTATTTAAAAGTATTATTTTTAAATACTGTTTTTCTTACATTGAATAAGCGAAATTGACATGAAAGAAATTGCAAGTATTTAATATGTTCTCGGCGCGAAAAACAAATATTCAAATTAATCCGAATTTTTAATATTGAATTAAGCTGTTTAAACAACCTTTTAAATGCATAAAATATTAATAAATAAAGTCTCTTGGTTATACTTAAACTTGCTATAAACATTTCCGATTTAAAACTGTCACAGAATTATCAAAAAATGTAAATTTATTCATTATTAACTTATTATCGGTTAATAATGAAAAATTATATACCGGTAACCATGGACGGGTTGAGAAATTCAATTTCACGGCACTATATTCGGTCAATAAAGTACCTCTGTGTAGCTAGTAGTGAAAAAATATCTTTGCTGCGTTAAAATATTTGTTTCAAAAAATGATTAAATTTATAGAGGTATTAAAAATTATAAAAGTACTAGGTTAAAATAATGCAAAGTAAAATGTACTCGGTACTCAATATTCGTAACTTAACCTAACCGTTTTATAGTGAATTAATGAAAGGATGAATTTTTTAAACTTCGTTAAGGTTAACATGTTAAATGCGTTTAATGTTAATTTTTATACATTTCCGTGTTCCGGCAAACTTTAATGTCTATTTACAATTTAATTAATAGTAAAAGATAGCATTTTGAAGCTATTAAAGAGATAACACGTTTTAAAGGTTACTCTGTACATATATATGTATATATATTGTTACGGTCTAAAATTGACTCTAGAACATTTTGCTCCAATATATTATTGCCCTAGATATACGTACCTTCCTGTCGTCTAAATCTAGTTTCCCTTGTCGTATTGTTCCTATTACTCTGTTCAGCATTCGTGTATCTTTGTATATTTATAGTGTTTCGTCCAATGAATTCTTTCAGCTGCTTCTCGTCTCCGTTTTTCTTTTTTGGTTGTAATTATACTTCAAGTGTTCCTATAGTGTCATTTATGTAAAATATGTTTCACTTCGAATCTGTAACTTACCTAAATCCCTTTTCTGGCTATTTTCGCCCTATTTCTAAATGTATTCAATATATTATTCTTTGGCGATCATACGAGGTTAAATTATTGTTTACTTGTTGGACATGTTACTATTTGTCGAGTTTACCAGTGGCGTGGAGCTTCGTTTTTTTCTTCACTGCATTTCTTCTTTTTATTTTGTTGTATTAAGCGCCCTCTTGTTCCGGCAAAACTTTGGGGTGCCGGAAGAAGTTTTCAACCTGGGGGACTCTAGTATCTCACGCGGTGTGGACCGCACGTACTTTTTTTTACGAGCGCATTTTGGCACATGGCTGCTGTTCGACGTAGATTTTTGGTATAGTTTTTTTTGTGTGTTGACGTAAAGTAGAGTGCTCGATTGTTGTCGTTTAGAGCCAATATTTGTTGGTGTCGCTATTGTGCGGATTTTGACAACGTCGGGGTGCTTTTGTTGACTGACCAGTGTTGGTGCCTTTCGGTGGTGTTTTTCGTGTGTGATCACGAGCACTGCATTTGGTTCCTGGAAGTCATATCGCCATGAGCGGATTTTGACAACGTTGGGATGCTTTTGTTGACTGTCCAGTTTTGGTGTTTTTCGGTAGTGTTGCGTGTGTGATCACGAGCACTGCATTTGGTTCCTGGAAGTCATATCGCCATGAGCGGATTTGGCCACTCTACCGTGACGTCATTCATTGTTGGGACATCTACCACCTGGAGTTCTATTCGTCGACGTCGCCTGACTCCGTAGCCCTACTGCACGGTACGCGCTTCGTGAGATAAGTACTGTATTCTGTTTTTAACATCGTCTTTCTGGTTATGCTTATCGTTGCGAGGAAGACCTAGAGTATATTTTAAATTTAGTGTGGCCTTGGAGGACTGTTAGTCCTTACTGTTAAGTTTTATTTGACGCCTCCTTATTGTTGTTTTAGTGATATCATTGTTTTGTGTTATTTAGAATTTACTGAAGTTTTGTAGAGCGTCATTTATGGTTGAGTATTTTAGTTTAACTATCAAATGGAGCCTTCAGCTCAAGTTGTTTTGATGTTTTATTTAACTGCATTACCCATTGTAGTAACTTGTAATCTCGCGACGTCTACCGCGTCAACTGGCATGTTTGCCCACTTTATGAAATGGATCCACTTCGCATTGTTGTAGCTGTATTGTTGGTAGTCGAAACTGGGTTATGAGTTCAGGGTGTCACATTACCTTATACTTTAATTAATTATTCAATTCTACATTGTTGTACACTTCATAATTTCTTATCAACTTTGTTCGTGCCTTCAGCACGTTTTAACCTGCTTTTATTAAACTCTGTTTTACAAAATAATTAATTTCTTTTTGTTAACAACCCTCAGTCGTTTACAGGGACACACTGAATTACGGTAGGTACCATCACCTTTATATATCGTTGCCACCGTCCTTTTCGTAATTCTCCGGTTAAGAATTACGTGGCGCCCATTCAACCCCTTTCGGGGGTTGTCCACTTCATTTCAACCCGCTCCCGTCTCCACTGTTTAAAAGCTGGCGGCCGCACACCAAACCAGCTAGGGTGCGTAAGTGCATTCCAATCGCTCACGCAGCGGTTTGGTACGTCACAATATATATATATATATATATATATATATATATATATATATATATATATATATATATATATTCATATTATGTTACAGTATAAATACATAGTGTAACGTGCACATTGCCAGTAAATATTTAGACTTGTCTAAAACTACTGTCGTTTGCCATTTAACCAAATACAACTACAATAACCTTACCTAACGCACAAAAGTCACTCTTGGAGAACTCAGAGCGAGTTTTTGCGTTAGGTGAGGTTATTGTTCTATTTAGTTACATTGCAAGCGGAAACAAATGTAAACGAATCTTGCATGTGTCGGGCAATGTACACATCATCCCATTATTACCGACTCTTTACAATATATAATGGGGTCCTCCACATAACAGAAAATTGAGTAAAATGTTAAATAAGAAAAAATCATGATTGAGACGAAAAAAAGTTTTAAAAAAATTGTTAGTTTTTGAAAAATTCGAGATTTTATGCATCTATACTTCTACGTCATACTATTGCTCTTTCTCACGCAGCCTACAATAGAAACTGTTGTGAAATCAAATGAAGTTAATCTCAAAACAGTTATAACTTTTTAATACTATAAATTGCATCAAAATTAAACGAACTTTCATTTAAAATAATAAAAAAATAGACTAGTCCGTAGAATCAGTTTTAGTATTAATATGATAACATCTATAATCTTGTTTCGAACATATTTTATTGTCCGCATTTGTACGAGATAAGCGTACGAAAAACAATTTGCTTTGTTGTTTAATTTGCGGTACGGAACCTAATGTTTGTGAACGACAAACAACATTACAGTAAATAAGATCTAAACGTGTGTAATAATAGTTACTAATCTTTAAAACATTCCTCCTATTCCGGACAATATATGTAAATAGATGAAAATATTTAAAATAAACAAACGGGAAAATATTGGGTCTCGTTTTATCAGAATTGAATTCCAGGAAATTCGAAAAATTATCTCCGTATTTAACGTGTTAATTTTTGTTTCTAAAAAAGAACTTTTTTCGTCGATTGGCTTTAAAAGAATAATTTTGTTAAACGATACTAGGCAATCAAGTTTTACTTTCACTGCAACAAATTTGTGTCTGTTTAGTAACCCTATAATAAAACCAACGATGGAAATAATATTTAAAATTTTGAAAATTATAATAAAATAATAATAATTATAAACAATCGGCTAAATACAAAGACTCGGCTTCGCATCGTTCATAAAATGCCACCGCGGTAGTAAATCTACTTTTTGCATTGTTAAACAACTACTTAACTACAAGTACATGTAAGATTTTGCTAGTGATGTAAATTTTTACGCAATATATTTTACTTTACACTTTTAAAAACAATGATAATAGCATTTCCTCATAATTTTAGGCACCTATCTTAACTAATTGCTATGAGTACTACTACTATATTGGTGTGATTAAAAAAAACTGAATTTGTTATTTCAATGTGTGTGTCTGTTTGTGTGTGTGTGTGTGTGTGTGTGTGTGTGTGTGTGTGTGTGTGTGTCTGTTTGTGTGTCTGTGTGTGTTTGTGTATGTGTTTGTATGAGTGATGAAAGTTTCGGATCGCATAACTTCAATACCACGATTCCAAAAATTATATTTTTTTCGTATTCCTCAAATTTACATCCAGAAGAAGAAGTAATTAGATTTTGGTTATAATAATTGGTCGACCGGAAGTAGCCTCATTTGAAGATTTTAACAGTTTTTATTGAAAAAACGTAGTTAAATATCACTAAAAGTAATACAATTACCCGTTAACATTAAAATTATAAAATAAGCTATATACGTATTTCGAGAACTAAGTTCTCATCATCAGTAGTACAAATTTAAGCGGAGTAGCTAAGATTACTCAACATGTAAACCATTCCATAGGTCCTATCAACTCTGAAAAAACTAGGGAAAGAACTGGGATTATATTGGGATGACAGTCACAGGCGAATGAATACCAATTATAAACTAAAATTTAGCGTCCAATGATATTTAAGATTTAAAACGTCCTATCAATAGTTTGGTATGGGACCGAGATATGCGTTCATCAAATTATTTTTAAATTTATTTATTATTAAGCTCTCGTATGCATCTAAATCATCATTCTTAATATGTTTTAAAAGTTTAATATTAGAATTGTTAATTTTGTGATTATTAATGAACATATGTTGAGCTACGCTAGATTTTTCGGGATTACTGATTTTTAGATGACAAAAATGTTCTTTAAACCGCGTGTCAATTTGTCTTTTAGTTTGCCCGATGTAAACTTTATTACAATCATTACAGCTAATTTTATAAATACCGGATTTTTGTTAGTATCTATTTTATCTTTAGGATTACCTAATAAAGATTTAATTGTATTACTTGATTTTTAAGTTACGGTCAAATTTTTATTTTGAAATTTTTTTAAAAAAATTTAGAAGCGTCGTGTTTATTATTATTAGATGGTGTTAATATTGTAAAATTAGAAACGGATTGGTGATGTTTAAATTTATGAACTAATTTATCGATAGTTTTAACCGGGAAACCGTTATACTTAGGTATTTCTTTAATATAGTTTAGTTAAATATTAAATCGTTTTTTGTTTAAAGGAAACTTTGTTAATCTGTTAATCATTTATTGACATTTAACGTTATTATAACTTAAAGAATATATTATTCTCTATACGATTTGATTACAATTTATACTTCATATTAAATAGATATAGAGTTAAAGAATTATAAAGATATTAAATTTCATAAATCAGCCAGATATGCTAACCATGGAAACTTCTAATATATTCAGATAATGAAAAGTAAAATGTGGCAGTGATAAGGGTGTTAAGATAAATGGGGAAGACAGGAAAGATACGGTAAGGAATGAAAGAATAAGGGAAATAACCCTAGTCTTAGAAGTTTCTAGAAAGATACGAGAGAGACGATTACATTGTTTTGAACATGTCATGAAGAGAAATGAGGAACATGTTGGAAGAAGAATGAATAGATTAGTAATAGAAAGTTGAATAAACATAGGAAGACCAAAGATAAGATAGGACTGTACTGCGTAAGACTTGAGAGAAAAGGAACTGAATGAGAACGACACGCAAAACAAAAATGAGTGGAAGAAGTTAGTAAAAAATAGCGACCCCTAACGAAAGGGAAAAGCTGTGTCAAGTGCAATTTGCATGGTTTGTTTATGAAATAATTTTACTGGAAATTTAGAATCATTTGCAAGAAAATTTATGTATGGAATTTATACATAATACACAGAATTGACGGAAGGTATTGTGCTGGCCACGTCAGATTTTTTGTTCTTATTCTAACTAGTTTTGTTATACAGGTAACTGAGCTGATCAGAAAAACTGTTACTTAAGTGATAGATTTGATGTATTAAAACAGCCAAGCAAATTGACTATCTACATTCAATTAAAAGTCACTGTGCCGCCATAGAAGGATTTTATTTATCAATAATTTAATTTAGTATTGGTGAGAAGGTGTTAGGAAATCACCTACCGTATCCTATATCCTAACGCCAACCAGGTCTCTATAAACCAGGATTAAGTGGAACGGGTTACGATACACTCAGGTTCCGGTAAGCTCATAATGACAAAAGCTTCATACGCCTCGTATAGTGCAATCTAATGTTCACTCATTATATTTACATGCCTTTATATTGACACTAGATACTCTGTATTGCCGTGAGCTTGACTCAGATTATATCGAAAATATACAAATATACAATCAGCTGTTTTTGCATGGGCCGATATTGAGAAATTGTGGTGATACGTATATATATATATATATATATATATATATATATATATATATATATATATATATATATATATATATATGTATATGTCAAGCGTACACTTTGAAGTCGTCATATTTATGTATTGTACACTTTGGAGTCAAGGATGTACACTTCACAGTCGACTGCAAAGTGTAGTTTTGATTTAAGTTTGTATAAGTTCATATAATGTACACTTTGAAGACAGTTCTTAAATCATGAGAAATAAGGACAAGTTGAATACATCTAAAAGAATTTATCTAAAATTTAAGAAATTTATACTGAGTGTATATTGAGAATTTTAAGACAAATGAGTACAGTAATTTTCAGCATAATCTAAGAAAATATAAATAACTAAAATATAATTATGTACAAACTGAAATTATAAAAACATGTCACATAATTGAAAGTTCGGATACAGTATGGTCAGGTTTGAAAATAAAAACAAAGTTATTGTTTGCATTAAATATGAACATGAGAAGAAAACAAGATGAAATTATGTTTTATTGGAGGTGAAAATGACCGAAATTATTATTATTAGTATAAAACCACTGGACTATTAGGTGCGTTCATTGAAGCTAGCAAATCGAGCAAATGGGTACGTTCAATGACGCTAGCGCTAGGTAGCAACTTCTAGCACTATGTATTTGAACGTCGTGCTAGGCATCATCTGTTTTCGGTTCGCTCGAGCAAAATCTAGCGTAGATTTTAGCGCTATGTAAGTTTTGCTAGGGCGCGAACAGGAACGATTTCAAAATGAAAGAGAGCGAACAGTACGAAATTGTTTTTTTAACAGAGAATGACGGAAATTACACGGTCAATGAAAAGAACCAGAAATTTATCTATAATATTAAAAGTTTATTATAATTTTATTTCTTGTTGTATATAACCTATTTGTATATAACCTAATTCTGCTAATATAATCGGCTCCATTTTGATTCAAATGTCAATTTAATGTCGTTCAGCAATTAAACCCTTGAATTAAACCTTTTCGCTGTATTACAAGCGCTAGCAGCTAGATAGCACTTTTGGTCATTGAACGTACCTAATGCTTACTTAGCATTTGCTATCTGCTAGAGCGTGCATTGAACGATCTGCTTGTTTTGCTACGATCGAACTGTCAGATGACTGTCAGTCAGTGAGGTTACGAAAATTGAAAACTTTCAAATATTGAATTTTTGCATAGAATAGAACACTGATATATTGAATGCAGTGTCAGATAAATAATAAATAGAAAATAAACTCTCAATGGTATTAATTACATGCATAATTTAATTTTATTAGGATATTCCACGCAAGTAAACTCAAGTACAAATATTTTATGTTACTTTTACGTAATTCATTAATTTTCATTGAAAATATATTCAAATATTACAAATGATATTTGAATTTGTGCGCCATATTTTTACTTGCAGCAAAACAAGCGAGAAAATAGTCGCTTGCTTTGCTTACTTAGCAAAACGAGCAAATGCTAAGTTAGCAAGCCGTTCAGTACATTTTACTTCCGCTTTGCTCGATTTGCTAGCTTCATTGAACGCACCTATTGTAAGCTGTTAGTCGCTTGGCTTGGAGCTAGTAAGGGGAAGGGGACTTGGTTTGTTCACAGTGTCATATGCTATTTTGTTTTGGATGACTTTCATTTGTTTTATTTTTGTTATCCGTGGATTTTAGTTGTAACTATATTAAGTATTATTAGTTAAGAATTGGTTGCTGTCATTCTTACAGCAACATATCAAAACTAGCAAGAAACACAAACAAAGATCAGCTGTGAAACGAGAAAGCATCAATGGTGAACGCACTGCTTCTTTTGTTTCCACAAGCAGACAAGTACGTCATTACATACGTCATAGAACCGCGCTAAAATAAAACACATGGAAAATCATATTAAATAAAACAATTTTGAGTTTATTTTTCAGAATTCGGTCGTTTTTCAACATAGTTAATAACATTATAATATTTTTTCTTTTAAATTTTACTACACTGAAATACCCCATTGTGACATCTATGTAAATAACTACTAGCCGTCATTCTGACACGGATCTTCATATCTGTTTGCCACGGCCAACAAAGTCACATGACTCCTCGCGCCGTATAAGCAACGAATTTAACATTTCTTGTACATACAAATAATTCAAATTGTATCTATTCTTTGATTCTATGAGGAATTTGATTCTACTCTTCTAATATGTTCAAGATTCTTTAAATTCATTTACGGTATTAGCGGTATTTCTTAAGGATATTCAATATTAATATACCACCTATAATTTTAAATACATATTTAATAAATAATACAATAAGATATTTTAAATGTACTCATACCTCCCAGAAAAATGTTTCAGTATTGTTAGTAAAACTGCTGATTTTTACACTGAAATTTTGCATTTATGTCAATTACAAACATTTAAATATCTCAACTGGTTTCCCTGGAGTTGTTTGAGAAGCGAGATTTACAGCGTTAAAAAAATCTAACTTGGAATGGGCTATGAACAAAAAACGTATGTCTGATTATTATTCAATTCAAAAGTCAAATTGTTAAAATTGATATTGAAATGTAATTTTAAGGAGAAAAGATAATAAAGATGAATACAGTATACATATTGTCATTCGCCGTTTTCTAATTTATTTCAATTTCTAAATTATGATTCAAGAAGAAAAGCTTTGATTTCTTTAGAATAATATCTCATGCCAAATTGACATTTAATTAAATTAGTTTTTTTTAACACACTGTATTACAGCAATTTATTATATATTATATCTCTAAATCTATAAGAGATATATTTTTTTTAATATGTTAGACTGAGAATTTAATGATCTTTATTATTTGTAATAGGTAACATAAATTTTCAAAAAATATTTAATTTTTTTTTAAACTACCATTTCCGGTTGCCCAATTCATACCAAAACCGTATCAGCTCTTCCCATTAATGTTAGATTGAGATATCCATAGTTAAACATATCCAAAGTCTTAAACATATCCAGTCTTATAGTATTTGAGAAACCATCCTTCCTGCATACACACACACACTTGATGCGTACTCTATCAAAATGACGACCCGGTCAAGGAGCCATCTTAAGGTTATTAATTTATATACGCGGTGTTATTGTGGTACATTAATGCAAGAATATCAATTTTTTTTCAATTATTTTGTACGGTATAGGATTTAGCAGAATCGTTTAATCCTATCTATATGGCGACTTTACATGTTATTTTTGATCAGGTTTTGGAACGGCAAAATGACGACCTGCATCGCGTATTGTACGTGCCAAGTGGCGACTTGATGTATAAACTATCAAACTGACGACAGGGCTCAGGCAAAACTTATCACAGATGGCAGCACACTCAAAAATAAATAATTAGTCTTTTATTCATGTTTAAAACAAAAGAATGTAGACTTGTTATATATAATTGAAAAGCTTATAGAATAAGTAAAAAAAGAGACTATTTCCAACATAGTTTCCTATATAAAAAATCTGATGTGGCCAGCACATAACCTCTCGCCGTATATTTTACCTGGCTGTATGCATAAAGCAAAAATTATTTTTATAAATACAAATAATATATTCATATAAATCTATGACGTATAAACTTCTTTATTATTCAATAATAGCATGTCTCAACATGAAGATATTTTACCATAAATTATGTTACAATAAATTACAAAGTAGAGTTTACCATATATAAATATTAGGCTGGTAACAGCAATTTTCAATTCGAACAACTTTGTTTACTTTCTCTTCATATTCTTCTAGTAAAAACATTAATTTTGGGCGGTCTAAAATGTATATATCTGGATTGTGCATCTATTCTTATATATCTTCTTTTACATTTTATTTTTTCATACTTGTTATATCTAAATAACCTTAATTCCCTTTAATAAAGTGACGGATAGATTGCACTCCGATTTTGTCAATATTTACAACTTACTTGAGAAGAATTTGATAGCTTTTTCGCAATTCAAAGTTACTCTAGTCTACAGTACTGGTGTACATTGTCCCATAATGTTTGAAACAAATTTAAGTCCTTCAACCTAGACTTGTCATCTCCATAATAGTCACAGATCAAGAACTAAGGGATTCTCCAAGTACATTTTTAATTCATTACTCATTATTTCTGACACTGACATTTATCTGTCAGTTACAAATAATTTAAATTATCAACTATTTTTCATGGCATTCTTTCGGCTGTCAAATTTATTACAACAGATTATTTTATATATTATACTTCTTTTATCTCTAAATCTATGGAATATATAATAAAATATTTAAATGTATCAGATAGAGAATATAATTTTCTTTAATATTACCACGAAAAATTTTCAAAAAATAATATTTAGAAGATTTTTTTTCAAGAATCTTCTACTTCCGGTTGTCCAATTATTACCAAAACCTTTTCAGATCTTCCCATGAATGTCCGATTGGGAAATACGTTGTTAAACAAATTTTAAGTCTTATAGTTTTTGAGTAACCGTCCTTCCAACATCCCACACACACACATACACACACACACACACACATCCACACACACACACAGACATCATCGTAAAAATGTTAAAATCGGATTGTAGGGACCTTAAAACGTGCTTATTCAATAAAATCTGGATATGCGATTTTTAGCATGAATGCAATACCTCTCTTAGCGAGAGGTAAAAATCATATGTGTCATCTCAAAAATTATTCAATTTTCAAAAAATTTAATTACGCCTTATTATTCCATCTAAATATATTGTTAAATACATATGAGGCATTATTTATTTTATTAGAATTATTTAACAATATTGTGTAAATCAAAGCCATATGTTTATAAAATGTAATCTTACGCGAATGTCTCGATGATCTCTGTATTAAACAAGCCATAAATTCACGTGTCTGACTATTAGAATGATATTGTCAAATACATATAAATTCGCCTTGCCAAAATATATAATGTGTACCAATTTTTGGTAACATATTCCCATAGGTTCATTTATAATTTAAAAAATTCTAATATAGGAGATATCGCAATTCAATCCACTGCTTGTTTAATACAGAGATCATCGAGACATTCGCGTAAGATTACATTTTATAAACATATGGCTTTGATTTACACAATATTGTTAAATAATTCTAATAAAATAAATAATGCCTCATATGTATTTAACAATATATTTAGATGGAATAATAAGGCGTAATTAAATTTTTTGAAAATTGAATAATTTTTGAGATGACACATATGATTTTTACCTCTCGCTAAGAGAGGTATTGCATTCATGCTAAAAATCGCATATCCAGATTTTATTGAATAAGCACGTTTTAAGGTCCCTACAATCCGATTTTAACATTTTTACGATGATGTCTGTGTGTGTGTGTGGATGTGTGTGTGTGTGTGTGTATGTGTGTGTGTATATGTTGGAAGGACGGTTACTCAAAAACTATAAGACTTAAAATTTGTTTAACAACGTATTTCCCAATCGGACATTCATGGGAAGATCTGAAAAGGTTTTGGTAACAATTGGACAACCGGAAGTAGAAGATTCTTGAAAAAAAATCTTTTAAATAATATTTTTTGAAATTTTTTCTTGATAATATTAAAGAAAAATAAATTCTCTTTCTGATACATTTAAATATTTTACAATATATTCTATACATTTAGAGATAGAAGAAATATAGTATGTAAAATAATCTGTTATAATAAATTTTACAGCCGAAAGAATGGCCATGGAAAATAGTTGAAAATTTAATTTGTTTGTAACTGACAGATAATGTCAGTGTCAGAAATCCGAAGACATTACTGAAGACTTTTTCTGGGAAGTACATACATTATATTATTTCTTAATGTATTAATAGAATTGGAAACATTTCGAAAAATTAGAAGAGGACAAAATTTCTTCATCAAAAATGAATTTAAAATTAAACAATCAAAATATATATGGAATAGATATATGCGTAAGTAGAATTTTTGGTGTAGAGTGTAGGTATACAAGAAATGTTAAATACAATAGGGAGCGAGCAGTCATATGATTTTGTTGGCCTTGACAAGCAGATATGGGGGCCCATGTCAGAATGATAGCTAGTAATTATGTATATAGATGTCAAATATCATAATTTCTCATTCTAAATTTAGTGATTTTCCAATTCCATGTGGAGCAGAATTAAATGTTAAATATCTAAGGCATACAAGTAAACTTTAAACTCCTGGTGATAAATTAACTACGTAAATTTAGAAAATCTTGAAATTTTTAATGAAAAATTCTAACATTTGACATCTATGTACATAATTACTAATTATCATTCTGAAACGGGCCCACACATTTGCTTGTCAAGCCCAAAAATGTAACATTACCGTTCGCGCCCTATACTTATGTAACCAAAAAAAGGAAGTGGCGAGAGGTATTGTGCTGGCCACAACAGATTTTTTGCTATGGGAATATTGTTTATATGAGCAATTAAATTCATATTAAAATCAAGCCCCTTAATGAAGGGGCCTGCACTGGAAAAAAATGAACAATTTCGTGCCTCCCGCCAATTAATAGGTGGTCATTTGTTACCTAAAAATGGGTAGAGGTACAAATTTGTCGATAGCACCAATGGATTCTAAGTACTTTCTTATATAAATATCCCAATTTTCAAAATATTTACTAGACTGATCTATTATTTATGAATAAATTAGTAAAACAATTAAGATGATACAACCTTTTTAATTGAAATATGAGTTCTGAAAGATTTTTAAATATTTTAGTAAAACAATATTTATGAAATCAAATTTCCAAAATAAATATATATTTCAAAATGCTCATTTACAATAAATAATAACAGATATTCAAATACATACACAAAGTTTAATCTTTTTTTATTAAGGGTGTATTACCGCTCAAAAATTTTCCCATTTGGAGAGGGTGTTTCACTAACGTTTCATGAAGTTAGAAAAGGAAATTCCACAAACAAGAAAGATATAAAAGCTGAAGTAGGTCGGGGGTCTAACGATACTGGTTAGGCCTGTGTATTATTGGTTGAATGTATTTCGCTATTGGGTATTTAAAATATGACATATTTTGTCAAGTCCACGTGGACACTTGAACAGTTTCAGTCAGTGAATCATACAAACCTAGAAGATGGAACAATAAATTAAATATAGGTATCCGATAATTATTATGTACAGTGTGTTCAATAATGCGTTGTACTTTATCGATAAAAAATAAATGTTAATGATATTTTATGTATATATTGGTGAGCCTTTTTTTATGAAAAATAATAAGTAAAAATAAAATATTCTCTACAAAAATTATAAATGTAATATAACTATAATATCATTATTATAAATGCAATTAGTTTATAAAAATAATCCATCTTAAGCGATTGTAATTATTTATTTTTTAATATAGGTACAGGTAAATAAACACAAGTATTTACATAATTTAAAAAAGTATGCATCATTTATTTTTATTTGGAAATTAGAATTTTTAACATATTTTCTTCATAAAATTTTGTTAGCTTGGGAAGCATTTTAGTTCTCCAAAAGTTTTCACGCTTTTCGATCTGAAAAAAAAGTATAAGTATATAACATATGAATTTTTATTGAAATAATATTCCCAAAGGTGTCCATACTATAAAATAACAAAAATCTTTCTTGATTATGGCTAATTGCCCCTGAATTTGAAAATTATTTGGGAATAGTTCTGTTTATTATATTTAACGACGACGTTTCGACAGCGTAGTGCTGTCCTCATCAGGTAAAGAGTAAATAACAATTAACAAAATACATGTAGTCAAGACAACAAGTTTACAGAAAGAGGGTAACATAGATCAAAAGTTACATAAAAAACATACATAGTTAAAAGACAGAAAAATTATGAATGAATAACAGAACTATTCCCAAATATTGTTTTTATTTCATTATTATGAGTTCTGAAAGCTTCTTTCAATATTTAATATTATTTATCATTACTACATAACTATTTTTTTTTTTGCTCAACTGCTTCTTCTGGAGCGAGTGTCTGTATGGAGTATGGACATTTTATTCCTACAATAGTATTTTGGTCAATTACTCCGTCTAAAGATGCTCCTAAATATGAATGTTCTTCATGAATAAAAAATCCACAGTCTTTTACCAAAAAGTTATGACTTACTTCAAATTCCTTTTTGGCTATTAGTTCGTGTTCTACTTCCCAACATATTGCTAAAAAAAAAGTATGATCCATTTATCAATCTTTGGGCTAGTTTCATGGCATTTGTTGTTTCTCGACGTTTGCACAAAATTCCAAAGTTAGATGCAGTCAGTCTATGCGATTTTTCCTCTTTCCAAAGTGGATTATTTGCCTAGCCTATAGTATTTTTTTCAACTATTGCTATTTCTTCCGGAGTTTTCTTTTAAAAAATTAAAAAGTCTTTAAAATGTCTTCTTACCTTGAATCATCGATATTTCCTTCAAAATTCTGAGGTGTTTCTTCATATGCACTAACACTAGGAAGATCTAATGGAAAATCCATGGAACAAGATTTAATTCTCTTTGCAGCTCGTACGCTAAATAAATAAAATAGGGAATATTTTTTTAATTAATATATTATTTGTATATACTACAGTACTTACTCTTTCATGCGATTTCTCCAGCTCCTAGGCTTTTTCTTAGCACTTTGTCTACTTTTATTTATCTCACTCATTCTGTTTTTCTGCTATCACCAATAGTCATTCTGCGAATGAAATGCAACTAACTATGAATAAGACACCGTTTACAATGCAAGAGCACTTTCTCCTAATTTGGAATTTAGTCAAACAATATCTCTAAGTACAATTTCTAGGAAAAAAGAGTCGGAAAAATGATATGGGCTGTCCCTCTACTCAACTAATCCACTTGTATGTCACCATTGCCACCTACCTCGCAACTTTAATACTAATATAGGAGATATCGCAATTTTTAATATAAATGTATCTATAGGAATATTTTGACAAAAATTGGTACACATTATGTATTTTGACAAGGGGAATCGATTTTTGATAAAATTAAAACCGCACCTCCCGCCAATTAATCGGTGATCATTTATTACCCAAAAATTGGTAGAGGTACAAATTTGTCAATAGCACCACTGGATTGTACATACTTTCTTATATAAAAATCCCAATTTTCAAAATATATACTTTCTTTACGACTGCCTTATAGTGTGGATCGGACTATTAGAATGCTGTAATATTGTCAAATTCATATTATGCAATACCTATTTATTTTATTAGAATTAGTTAACAATATTGTGTAAATCAAAGCCATATGTTTATAAAATGCAATTTATTCATATCTTCCGCACATGTGCCAATGAACTCTGTCTTAAAGAAAGAAATTATTATTATTATTGTTGTTGTTTTCGAGTTTGCGCTAACTCTCTTAGTTGGACATGCGTGATTTTATGTATGTATGCATATTTTTGACAAATTCGTTATATTGAAATTAAAATTATATAAAATAAAAATTACAAAGTTACGTCTAGTTTCACTAGTTTATTTTATATATTTGTTTCACAGAGAAATTCGCAATTTGCTCTTTAAAATTAAATACTTGAATTATTCGGGTTTTTCCAATTTGTAGCGTGTACAGCTGGTTCCTGCGCAAGCTGTACTGCGCAATTAGGCTCCGCCCATTAAATTTATTATTTCTGTTCTGCCTGTTCCACAAACTCAATGTCCGTGTTTTTTTATGTTTAAGGTTTACAGAGACTGTCGTACATACTCGTGTAGACCTTCGATTACATTGACAATTTGCGGCAATATTTGAAATGAATGAAGTGTAAAGTACTTATAGACAGGCATACATTTTGAAGGACTTTTTTCGCAACAAAAAAAAAATGTCGATGAGCTCTGTAATAAAAATACCTAAAATACACGAATCTGCCTACTATAATGCCCTAATATTATCGAATACCTATTTTGCAATATTTAGTTTATTAGATTTAGTTAACAATTTTATTTAAATCAAAAGCATATCTTCATAAATTGCGATTTATTAAAATCATACGCCCATGTGTCAATGAACTCTGTATTAAAAAGCTTCAAATTCACGAATCTGTATATTAGAATGCACTAATGTTGTCAGATACCTAAGTAGCAATATTTATTCTAATTATGGGATCGCATAGCTGAGTGTACAACGAATCAGGATCACGAATTTATGGTCCCAAGTTCGAGCTCGACCACTGCCGAAAAAAATATTTATAATTTATAAATGGCACAAAATGACACCTGTGGTGCGCTCTTCACGCCAACTTTGGGTGTCCGTACGATGACCTCTGGTAACCGCCCTCCGGATGAAATATGTCGTCTCATTACCGATATCTGCTTTGCAGATATGACACACCCGACAACGGGTAAAAGCCATGGTGTGATGATATTTTTTATTTATTTACTTATTTATATTAAATTCTAATCCTATATAAGTGTACGGGCATGGTCGCACAATATTTTGATAAAATATTTAATAATAATGGGATAAACAAAAATCTTTAAAATTGTTTAATTATTATTTTTTCCATGAGTAGTTTATAACATCTTCAGACTGGGCCCATAAACCATTTTTTTAAAATAAAAGTTCGTTTAATTTTGAAGCAATTCGTGGTATCAAAAAAGTCATAATTTTTTTTTTTATAACTGCATTTTATTTTTAAAGAAACCTATAGCTATCTTTTTTACACAGTTTCTGCAGTAGGCTGCGCTAGAAAGATACCAATAGTGTCACGTCATCCGTGACCCTGGAAATAAATTCAAATATCTCGAAGTACTTTAAGGATAAAGTGTACATTTTATTATTTTTTGTTATGGTTTATGGACCCATTTTACCAATTACTTTTTAAAAAAATGCTATGGGAATATTGTTTATATAAGCAATTATATGCATATTAAAATCAAGCCCCTTAGGGTGACACTAAAAAACAAATAATACATTAAATAAACAACAAAATATATCGTCAAACAAAGAAGACACAAATGTCGGGCAAACTGATAATATACAAAATATAATTTTGAAAAAATGCATGACTGGTTTATTTTCTAATAGTCCAGGAAATCTACGATTTTACTCAAAGAAATTGCAACAAAAGCTTTTTTTACGACTTCGATTTTCAGGCTACAACACGTGTACGGTCGGTGACGTACACTAAAACAGCAGTCGCAGCAGACTGCACATGCAGTCAGTAGTGCTTAGTACATTGCATACTGACTTCGCTTGTTTCATCCCCACTATCGAACTCTTTCCACGTATTTTATTGTTATCACGTCTAGATTACTAGTTGTAAGCGACGTTGCCACTTGTTAAACACGATAGTGGCCCGCAATCATTGGCGGACGAAACGCGAGCCACGTCTTTTCCATATCCAGTATATATAGGTACCCTACAAGTACAATACCCATAACCTGGATTTTATTAACAATACATGACTAGATGTAAGTAATTCGAATGCAAATAATTTTTATTTCAAAATTGGAAAATTGCTTATTACATTACTAATAATAATTATTATTTTAGCTTTATAACAAATTCTTATTAAAACAATTCTAATAATTTATCGTTTAAGTCAGTGTCCGCTCCAGCATTTACGTCGCCCCGGAGAAAAAGACAAATTGCTGCCCCTTAAACATATACATTTAATATTATATATCTTTTATTTAAAATAATAATCAAATGGTTTTAAATTAAAATAAAAACGTATATTTAGAAATATAATTAACATTCAAGTAGGACAAAACAATAAAAACTAAAACATAGTTACAAATTGTTAACCAGGTGCATTTTTAATTATTTTACAAAAAATCGACAGGTATAAATTTCGATAATTAATAATTATCAATATTTTGTCACATTCCCAGCCAAAATGACGTCCTTTAGATTTACCGACCTGGACAAATGTCCAGGTTGTCCGCCCCTAGAGCGGGCACTGCTTAAGTGTGTGGTGCAATGGTGCAGAGCATCACTATTTAATTATACGAATGGTGCCGGAGAACGTGAGCATCACTGTTGTTGCCGGCCGGCCCTGGCAAGTTATTAATATTCAATACCGATTGTCACATGTTTATTGAAACTAAATAAGTAATTGTTAAACAAATTATCTATTTCATGTAATTAAAAGAGTGAAAACATTTAACATACGTCTGAAATCGTGCATTTCGCTTTTTCCAAGTTAATTTCAAATTTGTCGAAAATTATAATAAGCAGCAAATTATTAATATTAAATACCGATTTTCACATGTTCATCCAAATTAAATTAGCTATTGTAAAACAATTTATCTATTTCATGTGATTAAAATAGTGAAAACATTTAACATACGTCTGAAATCGTGCATTTCGCTTTTTCCAAGTTAATTTCAAATTTGCCGAAAATTATAATAAGCAGCAAATTATTAATATTAAATACCGATTTTCACAAGTTCATCCAAATTAAATTAGCTATTGTAAAACAATTTATCTATTTCATGTGATTAAAATAGTGAAAACATTTAACATACGTCTGAAATCGTGCATTTCGCTTTTTCCAAGTTAATTTCAAATTTGCCGAAAATTATAATAAGCAGCAAATTATTAATATTAAATACCGATTTTCACATGTTCATCGAAATTAAATTAGCTATTGTTAAACAATTTATCTATTTCATGTGATAAAATAGTGAAAACATTTAGCATACGTCTGAAATCGTGCATTTCGCTTTTTCCAAGTTATTTTCTAATTTGCCGAAAATTATAATAAGCAGCAAATTATTAATATTAAATACCGATTTTCACATGTTCATCCAAATTAAATTAGCTATTGTAAAACAATTTATCTATTTCATGTGATTAAAATAGTGAAAACATTTAACATACGTCTGAAATCGTGCATTTCGCTTTTTCCAAGTTATTTTCTAATTTGCCGAAAATTATAATAAGCAGCAAATTATTAATATTAAATACCGATTTTCACATGTTCATCGAAATTAAATTAGCTATTGTAAAACAATTTATCTATTTCATGTGATTAAAATAGTGAAAACATTTAACATACGTCTGAAATCGTGCATTTCGCTTTTTCCAAGTTAATTTCAAATTTGCCGAAAATTATAATAAGCAGCAAATTATTAATATTAAATACCGATTTTCACATGTTCATCGAAATTAAATTAGCTATTGTTAAACAATTTATCTATTTCATGTGATTAAAATAGTGAAAACATTTAACATACGTCTGAAATCGTGCATTTCGCTTTTTCCAAGTTAATTTCAAATTTGCCGAAAATTATAATAAGCAGCAAATTATTAATATTAATACAATGCAGAGCTGGACGGTGGTTTTCAAACAAGTGTGGTAATCTTCAAATTATACGCCCAATTTTTTTTAACAATTTGCAATTAATTAATTAATTGTTAACTAAATTAAAGAATATTAAAATGAACTAATTAAAAAATACAAATATTCAAAAAATTACACATAATTGTTCAAAAATAAATCTTTATTAATCGTAGAACAATAGGAAACGAGAAACAAGGTATAGTATACAAATGAAAATAAATATAAATTACACAGGGTATTTTTCAACTTCGAGTAAAAACTTTCGGGTATATAGTACTGACCATAATGGGCAAAAAAAGCTTAAACAGTATAGGTCTGATCTTCACTTGTTTCCGAGAAAAGGGCCATTTTGTATTAGAAACGAAGAAAAACTGACAAAATTAGTGAATTTTTTTTGTCTATACTAGTAAATGAACTATTCAATTTTAACAGTTAAGAAGTTATTTGAAAATTCGCTGCAACATTTCACTTAGTACAATTATTTTTTAAAAAAGAAAAGCAAATCTAAGATGACCTCTGATGTAAACTAAAAAACTCATTTAATCGAAATCTTAAGAGGCAATGCATCTTGAAGTGCAAATCAAAGTTTATTATTATAGTACGATAGGTAATCTATGTTTCCTATGAAAAAAACAATATTTGAAATAAGCTGCGAGAAAAAAAAAAATTCAAATGAAAGATTTGAGCAATAATATTTGGAATGAAAAACTTTTGTCTTCCGTATTCAAAAATATGAAAAAGTATTAGAAATTTTAATATATTATGTGAAAACAACGCTTCATTCAGCATATAATTACAAAGATGAAATAATAAACAAATATATATTCGACAAAATTATTTAAAGTTGTGTATAGCAAATATTTATGAAGCAAAAATATATTATTTATTTATTCTATAAGATTGTATAATTAGATATATCGCAATACAGATAAATATACTATATATTTACATATTAAATTTCTAATCTTTTAAACCATGGTTTTCAAATTGTGCAACTCTACGATTCTAGTATAGTCTAGTCTGGGTCAATGCTTAAGATTAATTATTTCTGAATTTTTAATAACAATTTTATAAATATGAAAACTATATTTTTATAAAATGCGAATTATTAAACTCATACTTAATTGGGTCGCTCCCTCGCCACTAATATCATTAGGGGCCGTTAGTTGACAGCTGTTAACCGCACACATGGTTAAAAATACATCGAATTGATGTCATCAATTAGCGAGATCTGCTTCTATCTGTAATTTCAAATCTCCGAGTACGACAAACAGCACTATGTGCAACCTATACATCGCAAGCCGGTATCACAAGAAATGCTGGCCGTGCGGCACGCCAGGGATGGATTAAGGTTCCAATTTTAAAAATATCGTCAGAAAAGTCAATAAAATTGTTGATATGTATCACTTAAAGGAAACTATTGTGTATTTTGTTTTAAATTTAGCTACTACAATAACACCGCAGCGGGGGCACGTCGTAATTGTTAAATGAAATTAACACTCAAAATAATTTGAAATGTCTTCTATCTGATTAGCTAATAATAATATTAACAATTAAGATGATACTTTTGATATACATTTAAAAGTACTTTTTTTGAGGTTGGATTATATTGAGGGTCTTTGCATTTTTTATTTTTTCTAATTCTCCCTAAAATAATTTCGACCAGAATGCATTCTTTATAAAATTGAATTAATCTCCGTTCCATTTTATGTTCCACATTTAAAAAACCTTACTTTATGTAAGTGATTTAAAAGTATCTTACATCTTACTAAAATTCATAAGTATTATTTATGAATTTTAATACGGATATGAGATAGAACGAATATCACTAAGTAGTTTTTATTGTTTATAACACCTAGCATTCCTCGTGGCATTCAATGAAATAAATTTTCGATGATTTATTATATAATTTCCATGCATCCGTTATATTTATAATTAATTGCGTAGAATTATGATTATTATTCCTTGCAATAATTTTGTCAACGTAGCGAATTGTAAACACATTTCAAATTGACATTACTTATTTTTTCATCCTCTCTCAAATCAGATGGCTAAATTAGAATAACGCAGAAATTTAAAATAGGTATGAATTTTTTTTTCATATTATATATTACACGATTATGCCGATTAGTGATTCACTCGTATCAAAAACTTCCATTCAAAAAATTTCTCTAATTTTTGGAACATCTTCAAATCGGTTCATTTCTGATTTTTGTATCAACCATTCCTACAGTAATTAAAGATATCCTACAATATTGCGATTTGAATTCGCCAGAAAATTATATTTTAAATCATATCTTACGAATGTTTCTGATGAGCAGTTTGCCTTTTTAAAATACATATTACATTCATGTGAATTAAAGTGTTAGTCGTGAACCAAATTAAAAAAAATAAATCGCGATATTTTTAAAGAGTGTGGTATAAAAAATAAGTAATCAGCCGAATTGAAAATATATTTAAAACTCGCAAACAGTCCCCGTATTTTAATTTAAATTGAAAATTGTGGGAAATCGTTGAAAATATTACTAGGATTAATATTCGTAACTTTAAACAATTATTTATAAATATAACGGATGCATATACTACATAATCATCAATGCAACGACGAATTCAAGTTGTTATAAATAATAACAACTATTGTATAGTATAAAGTATTAAATATGTAGCATTGTTTATTTTTATGTAAGTTAGTTTCTTTCATAAATTGTTATTGTTTTCTTTTAAGTAAATATGTTTCTTTATATATGTCGCACCTCACATTCGTATTGAATTTTACAAATATGTACTTGTATTTGAGTAAGTTCTTTTGATTTACTCATATACCTAACGCACATAAGGTTTTTTGAATATGTTGCCTTTGCATTATAGACATTTGAAAATATGTATGTTAAATATTTAATGTACCTATAGGGAAATAGGAACTTATTTTTTTATTAATTACTTGAGAGTCAGAGTCGCTTTATTTAATGTCTGATTTTATACGTATCCCATCGTAGATTATTACCCATTACTGGGTGTGTTTTTATTCGCGGCCTGAAAGTTATTTAAAAATTAGATTCGAAGTCAGATCGTCAGAATCACTACAGGTTATTTAACGCATCCAGCCACGCTATCTTTTAATAATAATAGTTTATACATACATTACAAAATTAAAGGAATATCATTAAATTTGGTATTTACTTTTTACTCTGCTACACAATAATAATACAAGAATAGTAAATAGAAATAATAACTATGAGTTCGAAACATATGCGAAACGTATATCAAATGTATGTTTGCATATTTTTAAGAAAAACGAAATATGTATTTGGCAGTTTTTTGAGAACTGATATTTCTAAATTATTACTTCAAGGGTAACGGCCTTATGACAAAGATTAAAGTGTATTGTTAAATGATTTTTCCATTCCACAGGTAATTTTACTCCACTCTTTAGTTTTAATATTAAAATTTTGTAGAATTATTTATTAGTTGTGTTGTAAGAAATGTTTGTTAGTATTTTAAAGATGCCCAAAGAACATATTAGTAGTTCTGTAAAATATATTGCTAAGTTCATTAATGGAACATTAACAAATTTTTATTTACCCCATAAATATTAAACAATGTTGTTTTTATGTTGACCTGGTTTTTGGTTTATAATGCATATTTTACTATAATTATAATTTATATAATTTTAATATATTTTTGGATTCATCAATTTTTTGATTTCTCTTTGAGATATTGCATTGATTCGTAATATGATTTTTTAAAAATATTTAAAAATTTAGTTAAAAAATAATTATATATTATTCGATACACGTATGACATAAAAAATACAAATTTAAAATGTTTTATTTTTATTCTCCAGAATATTGCAATAAAACTCAAAGTTGATAATAGATAAATATAGCGCACACAAAGAGACAGAGAGAGAGAGAGAGAGATAGCAAATAAGTTGAAATAAATATTGGTATCAGAATATGCGATCCACTGCGTTCGTCAAACACCTGCGGAATACAGGTGGCGCCTTCGGAGAGCATAGTGCGGATGTTACGAGTACTACCACTTTTGTACACAACCCGGGAAAGTTACTTTGAAAGTCTGCATGTTTGCAACTAAAATACCTGAAAATTCAATAATATTTGCGTGTAAAATATTTGCTGTAAATAAAATTAAATATTAAATAAAATAACGGTTAAAACCGGTAACCGATATTAATTATTTTGTTTTCAATTACGAACGAAAAAAATATATTGCGTTTTCGTTTTCGTTCTAATAAAAATTTCGGTTTATTTCGTTTTCGTTCTCATTTCATTTTTAGTCCCTGGTCGAAACAATATGAATTTTTGAAAGACAAGCATGTTATATCCATCCTTATCGCACACGCTTATTGCCTTTCCAAAGGAGAGAGATAAATGTATGCCAATTTCTTAATTCGTTCATGATACAAAAGACCTTCATCGGACATCTTTTAAAAAAATGCTGTAAATAATTACGTTTTACTTATTAAAAATAATTAATTTTTCATTAAACATTCATATTTTCAAATTTTATGAATGTTTCGTAAATAACTATTATTCACAATCACTTTGTATGTCAATTTTTGACTTTTTAAAAGCTGGAAAGTCTTTTTTCAACCGGTCGATTAGTTCAACACGTCGCGAAGTTGTTAGTTCTCAACCTGAGAAATCAGTGCACATTTAATTTTAAATTAGGTAATAGAACTGCCACTGTCATAAAAATAGTCAATTTTGTAAATTAATTTTAAATAATTTGAAAATGTTAAATGTAAGTTACCGCTGTCCAAACTGATGAGTTGCAGTTCCCAGGCGTCGAACCCGACACCTGAGTTTCCCGTTTCCAGTTTATAGACTTTGGAGTAGTTTTAGTTTAGTCAGAGTGAAGAATCCAAATAAGTAACATTAAAATATAATAAATGTAATAAGTCGTATTTTTATTAAATAAACATTAAATAATTTTTATGTGTAACAAATGATAGTTTTGATATATAATAAATTCACAATAAAAAACCCTTTTTAAAAACACTATTTCGGATCGTCGAAATATAACTTGTATATTCTCACGTACTAAAAACATTAATTTCGGGCACTTATAAGATTTTAGAACAAATTTTTAGATCACATAATTTGAACCCACAGACCTCAAAATGTACGCATTACAAAATAATATAAATCTTAAATTTTGACCTCAATATGTACCATATATAGTAATATATAAATTTAAACGCCCGACCTCAAAGAGTACTCTTGACATATATATATATACGAGGTGTGTTCAAAAACTATCGCGAATTTTGAATTTTCGCGGGTTACGTATATTCGAATTTCGATCTTTTTGTGGCTTTATGTTGGTACTCATGTCTCTCACTTATGTCGACAAGCTCGGCCATTTTGAATGTTCACTTACTTGTTGACAGCTGCTTTGCTTGCACGTGTTTTGGATCGTCTTCGATTTTTACCTAATGTGCTCTACGAGTAGAAATGAAATAACTTCTTTGATAAAAACATTTTATGACAATGACAAATTTTAAATGAATTATTTTTTTCTACGTTCCGTCGCCTTTAGTTAAGAAAGATATTGTCTTGGTCAAAAAATTCATAGTCAGTTTTTAACGAATAAGCACATTAGGTAAAAATCGAAGACGATCCAAAACACGTGCAAGCAAAGCAGCTGTCAACAAGTAAGTGAACATTCAAAATGGCCGAGCTTGTCGACATAAGTGAGAGACATGAGTACCAACATAAAGCCACAAAAAGATCGAAATTCGAATATACGTAACCCGCGAAAATTCAAAATTCGCGATAGTTTTTGAACACACCTCGTATATTGGAAACGATGCGACGATAAAAAATGTTCATAGATTCAGACTTGAATATCTGTTTTAATGACGATTAATATAAATTTATTGAGAATCTTTGACCTTGTGCTAATCGTTTATTTTGATCATTATTAAAACCTTTTTGAAACAGTCAAATTTGTATTATTTATTTATAATCATCACAAAATTTAAAATTATCAAATGTAAAAGTCGGCTCCGGTGGCTCAGTGGTTAAAGCAACGCTTCTTAGTCACGAGTGCGCACGGGGTTCTTGGTTCGAATCCCACTAAGGCATGGATGATTGTGTATGTGAACCCACTCTGTAATTGTAATTTAATCCTGTTGACGGTTTTTTTTTAACAAAAGATAACTTATTAGACGAAGCCGCAGTTAGAAATGGGGCTTGTTGTTGCGATATGGTCATCTAGGTCAGTGCTACTTGAAGAGATAGTTTTTCGTTGTGGAAGGTTTTTATCATCGAGGTCGTCTGGTTGCCAACCGTGTCAAACAGGCTTTACGTTTCATTTATGTTCTAATATATAATTTTGTTCGTAATTATTTGTTAACAAATTTCATAAAAATATATTACCGTGGCAAACAAGCTTAAGACGAGCAGCTAAACTTTTACTGGCAAAATTTGTAGAAACTCCCTTTCATTTATAAAATCGCTATCTTCAATTGCGGAATATTGTCGTTCGTGATGCCTCTACCAGAAACCTACAATATCTTTTCTATATACGGCGCAGTGACACCTTTTATTGTCCTGCTGTATTGGCTACGTTGACAATTTGGTTAACAATAGACTTTTCTTGCTCAAAATCCGTCTATATATCCGGTCATACCACCATTCACTTCCTCCTTCCAGGCTAGTTCAATGTTACCGCAATATATTACATAAGCGATGGTGACCGATTGTTTCGGACAGCTCGGGTTTGATTCCGGTAAAACCTCAAACTTGTAAATTATTTTAAATTTTTAAATAGTAGAAAAGTTACTTTTGTATTGCTTTGAGCGTTTGTGAAGTGACGTCTGGTAAACGCCCTCAGCTGAACGTATATACCGAGAGTTTTTTTTTATCAGTGAAAATGGACGTATATCATTACCATAGTAATTTTAAAATGATTGACAGCAATGTATTATCGCGTTTTTTACCTCTCGATAAGAGAGGTATTGGATTCATGCTAAAAATCTCATTTCCAGATTTTAATGAATAAGCACGTTTTAAGGTCCCTAGAATCCGATTATAACATTTTTACGATGATGTGTGTGTGTGTGTAATGGGAAGAGTTGAATAGGTTTTAGTAACAAATGGACAACCGGAAGTGGTAGTTTCTGAAAAAAAAATCTAAATATGATTTTTTGAAAATTTGTTACTGCAAATAATAAAGATAATTAAATTCTCAATCTGACACATTTAAATTTTTATTATATCTCGTATAGGTTTGGAGATATTAGTTTATAATAATATAGAATAATTTGTTGTAATAAATCTCGTTGCCTAAAAAACAGTTGAGATATTTAAAGTTTGTAATTGACAGATAAATGTAAAATGTCATTGTCAAAAAAAATATGATTCTTGACACCTATGTACATAATTTCTAGCTATCATTCTGACACGGTCCCCCATATCTGCTTGCCAAGGCCAACAAAGTCATATAACTGCTCGCGCCCTATGCAACATAAAATGAAAATGGCGAAAGGTATTGTGCTGGTCACAACGGTTTTTTTTTAACTGTACATAGGGAGTTGTCAAAATTATTAATCCGGCATCTTTCAAAATGATGGCCTTATATAATTTGAGAAAAAATACAATCATTACATAAGTCCAATATGAGTGTAAGCCAAATTTCCTAATTATTTTATACCAGTTTTAATACGCGATCCAGTCCAACAACTATTAGAAAACTCTATAATAATTTCAAATCTACAGGATGCATCAATGGACAGCATTAAAAAAAATCAGAACAAGTAAGGTAACTAATAAAAAGAAACATTAAATTATATGGTTAAATCAAAATGAGAACAGCCTTTCAATAAATGAATTTCTGAAATTGACAAATGACAGTTTGTGACTTTGATTTTTCTAAGAGTTGTTGGAATGGGTCGCTTATTACAAGTAGCAGCAAATAAATAGAAAACTTGTCTTGAACTCATATTAGACTTACCATGATTTGATTTGTACTTTTTCTTCAGTTGTATAAGTACATCATTTTGAAAGAAGACAGTTTGATGACTTTGACAACTCTCTATTTTCAGTTAAAAAAAACGCGATAATATATTGCTGCCAATCATTTTAAATGTAAGTATGGTAGTGACATTCGCCAATGTTCACTGATAAAAAAAAAATTGTCGGTATATTGTTATTACCGAAAGCTGTGAATAGAAACAGATTGGCATGCTCAGCTGTGATGATTTAGTTCATTTATGTTATAAATTCAGTACCTTATATTTTAAGTAAGATAGCATTTTAACAATTTATCATATTATATAATAACGCGCGTGTGTATAAGTATTATTGAATGCTGAGTGTATCAACACAATCAGCCCTATTTTGTAAGAAAGTTGTTATTTCTTAGAAATGTTGCTATAGCAAATAACCAATAATAATTGCGAACCCTGAATAAAACATTAAATTGACAGGTATTACATTTGTTCCTATTGGTTAATTTTTTTAGCAACGTTGCTAAGAATATGTTTTAATAATGCTGATCATATGAGTGATATTCATTATGCTTATATAATGAATACATTTGATGACAAAAATAAAATAAAAATTTTGACGTTTGTTGATAAGTAATACAACGTGTTTACTAGTGGTTACTGTGGCGGCAGTACATTTGAGACCCAGCGATTATACAAAAGCGATTATATCAATTCGTCAAAGGTATATTCATTTATCAATACTCGGTAACTAAGTAAAATTCTTAAATGCAACGAAAGCTTTTTTACTTAATTCTGTGCAGAAAAATGTGTTGAACAATATATCAAAATATAAGCTTGGCAACCTCCCATCAATTTTGAAAACTGGCGGCATGTTTAGATTTTTGATCATTTTCGCGAAAACAATTACTCGTATCAAAATTTTACAAGAATTCAAAATTAAAGCATTTAAAGCATAAAAAAATTGATAGGAAAAAGGATTCTTATATTTACTTTTTACCTGTCAAAAAGTTAGTTAAAAAATATGTAACCAAAATAACGAGTTATGAAAGAAATTAAAATTACTCAAAAAATACAATACTTGATCTATATCATGTAGGTATTACACGTTTTTTGTTAAATAAAAAGGTAGAAATTCATTTCAGTGCAACACCTCGAACACTCATGCATTCAAGATTGTCAAGTAAGAAGTACCTACGCGACGATGGGCAACACAGTCGAAAGCTTTACTGAAATCCAGAATTATTTTATTTGATTTTAGGTTTTGTGGAAAAGATCCGTTTTGAAAAGAGATACATATTTATAATATAAAGAGGATTAGCTATAATTTCAGCGACAATACGAATAATAAAATTCGGAACATTGTCAGGCCCATTAGAATTTTTGTAACTCGGTTTCATTAAAACGATTTAAGAAAAAAGCTACCTACTAGATACACAATTCCCGCATTTGAGATTAAGATCTGTATTGACGCCGGAATACGATTTAGAGTACTCAAGGTTTCTTCCCCGAAATGGTTATTAAAAACATTAACAATAAAGTCGGAATCGTTACTCAGTTCATCATTATAAACGATCTTGTAACCGAAATAAACTTTAACCACCTTTGATTCACAATTTTGCAAATGCAATATGATATACAGGATGAGTCGGGGAAGACGCCCCCCCCCCTTTAATTTTTTATTATAAGTAATAGCAAAAAATAGCTCATATAAGTTTAATTATTTTAAATATGCTATTTGATGGCAGATATAGATATTTTTTATAAAGTCAGGTTTACAAGATACAACTATCAACTTCTATTTTTGAAATAGCAACCTATAATAATTTTACTAAAATATAAACCTCCATTTTTTCAACGATGTGTTACTTTTTATTAATGCAATTGAAGAAATTCGAGAAAAATAAGTACATCTGCTATAAAATAATAAAACTTTTGTATGAGCCATTTTTTCTATTACTTATAATAAAAAAGTTAAAGGGGGGTGAGTCTGGGAAGACGCACCCTGTATAGTGTAAAATAAAAATTTCATTTTTTTGATCCACCATCGATGCTAAATCGTTTTTTTATCTCCCGCTCCCTTTGGCAAGAGATGTATAGGGATCGTGCTAAAAATCGTATATCGAGATTTTGGCATATTAGCACTTTTTAAGGTCCCTATTATCAGATTTTAACATCGCAATGATGTCTGTGGGTGTGTGTGTATGTATGTGTGCAATTTATATACCTGGCAGATAAATCTCACTGTCAGTAATTTAATAATTTCAAATTAATAATGGCAGTATTTTAAGAAGAAAATATTAAAATATGAATTTATAAAATATCAAGTCAATAAATTAATTTTCATATTTGTAATTGAAAAGAAATTAACATCACATTATAAAATAAAATTATGGTAATATTCTGGAGAAAAAAGAATACATATAATACAATAGAACAATAGATATATCATGCACAGGAACTTAAAGCAGTTGCCAGCATTAGTAATAAAAATTAAATGGCGGGAGGTATTGTGCTGGACATATCAGATTTTTATTTATTTATTTTTATTTAAATAGGTAAAGATTTTTAATTTTTTCAAAAAGTATAATTTACCAATTCTTAACAATTGCAAACTGATTTATTATTTGTGTTACAAGAAGAGTGGCAAGCTTTTATAAAATGTGTAACCCTATGTTGGTATTGTAAATGAGGTACCTATAGTTGTAGTTACGAACAGTCGACGGATCACAATATATCGTTTAAACACCCCCTCAATTACGTTCATAAAGAAGTCTTAAATTCTATCTGCAATAAATAAAAGTGTAAACACTGTCACTGGTTTCTCAAGTTTTACACAGAGTTTGGACTCGTTAACATTCGAACTATGTATGATAATTTGACAAGGATAATTAGTTTAATATTTACGTATTCTGTATTCATTTTATCCGAATTATACAATGTTATTGAAATTTTTAATATAAGTACAGTACAGCTAACATTAAAATTGAAAAAAAATGTATTGTGAAAAAAAAAGTGTTGTAAAAACAAGAATTATTTTCCTTAAATCCGTCCTTGGGCGTTTTATATTTGAGGGATGTTTTATTGCGATCCCTCGAGTTCTGGTTGTACTATACCTAGTTACATTTACCGAAAACAGATTTGCTGTGAAATTCAAATTTTTTTTAAACAGTCTTCTAAAGTATTTTTTCTCCTGCCTACCCAAACTGCCAACGCAACCTACACGCATCATGCCCACCCATACTTCCCACGCAAACTGCCCACCCAAACTGCCCGCCCAAACTACCCACGCAACATGCCCACTCAAACTGCCTACGCAACATACCCACTCAAACGGCCCACCTAAACTGCCCACGCAACATGCCTACCCGAACTGCCCACGCAACCTGCCCACCCAAACTGCCCGCCCAAACTACCCACGCAACATTCCCACCCAAACTGCCCACGAAACATGCCCACCCAAACTACCCACGCAACATAACCACCCAAACTGTCCACTCAAACTAACCACGTAACCTGCCCATCCAAACTGTCCACGCCACATGACCATGTAACATATATATATATATATATATATATATATATATATATATATATATATATATATATATATATATATATATATATATATATATATATATATATATGCCCACGAAACATGCCCACCCAAACTACCCACGCAACATAACCACCCAAACTGTCCACTCAAACTAACCACGTAACCTGCCCATCCAAACTGTCCACGCCACATGACCATGTAACATATATATATATATATATATATATATATATATATATATATATATATATATATATATATATATATATATATATATATATATATATATATATATATATATATATATATATATATATATATATATATATATATATATATATATATATATATATATATATATATATATATATATATATATATATATATATATATATATATATATATATATATATATATATATATATATATATATATATATATATATATATATATATATATATATATTCCTATATGTATACTATATAAATTTACTAAATTAATATTGGCACAATATGGATACTTTTTTGAAGAACCATCGTTTTACATGTATGTACAGTACATACGTACATAAGCACTTGAAAATATGTGGAATGGAATTCTGTACAATGAATAGACACTTTTAATGAAACATAAATCTAATATAATCGCTAAAATATATTTTGTACATTATATACAAATATATTTATATTAACTTCAATTAAATTCATAACCGCATTTTATGAGTACACAACTATACAAATATAAATAGAATAAAATTCATTAACTTGAATAAATAAAATAAAAAATCTTTATCATAGGAACATGTAAATAACATGAACAAAACCGGAACAGTTGAATATAAATTATGAATAGATGCTCGGGATCTTTTCACGTACTCCCTCGTCGACGTATACGAGTATAGCGTATTATTCTATTTTATAACTGACTAAAACCGAAGTTTTTATTTCTTCCGCAATAGACTAGTTTTATGATGTTTCGATTTAATGTCACCATTCAATTCCAAACGAGAGCAAGAGCGAACTGAATAGCTACTGTCACTTTTTCTAACAGTAAGATATTGAAATGTGTTCAAATTCTGGAAACTCGATAAAGTTCATTTTATTGTTACTCTTGCATTTCAACTAAAATAGCAAATGTTTATTTCTTGTTTTCATATCAATCAAGTAACTGCTGAGATTTTAATATTTTATCGCGTAGTCAAGTAACATTTGTCAATGCTGTCAACATTTTCTGTTGCGACATTTCCATTTACAGATTACGTTTTGACTTTTACATCTATGTGATATATTTTACAATACGAAATTATAATTATATTACTTTTGGAACAATTCACTGCTGAAATCTGTTCCGTTAAAATTAAATGTTGTTGGCTTTGTTTTTAAGATGCTGTTTAAGATTTCTATTCAATCTTTGTTGGAGAAATAATGACTCATTTCCTTTTTGCCTTATAATAAAATTAATTCAGATATTTCAATGAATTATATTGTAGGTCAAATATCAATAAAATTCAGATATATTTTATATAAAATATTATATCCACGGATATAACCAACAATTATTATTGAATAAAATATAGTTTTGGGTTATGTTGAGTATCATTAAACTGTTCAAATATGGTAAATATAATCGTATAGCTGTATTTCAAATGCCACATAATCCACTACATTTTTAAAATATGTCAAGAAACTCGCAATTACGATGGCTTCAGAACCGAGTTGATGAAAACAATTCATCAATTTAAATTTTAAACTTTTAGCGATTGTTGCTATTGTTTACTTTTTTACAAACTGTGCTTTTTACAAATGTTCTGTATTGTAAACTGCTGTGCATTTGTATTAAACAATCATATAACTAAGACATTTCTTGTAAATATTCTAAGCCATAATTAAGAATTATTCACCTCAATAACACTAAACTAAACGGAGTTTGTAATACAAATTGTGAACAAAATTGTAGTTTACGGTTTAAAAACGAGTTTGTATTGCCGATCAATATACACTAGCGGTCGTTGAAAATGCATACTGAAAAATATTAGAAATAAATAAATTCAGCATATAAGTTGCTTATTATTAGTAGTATAAACAATTAAAATTTTGAGTCGTTGAGTTTAATCTTTGAAGAAATATCCATGTCCAAACCTAAGTATCGCACAAACTTGTTTAATAAATAATTCTTGCAAAATGATTCAAACTCAGTTCGAATTTGATAGTTATAAATAGCGGATTATATGAAGTAAAAGTATCAAAATATGCATGCAATATGCATGAAAAAAAATCATCAAAGTGCACTATATATGCATATTTAAATAAAAACATGCAAAAATATTGACCAGTTGTTTTTGTATATGATATTTGTATTTACTATAATCGTTATCATACTTTTATTTTCATATGCAGTCTTTTATCCAGAACATTAGGTAGGTACAAGAAAATTGTAAATATAATATCACATAATTCTAATATAATATAGTAATACATAAAATAAAATAACAACAATAAATATTTAGTTTAGTAAATAAAACTAATAACAAAATTAAAAAAAAAAACGCTTGTAACAGCTTGAGTTTGTAACACAAATATTAGGACTCTTCTATTAAAAATTTGACCATATAGTATGGTATTTTTCCTACAGACATTCAGCATTACGGAATAATAGAACGAGAATATAATTCCTTAGTCACGTGACATGTTTTCCGCCAATCAACATTCAGAATCTCCCTAGCAATGCGTTTATCACAGCGATGATAAAAAACAAGGAAATTATTACCGTATTCATAGTCGTTACTAAGGGATTTGTTTTCTTTATTTATGACATTGACAGTTAATTTTGAGTATAAAAATAAATAATAACAATAATTCAAACTCCGAAATATTAAATAAAACTCGTAAGTACCATGTTTTAATACAATATGAATATGTATATCAAAAGTTGGGTTAGGTTAGATTCCAAAAATTCATTATATTTTCTCATTAAATATAAGCTCGTGATATGATAAATAATCGAATATATTGCTCGTGAAACCGAAACAGCACATTTCAACTCGTCCTTCGGACTCGTGAAATCTGCAGCTCGGTTTCACTCGAGAATATCATCGATGATAATCATATCACTTGTTATATTACGTATGAACATACTGCCATCTGTCGTCAAACATTAATATGAAATAAGGGACAAGAACAATAATGAAAATGTGTAAGCAAAACTACTGTAGATGGTAACTTTACACTATTACAGTTTTATCGGAAAATATTCGTGTAAACGTCATACATAGGTACATAATAGACTGCGAAAGTCAAAATCGAGTAGGAATTACAAATCTTGAAAGTGAGTTTTCGGTTTCCATATTTTGAATGAGTTTATAGTGAACCGTGTATAGCACCAAATTAAAAAAAAAACTGTCATCTGTCAATTTAAAAAGTAGCAAGTTTAATGATATGATTTTATTATATATTCATATTGTATGTATTTAAAGTAAATCATAGTATAATAAAATTAGCTTTAGAAGAAACAATTTTTAATTATAAAAAAATGTATTTACAGATGAGAATTTTTTAATTTGAATCTACGGTTCACAATAAACTCGTCTAAAATGCATTAAGAAATCGGAAAACTATTTGTAAGATTTGTAATTCCCGCTCAATTTTTACGTCACACTATCGCAGTGTATACATAAATAAAATAAACAGAAACTTTTTTTAAATAGAAAAAGCAAAAGATTTTTTGATCTAAAATTAATTTTTATTTTTAAAAAGTTTTAAATATGCACTTTTGTGCAAAAACTTAAAAAATATGCAGTTTTTTATTTAATATTTAGCATTAACTTTTAACGAAACGTAGACATATGAATAGATTTTGTTAATATGCCAAATAAAAACAATATATACAATTGGATAGAATCTGGTCTTTAGTTATAAGTAAGTGAATATGTCTCGTAGAAGATATCGACGTGCATTTGATCAAATAAATTATTTTGATAGAGGCCGTATCGTAGATATGCGTGAGGGTGACTTATCACTGCGTGATATAGCGGCTCGTATAAATCGTACAATTTCACTCATTTGGTGACTTTGGGTAGATAAGGGTGCAGAGAGACGCAGAGTCCATAAGAGGACATCAGAGTGGGATGACTGTCATCTCATTCGTCTAGCTTTACATGACCATACTCAAAGTACTCCGGTATTAGCACAGCATTGGTAACAAGATACGGCGTATTCGTAACCGTTTGGCGGAAAGGCTGCACGCACCATGTACAGGGTATTAAAAAGAAGGTAAAAAGGGTATATACATTTCGATGTGCCGATTCTCAATCAAAAAGAATTTTCCCAAAATTCGGACAATTTTTTTTTTTCATTTAATTATTGTTTTAGTGCGCTACTACAGACATGAAATTTTATTAAAAATAACGAATTATCCAATCACATAACAGACTTTGAATTGAAAATAAATTAATTTGTAATCAATGTAATTAAAAAGTATTTAGATCTAAAGGTCAGTGAAGAACAAAAAACAGAAAATTCCTTTAGATTAGGGAAAAAAGCAAATAAAATTCACACTGTTTTAATAACTTTTATAAGCCTGAAAACAAGAAACACAGTCTATGCTAAACATAGTGGCTGGTACCACAAGCCTGGTTTTAACTAAAACGCTGTTTTAAGAAATGTCAAATACAAATTTCAATATTTAATTTCACCCTTACGTTTGAAGAGCAATTTTTTTAAAAATATTTGTTTGATTATAAACTATGTTCTGCTTTAAAATCATATTTTGATGAATTTAATATTATTTATTATTAATATTAAATAATGAAATTTGACATTTCTTAAAACATCGTTTTAGTTAAAACGAGGCTTGTGGTACCAGCCAATGAGTTTAAAAATACAGGTTGCTTACAAACTATGACCTACCAAACCGGACAGGGAGCAACGCAAACCTTATCCCAAACAGTTAAAAAGGGAATTCAAATTGAAATCATTAACGAACTACCGGACATTAAACTAAAAAGGACACAAGTGTCTTCAGAAGATTCGCCATCAACTCCAGTAACCCCGTGAACAATTAATAGCCTACAGATAGCCTACATATTTAAACTCTATCATTAACTTGTCGAATACAATGAAAATAGCTATATATTACAGTTATAAAATTACGTAAATCAATGCCTATATTGGCATATATATATATATATATATATATATATATATATATATATATATATATATATATATATATATATATATATATATACAGTAATTTTTTTTTAAAAAGGTCCAATGAAGGTTATCCTTTTCATGAATGAATTAACAAATTGGCATACATTTATCGCTCTCCTTTGCAAAGGCTGTAAGCATGTGCGATAAAGATGGATATAACATGCATGTCCTTCAAAAATTCATATTGTTTCGATCAAGTTAGGACATTCCATTTTAAAACGATGCTCGTTGTTGATAATACTTTCGTTGTACCGTAAGTTTGTTTATTAATTCAGATACATTACCTTGATTCATAGCCATACGAATAACGTTATTTTCTGTCAGTGTCAGTGACACTATTGTGTCGGTATTTTATTTTTCACATATTTGGTTTTACATTTGCTAATAAACTTAACCAGTTGACTTATTTTTGAATTTTGAATTCTTTTATTGTAAAATATATTTTTATAATAATAATATAACCGTAGTATCTTATGTACCTTCATAAAAACTAAGCAAACGATACTACTGAATTTGTTAGAATGGGCAGAGTAAATACAATTCGTAGATGACCTTGATCGGACATCTTTCAAAAATTTTACTGTATATAAAACTCTACTTTAATATTTTTAATATATGTGTACAGAATGATAAAAAAGGCGTAAACATTTTAGAGGCATACAGTATTGACAAAAATGAGTAAAAAAGCTTAATCAACATGGGTCCGATCTTCAATAGTTTCCGAGAGTGAAAAATGAGTTTTCACGGAGTTTGCCTCTGCTATCTCGAAAACTATAAGTTACGATTTCGATTAAATGAGACTTCTTGTTTACCTTTCGAAGTTCATCCAAGATGTGCTTTGTTTTTTTTTTTCTTGAAAAAAGCAAATAATTGTACCAAGTTAAATGTTGTGTCTACCTTGGCAAATATTTAATGTTCAAATAATTTCGTAACTATTAGAAATTGAGAAAAATGTTTCATATAATTTTTTATATTCTATTTACTGACAGACAAAGTTTGTTCGATCACTGCCTTCGTCATTTTTCTTCGATTTTTTATTTTTCTCGGAAACAGTTGAAGATCAGATCTATTTTAATTAAGCTTTTTTTAGTCATTTGGTCATTATTGCATACTTAAAAAAATACCCTTTGTTAACACCCTGTATTTTGTATACATTTCACCCCTTTTACTTATGTTCATGTAAAATCTAATGTATTGTTCTTTGGATGAATTATTATAATTATTATCATATAATAATCCACCACTTCTTGTAATAAGCGATTACTTTATATACAATAAAGATTAATTAAATTATTTTACTAATTTTTATATATCATTATGCTCTTGCTGTAAACTTCATCATATTGCAGTTTTCTTCTTAAGAAGTGAATTAGGTAGTCTATATTATTTTTTTATTATTATTATTTAAAAACTGCTATATAAAAGTTCATAACTACAACGTCTTGTAGACGATCTCGTTGTTACCACTGTTGTCCGTTATACTGTACCTATTGTTAGCAATAAGCGCTAATACAACCTAACAACAATGACAGCATTTATCCACCAGTCCTTCTTATAAACTTCATTAAAGCTAGTAGACTTGACTTTCCGTCAATAGTCGAATCTCCCGCATTGTTCCTGTTTCCTCCTGAGGCGCAAATTACGCGTCACAACCCAGCGTGTGTCCGGCCATACTCAGTTGCTGGCATTGAGAGACTTTGCAGGAGGTGCTGAAGGTGTTTAATTTGATTTGCGCTTGCAAAGCCCACTACGGCGAATAAAGCCAAACGGAGTTATTTTTCCTCGAGAGTTTATAAACACTTAGAAGGAATTATTGAAATAGTAAAGTAATATGAGTAGGAAATTGCAAGATGCAATGGTATTTTCTGACATACGAGTATAATATGAATAGCCAAAAAAATTTGGCCACACGATTGACAGTGAGACAGATGAACACATACGAATTAAAAAAATACTCCATATTACTAATAGTTATTATTGGAAATGTCATTAAAATGAATAAAAATATTATACATTTAATCCCAACACTTACATTTATATGATTATTGTGACGTTCAGTACCAATATATAAACGAATTTCATTCAGTCGGTCTATATCTATGTTGTTGATATTATCATGCTACAATAGCATGAGGCTGATCAATTGCCAGTATTACTACACAAACCATGTTATGTGTATTTTGTTGCATTCATTAATTCTGATTTGCAGTATTAAATAATTTAATTTCATATTAAAATTATCAAAATAAAGAAGAGATGGATATTTTCTACCTTCCGTCACCTCTGGGTAAGGAAGGTTTTATCTTTGGTAAAAAAATCGGTGGTAAGTTTTCAATGAATAAGCACGTTTTAGGATCCCTACAATACGATTTTACTATTTTTTACAATGTTGTCTGTATGTGTTATGTGTGTGTGCGTTATAATATAATTTCAGCCGCGATATCTTCCTTACATCCATATGCAGACATGATTAGATTTTGGTTATAATTGGTCAACCGAAAGTACCCTCATTTGAAGATTTAACAGATTTTCTTGAAAAAACACTGTTAAATATTATTTTTTGACATTTAATATTCTTATATATATATATATATATATATATATATATATATATATATATATATATATATACAAATTAATTGCATTTTATATTTCATATTCAATGGATATAGAGTTAAAGAATTATAAGGAAATTAAATTTTATAAATCAGCCAGCTATGCTATAACCATGCAAACAGCTACAATATTAAGAAAATACTAACTGACAGATGTCACTGTAAATGAAAAGAAAATATATGTGGAAGAGATGAGAATGTTGAGGTAGGTGTTGGGGAAGATACGAAAAGATATGGTAAGGAATGAAAGAATAAGGGTAATAACTCTAGTGTTTCTAGATAGATAGAAGAGAGATGGTTACAATGTTTTGAACATGTCATGAAGAGAGATGAAGAATATATTGGAAGAAGAATGAATGAATAGCTCAGTAATAGAAGGTGCAAGAAACAGAGGAAGATCAAAGATAAGATGGAAGGACTGTATTGCAGAAGACTTGAGGGAAAAGGAACTGAATGAGGACGACACGCAAAACTGAAATGGGCGGAAGAAGAAAATAAAAAATAGCGACCCCTTATGAATGGGAAAAGCTAAAGAAGAAGATGTCAGTGTCAAGTGCAATTTGCATAGTTTGTTTATGAAATAATTTTACTGGAAATATAGGGTCTTTTGTAAGAACCTGTATGTATAGGACGCGAGCAGTCACGTGACTTTGCTGACCATAACAAGCAGATATGGGGGCCCGTGTCAAAATGACAGCTATTAAGTTTGTACATAATACATAGAATTTACGGAAGGTAATGTGCTGGCCACATCAAATTCTTTATCTTTAATACTTATTGGCGATTCTAACCTCCTATAAAGTTTGAAATTTTAACATTAAAATTACTACGAAGAAATATTATTCGGAAAAAAATTATGGACGGTATTTGAATTCAAGATCTTACTATCCTATATCTAGAAAAATGTATCATGTGATCTATGAAATTTCTCTGAAGGAAATTAATTTTTTACCTGTCTTAAATACTAGTCTTAGATGAGTATATCCTCTTATTCAAAATTAGAGTACCAGGAGCATCCTACTAAACTTAGGAGGATCCTGGGTTCACAGGTCCCGGTAAAGTCCAAGATTTTTTCACAAAAATCTTTCTTCGTTAATACTTGTATTGTTAACGGTTCAGAATATTACAAAAATAACTACATAAAAATAGTTTATAATATAATTAAAATTATAATTTATTTTCAGTAAAGTTGAATTACTTACTCGTATTTATGTAACAGGATAAAATTTATAGAATGGATAGTCAGATTTTATAAAAAAAAGTCACACTTTAGTGCAAGTCTGCAGATTTTCTGTATGGCTTAAAAGCAATTATTAAACGGTATATCAGTAAACACCAATAAATAGTTCTGACTCAGTAAAGATGTCCCTAAGTATTTGAGTATCACTGGTTTCTACCATTAAAGAGTGTATGACTAGAGGACGGAATCAAACCCGAACTTGTTCTATTGTTATTAATCTGTTCAGTATATTACTGAACTGGAGTATCTGTCTTTAATACCTAATTATTAGTTATTGAATCGTGGTGTATTTATTGTAATGTATGTATTCCTATAAATTTTGATTTATATTCTGTCTAAGTCGGCAAAAGAAACAACGTGTCGATCATAGTAAAAACTAAGTCATATTACTGTTAATTACTTAATGCAAGTTAATATAGAGTCATGTGAACGCGTTTAGTTTTATTTTATATAATTTATTTGATCCGGAAGATTTATCAAGATTATAGAATTATTGTTATTGTTGTAAAGTACGTGTTTGTGTCTGCCTCGTACCGCATCTGTTTACCCTTTTCGCACGTAACTTTCTATCCAAGAACTTGGAAAATACGGATAGTAGTGGTAATGATATCTTTAACCGTGATTTCAATAAAGTTTTACATTAATAATATCATAATAGCGTATCTGTTACATACGTCTTCATATTACAATAGTTACCTAACGTAAATGAAAATGAAATATAATATTAGAGCAAAATTGTATTATGTTCGTATCAATATTATGTTGCTAATGTAAATTAAACTCAGGGGTTTCTTATCTGCACGAGCCTTTCACTTTTGGACAACAACCGGTCTCTTAAAATTTAAAGAGCAACTGTGCACAATGAAGAAAATGTTATTTTGGCATTAATATTAAAATAATTTTGCGTAACCTAGCAATATATACTGCCATGTTGAGCGAAAACAACTTATTAGTAGATTTGGATTTTGCATCGTTATTTACATTATAATTTAACAGTTTCCTGTACAAAAAATATATCGCCTATATTCTAGTTAAATGAGTTAGTAGGGGATTTGGATTATCGATGTCTTCTACATTATAATTTAAAAGTTTTCAGTACATTTTAGCTAAAATAACATAGGAGGTATTTCCAGTTCACTCACGATATAAAATTCAGAAACGTCTCTTTTCTACTGATCATTTCTCAAGTATTCTAATGTGGCACACCGAAGATCATGAAAAAGGCTATTGGATTACCTAATGAATAAACCATGTCCAAAAGTCTAGCTCACGTGGAGACCATAACAAACTAGGTTACACAGTAAGAGGCCGAGCTGATTTCAAGAAGTTACTTTATACAGAAATAAGAAATATTTCTTCTACATCCAGCACCATCTAATTTAATATGGACAACTAGTCAAGTCGGCGTATGCCAGTACGATTATGGCCCGTGCCTTGTAGTCCGAGTCGTTACTCATACGCATCGGGTAAAAGGGGGAGGTAAGGAAGAGGTGGACCTTTATTTTTCCCCTACCATATTTATTTTTATTATAGTCTCTCTCGTTGTATATAACTATCTTTTTCATTTAGTTTGTAGGAATAGTGAAAGTGAAAATGCAATTTACTTTAGACAAAGGAAATAAAATAATAATAATAATTTATTTAGACTGCCAATAAACAGGTACAATCCCAATTACATATTAACAGTATGAAATAGATACATATACAAACATATACATACATTATTATTATAAATTACTTATTATAGTAATTTTTAATATATTGTCTACTACTTACTGTAATATCAAAATCATATGACAACAGATAGTAGGAAATAAGAAAAAAATACTGAACTAAAATAATTTGATATATTTCGATAAGACGCATTTTTGTTGGTCATGCCTTTAGGAAATTGTGGATTAATTAATTCGGGTAATAAACACTCACAATAAAATTTATATTATTTTCCCAAAATGTTCTGTCACGTTTAATCTGTAAACAAAACAATTAATAAAATAGAAAAATACTTATGCTTTATGATATAGCATTACCTTTTCATACAGCATTCCTTTTGGTATACAAAATAAAAAAATCTGACGTGACCAACACAATACCTCCCGCCATTTACCTATGGGGTCCCATTGCCGCGAGCCTGATGTCTGATCGCGAATCTGGGGAATCCGATTCCATCCCGATCAACGCCAAATAATTCGAATATTAAATGACATAAAATTAAGCCTTGTGGTAAACGCCCGCACAATATAAATATGTCATCATCATTACCGTGTGTACAAATCAGATTAGCACACCCAGCAATAGATAATTTGCCGTGATAATATGCTTATTTATTTCTTTATTTAAATACATATCTGCCTATTTATTAATCCTAGAAATTATGTATATCAAGTTCCTTTCCATATTCTATTTTCAATTTTTCTTTTAAAACGTTACTATTTTTTTTATAAATTTATCCATAAAATATACAGAAAAAGTATTAAAGCAAACCTGTAGAAAATGGAATAATCTTTAATTTTTATTATATTAAATTGCGAAAAAAATACATTTAAAGGTATTTTTTGAAGAAAAACTGTCTTGAGCTTCAAGGAAACTGCCATTTTCGGTTATCGGGTTGCCATCATCGTAAAAATGTTAAAATTGGATTGTAGGGACCTTAAAACGTGGTCATTTACCAAAATCTCGATATACGATTTTTAGCACGATCCCTATACCTCCCTTACCAAGGGTAGCGGGAGGTAAAAATGCAATTATTTTTCGTTGGCGTCATATACCTATTAACCAATATATTGCTAATACTCCTATCCTTTACGTAGAGACTAGCTGAAGCCTTGACTGAGAGATAGGAATATCATTGCTGCATAAGTCTATCTCCCAAGTCTTGATTACGCGCATACACGTAATATTTGAATTCTATTGGCTAACGCTGATAGCGGCCGCCAGTTGATGCAGCGAACACATGGTTAGTTTCATTTTCTGTTTGCACTTTGAATCGTTAGTATTCAGTCATACAGTGTTTTATTTTCGTTGTGAAAAGAATTTTTGCTTTTTAATATCACGCCGACTAGAATATGTTGTGTGTGTGGTTCTAAAGATCCTAAATTTAATATAAATAATTTGATGTGGCCAGCACATTACCTTTCGTCAATCCAGTGTATTATGTACAAATTCCATAGGGCGCGAGCATTCACATGACTTTGTTGACCTTGGCAATCACATATAGGACCCGGATCAGAATTACAGATATTAATTATGTCCATAATTGATAAATGTTATAATTTTTCATTTAAAATTTCATTTTTTGTTATTGTATAATTTTTTTCGGAAAATAAATTCCACATTCCTGATAACAAATAAACCACATGAAATAAGAAAATCATGAAATTTGGAATGCAAAATTATGACATTTGTCAGTTATGGACATAATTAATAGCTGTCATTTTAACACGGTCCCTCATGTCTGTTTGCCAAGGCCAGCAAAGTCACGTAACATCTGTAGGGCGCCTAAACATAAATTTTCTTGCAAAAGATCCTATATTTTCAAAAAATTAATTCATAGACAAAATATGCAAATTGCACTTGACGCTGACATCTTTTTCTTCTTTAGCTTTTTCCACTCGTTAAGGGTTACTATTTTTTTTATTTTCTTCTTCCACTCATTTCTGTTTTGCGTGTCGTGCTCATTCGGTTCCTTTTCTCACAAGTCTTCTGCAATACACTCCTTCCATCTTATCTTTGGCCTCCCACTGTTTCTTCTACCTTTCCCTACTATTCATTCTTCTTCAAATATATTCTTCACCTCTCCTCATGACATGTTCAAACCAATGTAATCGTCTGCCTTGTAACTTTTTAGAAACTTCTATCACTTGAGCCATTTCCCTTACCCTTTCATTCTTTATCCTATCTTTCCGCGTCTTCTCCAACATCTATCTCAACATCTTCAGCTCTGCCATATTCATTTCCTTTTCTTTGATACTGACATCTGTCAATATGAATTATCTGAATATATTAGCAATTTTCATGGTTACTATAGCTGGCTGATTTATGAAATATAAAATCTTTATAATTCTTTAACTCTATATCTGTAGAATATTCTTTAAAATTTATATAACATTAAATGTCAATCAAAAATATTAAACTTCTTTTTTCAAGTAAAACTTACTTATGTAGTTACAGATGATGGTACTTCCGGTGGACCAATTATAACCAAAATCTATACACACATACAGACTTCTTCGTAAAAATAGTAAATTCGCATTCTATTGACCTCAAAACGTGATTATTTATTAGAAACTCACCATCGAATTTTTTGACCAAAGACAATATCTTCCTTAAGGTGACGGAAGGTAAAAATTGGGAGAGACTCCTATACCCTCCAAAAAAATGATATTTATTTGTAAAAAGGCTGAAAGGGTATTCAGGCTAAATCAAGAACAAATTTTTAAAACTAAAAAACTAACACAAGAGATGGTTCTTAACGTATATCAACAATGTTTTCCATATATGTTTAATACAACAGAATTTTTAAACCACTTCAAAGACCAAACCATTTTAGACAATCACAAAACGCAAATTATAAAAATTATAATTGTTACATTTTTAATATTTTATCATGAGACTAAGTTACTTTCAGAGGAAGACGATTATATTAGAAGTACAACAAAATTGTGTTATTTAGAAATCAATACATATTTTAGAAATTATTTCTTTTACTCTTTACCTTCACTAAAATAAATTAATCCTGGCCTGAATGAATTCCTATTAATTTCACAGGACAGCAAATTGAATTAGTTAATTCAAATTTAGCACTAGAATATTTCATTGTTATTTATTATTACTAATATATGTTAAAGAATTTACTCACAATAAATAGTAGGTACATTACTTAATTTCTCAGATTTAAATTTAAAGTTAGCGCTAGTTTTAAACAGTCAGAACTTAAAATATATCGTCGTTAGCCAATAGGATTCAAATATTACGTGCATGCTCATAATCAAGACTTGGAAAATTGAGTGAGATAGACTTACGCAGCAATTATATTCCCATCTCTAAGTCAAGGCTTCATAGAGAGCAAGGGTCCTCAATATGTTAGTTAATAAGTATATGGATGACGTGTATTTGACATTGGACTTGGTAATAATAAACGTGGTTCCTTTTTACCTCCCGCTACACTTGGTAAGGGAGGTATAGGGATCGTGCTAAAAATCGCATATCGAGATTTTGATAAATGACCACGTTTTAAGGTCCTTAGTTTCCATTTTTAACTTTTTCACGATGGTGTCTGTGTGTGTGTGTGTATGTGTGTATGTATGTATGTATGTATGTATGTATGTATGTTTGTATGTATGTATGTGTGTTTGTGGATCCTCTTTACGCCCTAACTCAAATAATACATACTATCATTCAGAAAGTTTTGAAACCATGTATTTCTACCTTATTCTAATATGGACAGAAATGGAAGAAAAGGCAATTTACTTGAAGCTCAAGATAGGTTTTCTTCAAAAAATACCTTTAAATGTAATTTTTTCGCAATTTGTTTTTATAAAAATTAAAGATTATTCCATTTTCTACAATTTTGCTTCAATACTTTTTCTATATATTTTATGGATAAATTTATAAAGTAATATATGGTAATATGAAAATTATGTCTCGAAACTTATGCTTTAAATAGATCACCGTGGTTACATACTTCAGCTCAAATGTATGTAACTGACAGATAAATGTCACTGTCATAATCATTTCAAATTAATAATAGTAACGTTTTAAAAGGAAAATTGTAAATAGAACAATAGTTTTTTGGAAAATTACTTAAAATACATAATTTCTAGCATTAGTAAATATGCAGATATGTATTTAAATAAACAAACAAATAAATATATTATCACGGCATATTATCCATTGCTGGGTTTACTAATCTGATTTATACACACATTTCGGTAATTATGTATTGTACGGGCGTTTACCACAAGGGTTAATTTTATGCCATTTAAAATTCGAATTATTTGGCGTCAGGCACGCAGCAACGAGACCCCATATGTAAATAGCGGGTGGTATTGCGTTGGTCACAACAGATTTTTTAACAAATTTTTCGTGATCATGTTTTGGGAAACTTCGTATTTTGTCGTCATTGCTTCTTCAGGTGCCAATTTAGCAGCATTTGCGGGACATTTAATTTCAACGATGGCATCGTTACTAATTAGTCTATCTGGAAAATTTATGTATGGAATGTGTACATAATACACAGGATTGACCGAAGGTAATGAGCTGGCGACATTCGGTGTAGATGGCGTTACTGTAGCTGTATACGATCATTTCAAATAGTTATAACTTTGGAACAAATAATCGCGGAGGCATTAAATAAAAACTAATGAACTTCTGATTATACAGTATATTTATTAGTTATTCGTAAAATATTGAAAATAACTTGCTAGTGCCTTTAAAATTTAAATGCCTATTGAGGGACAAATTTAATGAATTATAGTCGCTTAATAATTGAGGATTTCACTATATGCAATAATATTTATAAGTTTATGTTGCGTAAACGAGGAGAGGATACGTCGAATAACTGGTAAGGAGACTGAAATAAACCAAAATGATTACCTGTACCCTGACTTTTAAGTAACTAAATTAATACAATATTTCCCAAAATAAGAAAAAACAACAATGGTAGGTGTCCTATATCCCAGGCTGCTCCGCAAATAACTAGTTTCCCTGTAATAAAGAGAACTATAGTCAAATTTTTTGACTCTGTCGGGTATAGTAATAAAACTATAAATTAACTATAAATATCACAATTATGATAAAGCGGCATATCCTTTACTTTTTGCAGTATAATACTGTTTGGCATCGGCCCATATTTTTGAGCCGCTCTATTCATGCATTGAATCAAACGTCTACCAGGTATGTATAGGAAAATAGCCTTACAGTCCTTTAACATAAATGAATAGAGCGGCTCAAAAATATGGGCCGATGCCAAACAGTATTATACTACAGAAAGTAAAGGATATGCCGCTTTATCATAATTGCGATATTTATAGTTCATTTATAGTTTTATTACTGTACCCGACAGAGTCAAAAAATACCTAAGTATTTCCCACTTAGTGAAGAGCCATTACGCACGCATACACGCATTCTACAGCGTCCAACAGAACAGAGAAAATGGAATAAGTCACTTATGCGAAACGCATTCCTGTTACTCAATAGCAGCGTAGCCCAGGTCTTACGCGTACGAATACTCAACTGCACCTGCCTCTACCACCCTGAGCAGTGTGGTTTATACCGAAAGCGAGACATGGTTACATCATCAACTCTGCCATTACCACCCCTGGGAATAGGGAGCTACCCTAACCCAAATTCTACTCAGTTGCTGATCCACCCTTAATGGCTTTACTTCGGCCTTAGGGACATGGTTACAAAACCAAAAGAAAACCATCCCTGCCGTTACCACGCGGAGAACCAGCGAAAACCCACGAGGCTAGCAATCGTGGACACATAGGTCGCATTCCTGATTACCCTTATACCTCTCTCATCACGTCTTGAACCAACGACCAGAGGCTCTATCGGGCACGACCAATCAACAAGGACTAGGATAAAGAACAACGCAGTAAAGTAAGAGAATACTCATACAAATCCGTATCTATATTACTTCTTGTTCGAATGGACTAAAAGTGCTTGTTAGACTCAACTAACCTCTGTTAAAGGTCCTGTCCAAAACTTAACACTCACTGTTCACAATCACTAACACACTCTAAACACGTCATCCATCAAATGCTAGAGAAACACTGACTTTAAATATCTATTAGCAGGAAATTAGTGTATAAAGTGATAACCCAAGATAAATAAACAAAACTCCTACCAGGGTGGGGAGTAAGAAAATTAAATAATTACCATTTTATAATGCCCACCTACACATCCGTGACATATTTGTAAGTGATATATTACAGCGATTTAAAAATTTGTTGAAGATGATAAACTAATTTGTCATCAAACATAACTTCTATAGATTTACATTGGCCAGCCGCCACCAACTCACAAGGGAGATTTTGAATAAAAAACTTGCGGTTTGCGGTAACATTAAAAACTAACAAGATATGAATTTATTAATATAAAAATGTACAAAAAAGGGAGAATTTAGATATACATAAATTAACAGAACTCCAAACAATAAATATTCGTAAATATCTAGTTTCTCACAGTTAATACTCCGGTTTCATAAAAGCATATTTAAATTGAACTCATTATTACAACGTGTTAAAGGTTGACATAACAAATTTATAAATGTTATTAGAGTGTATAAATTAAATAAATTGTGTGCAAATACATTTTAAATTAAATATATGTTGAGTATGCATACAATACACTCAATGTAATTGATTTATATACACTAATGATATTTATAATGTGTTCACAATTTGACATGTCAAAATTTAAAATGTTGCTAAATTTAGCAATAAGTTAAATTTTTATGAACCGGGCAATACAACTGTCTTCTAGGAAAATGCACGTAACAAGAGTTCCATTTAAAATTACAAACTTTAGGTCCATTTCCGGTTAAACCGGAAGTCGGATTTTTGTACAATATCTCACATCTCTAACAGGTAATCGTAACGAAACTGTGGATGTTATTAGTCCGCGAGATTTGTAAAAAATCTCCTAAACATTCCGTTTTCTCCTTCCATTGACAAATAACACCTCCGCTCCTCTGAGCTGCCTATGCCATTAGAAATTCAAGTTCAGAGGTTAAAAATTCAAAAAGAATTTTCTAAAGTTATTTCAAAATACCTGCACCCCGATTTAGCAATTATACTGCTATCTCGAATGTACAGCTACACACAAAAGTTTACTTTTATGCTTCCGCAAAACCCACTTATAACAAAGTATTTCAGTGGTATATAATGCCCCTAGTTTATTGAATTTTAATATTATGGGGTAACCAGGGCCGGTTTTACTATAAAGCGATTGAAGCAGCCGCTTCGGGACCTTAAATTTTGGGGTCCTCTTAAGAAGGAATTTGTTTTTTTGATATTTAACAATTATGTATATTTTATTATTTAATTATTTGAAATAAACAATCTAAATATTGAATATAAAAAACTGTACGCAGGACTGCAATTAAAGGATTATAATTTTATTTTAAAGCCTACGTTTCGCCTCCCAGGAGGAGCTTTATCAAGGTAATATAATAATTTAGAGATTAAAATATAACATAAATAATATAATACATTTATACGATTATTTTGCCTTGTCGAAGCTCCAACTGCCATTATTATTCCTTTTAGTATTGTATCTATTACTATTTTAATAATTTCAACCCGTCTCTATTAAATAAATGAATTTAATAGTTAAGTTAGCATTGTTCTAACATCTAGTGAAGTAAACACTTACCACAAAGCACAGTAACCGTAATAAAGTAGAACCTTTATAGTGTATTAAATATATCGTGACGAATGACAGCAAAGTATTTTATGTTTTATAAACTTTTTATTACTATTTGATTAACTCATCGTAACTTTTAATACTAGTTGGCTGCGAGCCAAAGAGGCGAGCATTTTAAATCAACTTGCGTAAAAACTGAGTGTCATTAGCTAATGCTCTTCCACCTGCGAATTGGATAATAATCCAATCGACTGCACCTAGCAATAATATAGGTATAGACTATTGTGTACTATTCACGTATTATGTATTTCAAATTGTTTAATACATTTATTAACTGATTTTTTATTTCTTTCAGGTAAGCGCTTATGTGCCGACTACTGCCCATTGCCTGGTTTATTTCGAATGGTAAGGGATAATAAATACAAATGCAATTATTGTAGAATATAAAATGTTTAATATTTTTTGGTGAATTTTCACAAGTACCTCTTGTTAATTTTGTAAACTCATGATTTGGAATATATTATTTGTTAAATACTATATATTCATTTTAATTCCAGTTATTCGTTTTATTGTTATACGAGTATTTATGGATTTTTTTTTATTGAATTATAATTGTTTGAAAATTATTTGTTTTAAATTTTGGAAGTATCAATGGCTTAAAGCACAATATTTGGATGTCCAGTTTTGCTGATTTTGAGATACCTGCGATTAAACATTTCATGATCAGATTATGAATATACTTTCATATTTTATTACTATGTAAGTACGTTTGTAGATACGTATTTTAATTTTGTTGTACATTTTATTACCAACCGTGTCTTATTACTCTTTATAGGTACTATATAAAAGAGAATAATAACAGATATTTTAATTAATATTGTTTATCTGTAATGCCCTATAGGTTTTCCGTAGATCGTATTTTATTAAATTAGAGAATTAAATTCCATGACAATTTTTTTTAGGATAATAAGGTTCAACATGAAATATTTTAACAGTAAAATTATTATCCCGAAACCGACAAGAAAATGTCATTTTCATGTCTATCTTCAGTCTTGAAAGTTAATATTTACAGTATTAGTCGTATAATTTTTTACCTGATCTTTTATGAACTGTTATACAGGGTGAGTCACCGAAATCGCCGTCTTCGATATCTCCCTTTTCGTTAGAAATACAGCATAAATTTATTAACATAATTTATTCGTCTACTCAAGGAGCATAACGTAAAATTATTTTCACATATATAGGGTGTTGCATTACTGCTCGGCGAAAATTGTTTCTCTTTTTTAAATGGAACACCCTATATATTTTTATATATTTTGAATTGTATTTTATTCACCTATACGAACATATGAATTTTGTTTTAGTTTTCCACGGCGTTGCCAAGTTATTCCGTTTTTTCTCTAAAAAAGACCGAATACACGCATTGCTTTATAAAGGCTTACTGAAGCTATTTTAATAGTAAGAATTAAGAAATTTTTTTTCTGTATAACTGTAATTATACTCTATGTTGTGACATTTTTTTTAAATGTAATTATACAGGCTGTTCAATAAAGCGAATCAAATGTGCTCAATTTCAAATGACTATAACTCGTCATTTTCAAATGGAACACCCTATATTTTATTATTATATAAATATATAAATTTAGAGAAAAATGGTGAAAATCTCCAAAATTATTGGTTTTAGGCATGGGTTACCCTTAATAACATATGAAGATAATATAAAAATACACACAACTGAATAATAAAATATAGAATGTTCCATTTGAAAATGACGAGTTATAGTCATTTGAAATTGAGCACATTTGATTCGCTCTATAGAACAGCCTGTATAATTACATTTAAAAAAAAATATGTCACAACATAGAGTATAATTACAGTTATACAGAAAAAAAATTCCTAATTCTTACTATTAAAATAACTGCAGTAAGCCTTTATAAAGCAATGCGTGTATTCGGTCTTTTTTTAGAGAAAAAACGGAATAACTTGGCAACGCCGTGGAAAACTAAAACAAAATTCATATGTTCGTATAGGTGAATAAAATACAATTCAAAATATATAAAAATATATAGGGTGTTCCATTTAAAAAAGAGCAACAATTTTCGCCGAGCCGTAATGCAACACCCTATATATGTGAAAATAATTTTACGTTATGCTCCTTGAGTAGACGAATAAATTCTGTTAATAAATTTATGCTGTATTTCTAACGAAAAGGGAGATATCGAAGACGGCGATTTCGGTGACTCACCCTGTATAACAGTTCATAAAAGATCAGGTAAAAAATTATACGACTAATACTGTAAATATTAACTTTCAAGACTGAAGATAGACATGAAAATGACATTTTCTTGTCGGTTTCGGGATAATAATTTTACTGTTAAAATATTTCATGTTGAACCTTATTATCCTAAAAAAAATTGTCATGGAATTTAATTCTCTAATTTAATAAAATACGATCTACGGAAAACCTATAGGGCATTACAGATAAACAATATTAATTGAAATATCTGTTATTATTCTCTTTTATATAGTACCTATAAAGGGTAATAAGACACGGTTGGTAATAAAATGTACAACAAAATTAAAATACGTACCTACAAACGTACTTACATAGTAATAAAATATGAAAGCATATTCATAATCTGATCATGAAATGTTTAATCGCAGGTATCTCAAAATCAGCAATTTAAAATTTTAAAATTATAAATTTCTATCGATATTATTTATATGTATTTACACACATATATATGTATTGGCCTGAAACAGTAAGCGATTTGACAGATGACGCTTTCTCGTCTGTCATATTTTTTGCTTACCCGGCAGTACCAGAAATTTGGACAATTTATTTCCAAATTTTTGTGGAAAGGAAACACGATTTACAAGAGTCTGGAGTTAACACAGTAAGAAAATCAAATCTGCTATTTTGACTGTTGCCACTTGACAACTTATGCTTTTATTTATCATGATTATCGATTAATTAATACTGCTAATAACTGTGGCTCTATCGGTAGATCATTAGTTGGTAATGATGTGGTAACCTTGAGCTCGGGTCGCGGTCGCGTGTTTATAATATGCGCATGTATATATCATCGGCATGTGGCATCTGCTGGGCTCAGGACGAGTCTGTGATAAAACGGGGTCAGGCAGGAGTGCTGGTCTGCTCTGCGTTTTGATTTACATGGAGATTAATGTGATTTATAGCACTGGCCCTTAATTAATTTTGTAAACCGTATCGTCGCAAGCATAACTCTGCGGACATCCACCGGAACTTTACATTGTATAATGCACACTGTTATATTGCTGTTCATTATTCACCTAATATGCGGATGGGACTGCTAAGTGGACGAGCTCAACAAGAGATATAAACGAAGAGACCCTCACTAAGTGGATATATCGTTTTTTGACTATATTTCTTACTTACTCTCAGTGTTAAAATCTTTGATTAATACCGTACGACGTAACTTGAATTTTAATGAAGAAAATTAAATGACATCTAATTTTGTTTACCCTCAAATTACGGGTATTATATTGGTTCCAAACAAAAGGCAGACGTGGTGACAGATTATTATAACGACAATGAACTACATGAACATACGCATTAAGTGTTATATATATATATATATATATATATATATATATATATATATATATATATATATATATATATAAATTTGTAGGTCACTAGATATGGACAAAAATGTAATTCGCTCACACACACACACACATACATACACACACACACACACACACACACATACATACACATAAACTAACCTATACTAACTTTAACTAACCTGACTGACATTCATGAAATACCAAGTAAATTACGATGTAAAATGACCAGGTTATTGTATCGACTCGCACTTATTGACCAGACCAAAAAACACTAATTTACAATTCAGGAAGCCAAAAATGACCATTTTAAAACCAGATGGACCTTTATGAAAACTCCCGAACCAGCCTCGTCTATGATATGTTACGTGCTGCTGGACTGTTTTGTAAGGACTCGTCAACTATACAAACGATGTACTTATATTATTTCTTCTTTCATCTTGTGGATATTTTATATATATATATATATATATATATATATATATATATATATATATATATATATATATTTCATCAAGAAAAAAAAAATTATGACATGTCACTGCTATTATAATCTATGTTATAACATACTGAGATTTTTTATATAAACCAAGATAAATCTGCTTGAATTACGAAACTCTCTCATTCACTCACTCTCTCCCTCTTTTAATATGTATTATAAAGAAGTAAATGGCTTTAGTGAATGTTTTACGATTATAACTACATCTAACTAGCTAAAGCTCGATCTGCTGTCATAATAAAGATTTTCAATAGGTTTCATTTGTATTCTTGATTGCATTATTGCCTAAATATCTTGGTATCTGACACTTCAAACCATCAACTTTTGTTTACGTATGTTATTTTCTAAAGAATACATTTTATAACGTACTGGAAAATTTTGTTTGTAATACGTTCTCATTTGTAATATGGGACTTATATGCAACACACAGTGAAAAGTTGACTATATGTATTTGTTTAACATGCTAGCTTTGTTAGCAAACTTCCCGCCGCATGTTACTTATGTATTTAGATAGATTTTAAAATATTAATTAATAGGCTAAGGCTACTTTCTGATGTATCTACTGTAAAAACCTTTTATTATGGTAAATTTCATTCCATTATTAGTTACGGCATTATTTTCTGGGGGTGCTCACCTATGGCAAAACGCATTTTTAAACTACAAAAAACAGCTGTGCGTAACATATATCAACTTGACAGAAGGGCATCTTGTAAAGATGTTTTTGAAAAAGAAAATATTATAAACATCCCTTGCCTTTATATTTATACTGTTATCTTATATATTTACAATAACAAGACTAACTTCCCGACACATGGTGATATACACAATCATGATACTCGCGGTAAAACCAATTTCACCGTTCCTAATATAAAATTGAACAAAGCCAGAAATAATCCCAATTACTTCGGTTTAAAATTCTATAATAATTTGCCGCCGAAATTAAAAGACATTAAATCTAAGCTACAGTTTAAACAAGGTTTAAAAACTTATCTTCTTAAAAAATGTTATTATAATATAGACGAGTTTCTTAATGATAAGCCTTAATTATTAATTAAATAGGTTATTCTGATTATTGTGTATTTTTTTAATATGTATTTTATGACTTTTCCTATGCCATGTACTCTTTTTTGGTCCCTGGAATAAATATTATTATTATTATTATTATTATTATTATTATTATTATTATTATTATTATTATTATTATTATTATTATTATTATTATTATTATTATTATTATTATTATTATTATTATTATTATTATTATTATTATTATTATTATTATTATTATTATTATTATTATTATTATTATTATTATTTCCGCTCTTTTGTTTCTCACTACCTCAGGAATCCTGGGTACCATTGACCTGCCTCTCAGCAATTGCTGGAGAGGCTAGGCGCGGACGATATGCCAAGATGATCAGGGCAGCCACCCAGGTGGTCGGGGTGACTTTGTGTAGTACGCCTACAGACGAGTACTCAGGGTGAGGTAACGGTGTACACACCTGGTACGGGTTTTAACCAAGTAACCAGGTGGAGGATGGCGAGAGGTGAGAACAGAGGGACCAGAGGGTGCGGCGAAGCCAGGCTGTAACCCCTCATAGTCGCGCTGTCGCAGCCAGGACCATGGAGCTGGGCAGTGGGTGGGCACAATGGCAACACAACACTGATACCAGTATTCCGTGGTCATACTGGAGCGGGCCTCTGGAACCAGGTGGAAATGACAGAGAGCCTGATGGGTGCGGCGAAGCCATGCCGTAGCCCCTAAATATCAGGTCTCTGCCATGCACAGGTGCCATCACCTCATGAGACTTACAGACTGCGGGTGGGCCTCCACACAACGGGAGGCAACACTTCGCAGACACTGCGCACCCATATTGGAGGTGACTAGTGCTTGGTTCAGCCACCTTTTTAGTTCGGGTACGCGGGATCACTAAGCCCGAATTATTATTATTATTATTATTATTATTATTATTATTATTATTATTATTATTATTATTATTATTATTATTATTATTATTATTATTATTATTATTATTATTATTATTATTATTATTATTATTATTATTATTATTATTATTATTATTATTATTATTATTATTATTATTATTATTATTATTATTATTATTATTATTATTATTATTATTATTATTATTATTATTATTATTATTATTATTATTATTATTATTATTATATATGTGTGTACTAAATTTTTGAAAATAATATTTAAATTAACGACGTAAAGTCTATAAATAAAGAAACATTGTGATAATTAAACCTTTTATTGTGCAAACAAGTTTATTATTTATTTATTTTTTCGAAATAATCCACCCCTAATTTTATGCAGTTAGTTCACACCTTTACTAGCTATTTAATTTCGTGGCCGTGTGCCTGAGTGTCTGGTCGAGAATCTGGGGAACCGGGTTCGATCCCGACCGATGCAAAAATTGCTTAGAATTTTAATGGCACTAAATTGACCCCTGTGGTGCACTCTTCATGCCAGCATTGAGTGCCCGTGAGATGACGCTTGATAAGCGCCCGCACGATACATATATTTTATCATTATCGATATCTGTGTACACAGCAGATTGGCACACTCAGAAATGGGTAATATGCCGTGATGATATATTTATTTAAGTAATTTTTTGATCTAGTACGCAACCACTCTTGAATTCCTTCAACGACCTCGTTTAATCTTTAGGTTGAAGTGATTGACCCAAGTCTCTGGCAAGGATGCTAAACAGTAAAATAAAGATATACTCGTAGTTGATAATGTCTCAAATGCTTCAAAGAATATAATATTTTCTAAACAATCTAAATTGGCCCATGCTAAGTCTATGGTGCTCTTATCTGTCGTGCTTATAAATGTAAAATTTCCTGGAATATCTCCTTGTACTCGGCCATTTAGAACGCTCAATCCTAAATTTTCCATAGTGTCGACTAGCAGCTCTCCTCTCTGGTTAGTTTTCGAATGTTGTGAGATTCTATGTTCCATGACGGTTTGGCACGAAAGTATACCCTCTTCTAGCTGGTTCCATTGACCAATATAGCTATTGAAGTCTCCTACAACTAAGAGTTTATAATTTATATATGAATGTAAAATGTCTTCTAAACTGTTACGCAATAACTTTATGCACTCTTTATTATTGAGGCTTGGTTTTAAATATACTGAACATAATATATATTTTTCGTTATTAAGAAGGATTTCTAATATAACTATAAAATATATAGAAAGAGTATTAATGCAAACCTGTAGAAAATGGAATAATCTTTAATTTTTATAATAAAAAATTGCGAAAAACTAACATTAAAAGGTATTTTTTGAAGAAAAATTATTTTGAGCTTCAAGTAAACTGCAATTTCCGGTTATCCGATTTACACCAAAATCTAATGGCTTCTTCCCTTATTATAAGGTAGAAATACAAGATTTCAAAATCTTTTGAATTATAGTATTTGAGTTAGAGCGTAAAAAGGATCCACACACACACACACACACATAATAACATAACTCTCGAAAAAATGTAATTTAAATATATTTTTCGAAGGAAAATTGTTTTGACCTTCAAGTAAAGTGTTATTTGCGGTATTCTGATTTACACACACACACGCACGCACTCGCACATGTACACGCGCGCACCACACACGCAAACGCACACACACGGACACGTCATCGTGAAAATTTTAAAATCTGATTCTACGAACTTTAAAACGTGCTCATTTACTAAAATCTCGATATGCGGTTTTTAGCACGATCCCTAATACCTCCCTTACCATGGGTAGCGAGAAGGATAAAAAATCTCGCTATATTTATTTACATTATGAGCTTATACTGGTCCACCATATCACAAAGTAGTTGGTGAAGCCAATATTTTAGAGCTTTGGTTGATTTCACTAGTCCAAACGGGGGATATCGAATAATGTTTCCATTAAACTAGATTTCGGGTGTTTTCTGTAACATAAAGATATTATTAGAAAAGATGAAATATAGTGTTGTGTATGTACTTGTATTTATAATACTGTTAGCATTAAGCTAATTCTATTATTATTTTATTTACAATAACATTCAAGCGTGGTCTAACGAGTATTGAAGCCCTCAGTCTTACAACAAGTGTCATATAATCAGTGTGAATATGATACTTGTTTACACATGGCGGTCTGTAAATGAAAATATTAATATAAAACTTATCTCTTTACAAGAGAATCTGGTGTGTATATAATCAAAACCATATATTCAACTTGTGTTTCTTATTAATTTACAAAGTTTGTAACAAAATAGTTAATTAGTAGTACCAATGCTTACAAAAAATAATTAGAGGTATTTCTGTTCAGAATATCAAATAAAACACAAGAAATAAGAAAGAATAGACAAAACTTTTTTAATGCAAACGTAATTTTTTGTAAAAATAATTTGACAATTTATTGACATTTTTTTTATATATAAAGTTGACAATCTGTATCAACTTGATCCAGAAATAAACTTTAATATCAACATCCTCTCTTAAAGTTTATTCCTAAACGAGATCGATTTTTCTGGAATGCTGGCTTCGGTAACGCTTTCGTAAAGATGTCTGCAGGCTGCTTTGTACCCTGAATATGATCTATCTGAAAACTACCTTTTAAATATTGTTCTCGAACATACAAAAATCTGACTTCAATATGTTTCGTACGATTGTGAAATTCTGGGTTTTTCACCAGTTTAATTGCACTGGCATTATCAATTTTTAATATAGGAGTTTTTCGAAGTTGACTTATTTCGGACAGCAATCTTTTTAGCCAAACCAACTCCTTCGCAGCTTCACTAGCTGAAATAAATTCAGCTTCCGTGGTTGACAAGGCAATAGATTGTTGTTTTTGACTACACCAACTTATTGCTCCTCCACTGAAAAGACAAACCATTCCAGTTCTAGATTTTCTTGTTATAGGATCACCAGCATAATCAGCATCACAAAAGGCTTCCAAAATTTCTGGTTTAAAATCGTAAGAATATTTTATACCTAGGCCACTTGTGCCACGCAAATATCTGAATATTCTTTTAACACGATTCCAATCTTGTAAAGTAGGTTTTTCTAAAGTCTGTGATACAATACTTACAGCGTAGGCTATATCTGGTCTTGTGACTGTGGCCAAATATATTAAACTTCCTACTGCTTCTCTGTATGGTATTTCTGTCTCTACTGGTTGTCCTTTTTCTTCCACTTCGGTGCATTGAACAATAGGCGTTGATACTGGATTAGCATCGGTCATATTAAAGCGTTGTAATATCTTTTCCGTATAAGTATTTTGTGTGATGAAAACTGAACCATCTGCTTCTGATTTCCATTCCTAAGTAGTTGTGCGTTGTTTCTATTGTGATCTCAAAATCTTTTGCAAGATCATCAAGCAAATGATTTACTTCTGATTCATTTGATCCAACTACTAGACCGTCATCAACATATATGGTCACCATCAAAATATTTTCTTTCGATATTTTTATGAAAAGACATGGATCCGATATACTTTGTTTCAATCCATATTTCTCTAATACTGTGGTAAATTTGATGTTCCAGCAACGAGGTGCTTGCTTCAACCCATACAAGCTTTTGCGTAGCTTACAAACTCTGTCAGTGCCATCACTGAAACCCTCGGGTTGCTCCATGTAGATGTCTTCTTTAACATCTCCATTTAAAAATGCAGTCACAACGTCAAATTGTTTTCTTACCAAACCTCTTCCTGCTGCCACAGCTAACATTGTTCGAATTGTTGTAAAACGAACCACAGGACTAAAAGTCTCATCATATTCAATGCCATATCTTTGTTGATATCCTTTTACAACGTATCGTGCCTTAAACTTTTTAACTTCACCATTTGTGCCATATTTCTTTCTGTAAACCCAACGACCTTTCATAATTGAAAAGTCTGCTTGACGATTTACTAATTTCCAGGTATCGTTCTTTTTTAACGATTTTACTTCTTCTTGCATTGCTTTAATCCACTGAATACTCTCAGTTGACTTTAATGCTTCCTGAAATGTCTTAGGATTTATATTTTCTGCCAAAAGTATCCACTCACCATATCTATCTGGTTTTCGAATATCATTTCTATTTCGAAGCTGTTGCACAATATTGGTTTCCTCTTCATCCTCTTCATGTGTAATAGGGGCTGTTTCTATTAAATTCTCAACTGTTTCCTTCTCTTCATCGACAACAGGAACTATTTCCTCCTCTTCGTATACAACAGAATGAGCAGAATTTTCATTTTCATTAACTTGTTGACCTTTCTGAAACAAAATATCTGTATAATTAAAGTCAAAAAGGTTTTGCTCAACGTGTTCATCAGAGATTTCTTCAAAATTAACTGCTACATTTTCCTTTTTAAAAATTACATTTCTGCTTAAAAACACATTGTCGATTTCAGGAATCCAAACTCGAAAACCATCGTCCATGCAATAACCAACAAGATATCCTTTGTATGACTTTGAATCTAGCTTCTTTCTTATTACTTCCGGTTTGTGTACAAAACAAACTGTACCAAAGACTCGAAGATGCGAAATTCGTGCTTTGCGACCATACCATAATTCATACGGTGTTGATTTTGAAAATGTTGGTCCAGACCTGTTTAAAACATAAGCAGCCGTATTTACGGCTTCAGCCCACAGTTTTTTTGGTAAATTAGCAGCTAAAAGCATTGACCTAGCACTCTCTACAAGAATTCTATTTTCCCTCTCAGCAGCACCATTTTGCTGAGGTGTATAGGGCATACTAGTGCGATGAGTCATACCTGCATTGAGTAATTGATCCTGTGTGTCTTTACCAGTAAATTCTTTTCCGCAGTCACTCAAAAGTTGCCTGAGATCATGACCTGCTGCTTTTCCTTCAGTAATGAAACATTTTAATTTTTCCGGAACTTCGGATTTCTTCTTCATGAAGTACACCATCCTGAATTTAGTATAATCATCCTTGAAAACGACAAAATATCTAGCCTTACCAAGAGAAACTTCCTCCATTGGTCCACATACATCAGCATGTACCAATTCACCAGGAGTCTTGGCTCTGTCGCTTCTATTTCCAAAACTAAAACGTGATGTTTTCCATACATGCATCCCTCACAGAAGTTATTCGTATCTGTAAACGGAATACCTTCTTGTTGAAGAAATCGTCGCACATGAACTTTATTTTGGTGTGCTAATCTCTCGTGCCACACCTGCAATGATCCAATTTTCTCAGCAAGTAACAGATTTTGATTTTGCTGTGAAACAACTTTTATTAACATGCCATATAGTTCACTACTTGGAAGTTTTCTTCCAATAGCTATAATTTCATTGTTAACTAAAAGATGACAATCATTTTCTTTCATGTGTAACTCATATCCGTTTTTAAGAACAGCTCTCGCTGAAAATAAATTTCTTCCAATTTTGGGAACATACCAGACATTTTCCATGATATGATTGTACCAAATTCCATATTTCCATACCTTTATTGCAACATTTCCTTTTCCTAATCCTTGAATTTGATGAAGATCACCAACAGATATCATTTCTGGCCTAATAAATTCTTTGTAACTTATAAAGCTATTCTTATCTGCTGTCATGTGAACAGTTGCTCCACTATCCAGTATCCATGCATCTGCTTCCTTTTTTTCAGCAAATTCAGCTACAAACGCACCTGTTCTAATATCTTTTGATACTAAATTTTCCTTATCAGATTTATGATCTTTTTGATTTCTTTTTTGTTTTGGACAATTTCTCTTAAAATGTCCTTGTTCTCCACATAGATAACATTTATATACTTTATTTATTTTAGTATCTCCTTTTTTATCAGAATTAAAATTTTCAGTAAAATTTTTGCGTTCGTATTTGTTACCATGTTTTACTATAAAGGCTGATTTTTCAGGCAGTTCCTTTTCATTACGCTCTAACATCCTTTGTTCATGACGTGTTAGAAATTCTACCATTTTTGTAGCTGATTTTTCTTTGTCTTCCATTGCATCCCATACTGCAATTATTTCAAAAAATTCATCCGGTAAAGACTCACCCAACCGATTCATCAGTAATTCTTCGGGAAGTTTTGATGTATGACGTTTCTGCAATTCTTCCTGCATCGCATTCCAAGCCTGAATCATCTTTGCTGCATGCTTGGCAACTGTATCAGCAGGATCTTTTTGGCGTTTATTAAAGAAAGCATTAAACAAACGACCCAACCTGGCACATGAACTTTGCTCATAAATAACATGCAAAGCATCCCATGCAGCTTTTGCGGTGTCACAATCCATTACAAAATCCTTTTGATCTTCTGCTATATTTCTAAAAATCAAAAAACTTGCTTTACCATCTAAAGCCTCAAATAACTTTTTCTTATTTTCGTATGACCGTATAGTTTCCTGGTTCGCTCCGTCCTCAGGCGCATCCGGCATAGTTTGGAGACCTAATACTACGTCCAAACTATTATGCATCTTGAAAAGCAATTTCATACCATGTTTCCAAGTTGCCCAATTTTGCTTGCCCCGTAAAGGCACTAAAGCAAAATTTTCAGCGTCTGCCATCTGAACCACTATAACATTAACAGATATTCTTTGGAAACAATTCAGTTACAGCATGTTCTGGGCCCATAACCTGTTCAGAATATCAAATAAAACACAAGAAATAAGAAAGAATAGACAAAACTTTTTTAATGCAAACGTAATTTTTTGTAAAAATAATTTGACAATTTATTGACATTTTTTTTATATATAAAGTTGACAATCTGTATCAACTTGATCCAGAAATAAACTTTAATATCAACAATTTCCCTAAGGAGGATAGCATGATATAATTACATTTACTCATTTATTACAAAGGTTGAGCAGCATTTAACTGACTACTTGGATTCAGTTCAAGTCTTACGTTTTAACTTTATAAAATTAAACACTTTCTTTACAACCGTTCCAACAGTACACTCCTACCGGACCCCACGCTTGTATTTTTATTTTTTAAGAAAAAATAGATATTTAATTAAAATATGTTTGGGAAATCAGTAATATTTATGTTATATATAACAATTTATTTCAAAAGTACCTCTTAAAGTAAAAGCAAGGTCGGGTTTGTCACGAAATGGGTAAAGTTGTCACTCTGGACAGATGAATTTTGAGAACCCCATTTTTAATAATACTTTTTTACAATTATATTGTTTTTCAGTTTTCTGATTAAATAGTATTTCACTACTTAACTACTTCAAATAGGTGGTGAAAAAATTATTTGATTGCTGCATAAAGCAATTTGTGTATTAAAAAATGCAATTGCTAGATAATTGTCCTTATACCGAATATTTATTATATAAGATTTTATATAGGAAAAAAAATCGTAGCAAAATATTAAGTTTGTTAATGGGATTCATATAGTAGCAAAACAAACATTACGTATTTAATTCTAATAGAAAAATTATTTAATCATGATTCGGTTTCAGATATCACTTTGTTTTATCTACTTTTAAAAATCGGCATCCAAGAATATATTTATAGAATAAAATAATTATTTTGATTGATTTTTGACTTACACGTCATGCAAATCTTTGTTTCCATTAATTCTATTTGATGCGACTAATTTAAGAAAAATAATTATCCCCAATATATAAAACCGATATTACACAAACGATAGGCATTGTCATGTGTTTTAACAATTTTAATATCATTCAATTATTTGACTACTGTCACTCGCTATCTTTTGTTCAGCACCTTCACTCTATTCTCTAATGAATATTTGAACTAAATAGAAGTTACATAAATGGTAAATATACATAAGTTTTCTGATATGACGAAATTTATACTGTAAAACATAAACGAAAAATAATATGTTACCAATCAAGAACAAAACTGTTTCATTTACAGAAGGACGCAGAATTGATGCCCTGTGGAAAACTGACATACTTCATCATATATGAAACCAGAAAATTAAATTCCTAAATTAGTAACTATGGTAACAAGTCTGATGTCATTATTTGAGACAGTCTATAACCTGTCTCCAAATAAATTAGTAACAACCCCCCCACTCCAAGTTGAACACTAACACCTGACTCTGCTCTTCTCTGAACTAGCTTTCCTTTTTTTTATAAACAATAGGTATTCCCAACAAAATATCGTAAATATATATACAAATGGAATTAGTTGTTTAGCAAGACTCGTAATTGAATTTAAGAACCGAAATCGAATATCAAAATAATGAAAGCGAGTACTTGAACGCTCAGTGATTTTCGATATTCAATTACGAAAACAAGTAAATGGTCTATTACGTTTGAATTACCATTAACCCTGAACTTAAATTTTCCTCGTTTGGAAAATTAGCAATAAAGTTAAAGTAGTTTTCAAAGAATTTACTGAAAACTTTAAACGTGCACCTAACCTAATGGCAATAGTGGCTGTTAACCGAATTTTAATATGACACAATCTATTCTTGTCACAATAAAAAAAAAAAAACATGTGCAGGTATTTACTCACTTCACGAAATACGAAGAAAAAAATCTACTACTGATTTCTCAATTATAACTAATTCAAAAAATGAAAATATCACTTAATTTTTTTACCTATTTCTGTGTCTGACATTATTCTTTGCACATATATCCGCAATATCATCATATTTCTTTTTTATGTGTAAGCACGGACTATTTTAGTGTGTAATTTTAGCTTATTTGAACAACTCTAGAAAATAAATATACAGTTCTTATACAGGGTGAGTCACCGAAATCGCCGTCTTCGATATCTCCCTTGTCGTTAGAAATACAGCATAAGTTTATTAACAGAATTTATTCGACTACTCAAGGAGCATAACGTAAAATTATTTTCACATATACAGGGTGTTGCATTACGGCTCGGCGAGAATAGTTTCTCTTTTTTTAAATGGAACACCCTATATATTTTTATATATTTTTAATTGTATTTTATTCACCTATACGAACATATGAATTTTGTTTTAGTTTTCCGCGGCGTTGCCAAGTTATTCCGTTTTTTCTCTAAAAAAGACCGAATACACGCATTGCTTTATAAAGGCTTACTGAAGTTATTTTAATAGTAAGAATTAAGAATTTTCTTTTCTGTATAACTGTAATTACACTCTATGTTCTGACATATTTTTTTTTAAATGTAATTATACAGGCTGTTCAATAAAGCGAATCAAATGTGCTCAATTTCAAATGACTATAACTCGTCATTTTCAAATGGAACACCCTATATTTTATTATTCAGTTGTGTGTATTTTTGTATTATCTTCATATGTTATTAAGGATATCCCATGCCTAAAACCAATAATTTCAGAGATTTTCACCATTTTTCTCTAAATTTATATATTTCACTAAAAATTAAATCTAGTATACCATGGATACTGCTTTTTGAATAATAAACAATTGCAGTAATGCTAGTATTTTCATTAGCCGGGTTGTTATTAATAACAGAGGGATGAAGTAAATTAATTTATTAATATGAGTCTCTCACAAGAAGAACTTACGAATATGGTGTACGCACTTAGAGAAGCGGAAAGAAACCTTCTCTTGTCGTACTGAACATGACCAGTTCTGTTAAACCTTTCCCTTAGTTTTTTAAAAGAACGCGGATTTGGATGTCGTCTGCCCGGAAACCATTGTGCATAAATTCTTGATGCCAAAAGAGGGTTTGTTTCCGCTGCTTCAAGTGTGTACACCATATTCCTAAGTTCTTCTTGCGCACTCTCCACGCCAGCATTGAGTGCCCGTGAGGTGACACCTGGGCTGACCAGCATACATCATATTCGTAAGTTCTTCTTGCGAGAGACTCATATTAATAAACTAATTTACTTAATCCCTCTGTTATTAATAATAACCTGGCTAATGAAAATACTATCATTACTGCAATTGTTTCTTATTCAAAAAACAGTATCCATGGTGTACTAGATTTAATTTTTAGTTAAATATATAAATTTAGACAAAAATGGTGAAAATCTCCGAAATTATTGGTTTTAGGCATGGGATACCCTTAATAACATATGAAGATAATACAAAAATACACACAACTGAATAATAAAATATAGGGTGTTCCATTTGAAAATGACGAGTTATAGTCATTTGAAATTGAGCACATTTGATTCGCTTTATTGAACAGCCTGTATAATTACATTTAAAAAAAAATATGTCAGAACATAGAGTGTAATTACAGTTATACAGAAAAGAAAATTCTTAATTCTTACTATTAAAATAACTTCAGTAAGCCTTTATAAAGCAATGCGTGTATTCGGTCTTTTTTAGAGAAAAAACGGAATAACTTGGCAACGCCGCGGAAAACTAAAACAAAATTCATATGTTCGTATAGGTGAATAAAATACAATTAAAAATATATAAAAATATATAGGGTGTTCCATTTAAAAAAAGAGAAACTATTCTCGCCGAGCCGTAATGCAACACCCTGTATATGTGAAAATAATTTTACGTTATGCTCCTTGAGTAGTCGAATAAATTCTGTTAATAAACTTATGCTGTATTTCTAACGACAAGGGAGATATCGAAGACGGCGATTTCGGTGACTCACCCTGTATAAATTTTGTGCAGTGGATATAATTACAGATTTAACTACAGTGTGGTGTTTTTAATGGAGACCTAGTTTGCAAAATATTTTTGCGCCCCATAAAACCATGTTATAACCAGGTGGTCATAATGAATGCTTAGAGGTTCGCGTTCTGGGCTATATATCTTGGTACAAAAATAAAACTTACACCTTTTGTCTCATCCGCCTTGTCAAGTTATTGTTAGATTAGTTTCTTAGAGTGATAATCATTTATTCAACGAATAATATGAATTTAATGGAAAAAATCAGCTTTCACCCGGGATTTTAACCTGACACCTCAGAATTACAAGTTTATACATAAAATTACAGTTGAATTTCCATGAAGTACATTTGAAAGAAGAACATAAAGTAGTAAGAATCCAAGATTAGTCCGTGACCTTCATTATCTTACGTAGTTAATCATAGAACTAGCGGTTTTCGGCTCACGTCTTGCATGAGTACAGAAATATTTAGTGAACTACAGTTGTCTTTTTTCATAAACATTGTTCTTTTTGTAAATATACATCAGTATGATATGTATCAGTTTCCATTCATTTTGGCTGTGTACTTTGTTTTTATCATAAAATTAGGACGTAGAACACGTTTTGATGTTTTCGACGATTTATTAATTTGGAAAACATATAATTCGTATTAAAAATGGAACAATTTACAAGTGTTATAAGCTTGTCCAACAGGCTCGTGATGACTTTGAAGATGTTGAGAAAGTTAGACAACTTAGTACATTAACCAACAATGTAAACATGAAAAAAGTTTTTAAAAAAATAAGTATTACCTTGAAAGTTTACGCTCTGTATGAGAGGCAATCCGACAAAACGACTAGAATTGTAGAATACCAACTCGTGAAAATTACACTAGCCTCTGATTTATTACTTGTTAATGAAATTTTGTCTACTACTCTTTAGTGGTGTTTCAGTAACCATATTCGCCAAATATACCCCCCCCCCCCTGAGACTTTTACCTCTTTCCAAACATAAAGAGAACCATGAAAGAACTACGTTTTGGGACCACAAAGGTGAAGTCTTAGTATGAGCAACTATATCAAAAAGTGTGCTTTATAAGTATTTTGAGGATTATGAAAAACCATGGATACTACTTTGAAGAAGACTATATCAATATGGGTGAATCAATATTTTTTTAAACTAATAAAATCCTCGTAGGTAAATAAATAATATATCATCCACTGCTTATTACCTATATCTCGGTGAGCCAATCTGTTGTTAATTCGCAGATATTGACAATAACGATATATCTCTAGAATAGAAGGCGCTTACCAGCAATTTCCACGGAGCATCACAGCCAGGCAAAAGTCAAAATAATAAAAATTAAGCTAATATTTCATGAAACTGTCTCCCTCTCACAAATGAATTAATAATCCTATAATCTCAAACCAAAATCAATGTGAGAGGAATGCAGTCTGTGTGCAGTATTAGTCCGATGTTGATTTGAATGCACAATACACAAGTCAGCGGTTTCATTATGAATCCGTCTGATCAGATGAGACTTCGGATGAGATTGAATCGTTGCTTGCTCCACAAACATTTCCACAGCCGCAGCCACCATGATCTAAATCCATCCTAGTGGTTGTGTTTAGATACACTACTCTGTTGATTTGTTTTGCGTGTAGATAAAATTTCATTTAACGTTGGATTTGTCTTGTCAAGCTTTTAATAGTAATACATGCAACCTATCTAAATTAAAAGATTAATTAGAAACATTTCAAATAAAACAATGGATAGAAATCATCTGTATTTTATAGAAGATATTTATCCGTTGCTTGCTGTACAGGGTGGGGCAGAAAAACCTATCCGATTTCAAATCCCTTTTTCTCAAAAGAGGGAGCAGGTAGAGTAGTGGGGTAAAAACCGTTAGAAAGCCGGTTTTATGCCATTTGTCAGTAGTCAACATGCCTTGGTCTGGTGAACATCGTGCTTTTGTTATTGAGCGGTTTATCGAATGCGGCGGTTCGATAATTGCTACACAACGTGCTTTTCGAATTCATTTCGGACTCGGGCGTCATGATCCTGTTCCACATCACGCTACGATTAAAGTGTGGGTGTCAAATTTTAGACAGACGAGTTCAGCATTGAAAAAGAAGTCGCCTGGACGTCCCAGGACAGCAACAGGACCTGAAAACGTGGCCAATGTGAGAGCCGCGATTGAACGTTCCCCGCGTCGTTCGGCGCGAAAACATTCGCTCGCTTTGGCGATTTCCAACCGCAGTATTCGGCGCATTTTGCACCGGGACCTCAAAATGCATCCCTACAAAATGGTTGTTGCACAGGAATTAAGTGAAAGGGATTTTGAAACCCGTACGAACCTGTGTCGCGATCTCCGAGAACTCCCAAACGACGATGTTGTGCTCTTCACGGACGAAGCCCATTTTCACCTTTGTGGTGCCGTTAACAGGCAGAATTTTCGATATTGGAGTGACGAAAATCCTCGAGAAATCCATCAGGAACCCCTCCATAGCCCAAAAGTGACTGTGTGGTGTGCTCTTTCCCGCCTAGGCGTCTGGGGGCCTTACTTTTTTGAAGAAAATGGGCAAACCGTAACGGTCAACAGCGAGCGCTATTGTTTCATGCTGGAAAATTTTCTTAGACCCAAAATGGAAGAAAATGGCGTGGAAAATGTGTGGTTTCAACAGGATGGGGCAACCGCTCACACATCGCGACGATCAATGGACATTCTCAGGGAACTGTTTCCCGGTCGCCTAATTTCCCTGAGAGGTGATCTTGGCTGGCCGCCGCGCTCACCGGATCTCACTCCATGTGACTTCTTCCTTTGGGGTTACCTCAAATCGAAGGTTTACCAGCATCGACTAAGGACCCTTCTTGCTTTACGAAGGGAAATTGCTCGGGCAATTGAAGAAATTCCTGTGGAAATGACGGTGAAAGTCATGGAAAGCTACCGCGAGCGCCTAAATCAGTGTATCCGCTCCCAAGGACGACATTTGAGTGATGTGCTTTTCAAAACTTAAATTTAAAAATGGCATAAAATTTGCGATATGTTAATAAAAATTTTTTTTGACAAGTTGAGTGGTTTTAATTTTATAACGTTTTGAAATCGGATAGGTTTTTCTGCCCCACCCTGTATAAATAGTTTTGTGCAGGTTTCGAAGACGACAATTTATGTAGTAGATAAAACTACACAAAAATTCATATTTGTTTTTATTGAGTATATCAGAGTTTTCAATTTTATTTAACAAATAAAAACTGATTTCATTATATTTAATTTATCTTAAAATTTAGAAATTCTGCCAGTTCTTCTGAATTGTGATATACATACCAAAATAGGTATAGAGTATAAATATTTTAATTGTTAAATTATGTAAAATATTTCATTTAATAAATTATAAGCTTTTATTGAAAAGCTGGTATTAAATGAATATTTGAAATTTTGTTATGAAATTTCGACTTCATATTTTGTTCGCTGAGACTCTTTTTAGTACAAAACAAAGAAAAAATAATAAGTCTGACAATGGGCTTATCACCACAAATACGTCGACTCATACGCATGTGATCTGTATAGACAAGAACTGGACAAAATGAAAAGAAAAAAAATCCTGTACTAGTACGTCGTTCTTGTGATGTTGGTTAGTCATTATTAACACGTTTTGGCAAAAAAGAAAACGCTGAAACAAATCAAATTTAACTTTGTATGAAATATGTAAACGTTATTGACATTTTTTAAAAAAATTGATTTGTGTTACAACAAAAATAATATTTGTTCAGAATACAATAATTGATTCAAAGCGACACTACAGTCACTCTACTATAACTGAACTCGACATAAGGTCGAGACAAGTGTTTTATACTAAATGAATTCTTACATATACTATGTGAAAGTAAAGAAAAAAGTAATACGAGGTTTGAGAACGGGATGAGATAAGCTGTTCCTGCGGGAATGGGTGATCTAACTTGTATACATATATAAATACGAATTTGTCACTCTTAAATTATTTTTTAATTTTTCTATTGAATGCCTATGTTAATTACGGACTTGAAAAAATATGTTCTTGATTTAGTTTATTTTTAAGCCATTAGTAACTTACATGAAACTGTGATGATAAATTAGTCTTATATGATTACCATCTTTTACTGTAAGAAATAACATTACTCTAAAATTTTAATATCCTTGTATTATCAGGGTGCTGTATATTTTATCTAGGTTAACCACTATTTTTCCATCAAAACATAAAAGAATAAATGAAAATGTACTACAGGAGTCTAACATTAATCGATTAGTATATTATGTCCTTGTTACAACAAAAAGACTACTACAAGATATTAATCTTCGGGTTCAGATTGTTGTTAGAAAATTTTATTGGGGAAAATGAACTATCAAACACAGGAAAAGTCTTTTGCATCGGTAAATTTCGTTTACAGCACATAGTAGTTAACTGAAAGTTTAGGTTTTGTCGTAAACTGATCTTTGGAATTTACCGCATAATTAGCTGCATCCTTATTGCGTCGCGTCTATTGCTTTTCGGTCAGCAAGTTGAAATTGACTTTAGATCCGTTCAAGTAAATACTTGTTTTATTACATAACGAAGGACGAAGGTCCGGTTTCGCTGGCGCTATCAACAGTTCGCGATCAGCAGTCGCAGCGAATCCCAACGATTCATCTTACAGCTAGGATGTTTTCTTTGAACGATATGAAGTAACATTTTTTAAAATATATAGATTCTGGTACATATTGCTTTCATACTCAAAAAAGAAGTAGAAGATGAAATTCTGGAAATTATTGAAACAATAATTATCAATTAAAATCTAATGAATTAAAATTTAAAGAGTTTTCCGCGAGATTTTTAATTTATCCTGTTAATATTTTATCTTTATTATTTGTCAACTTGGGAATCATTTTATATTAAAAACAGCGCGGTCGTTGTCCGACTATGCTTCAAGTGGTTGGAACGTAAAATATCAGCAAATGGAAGTACACGGTTATACACTGACGGAGTTGGAACGCATCGAAAATGATTTGGGTGACGTAACAGCAAGCTAACAGATGTACACTAACCTGCTCGGCCAGCCTTTATTAATAAATACAAAGACGGAAGCTTATATGGAAAAAGAGACAGGCAAATTAAAAAGTATTTGCTTCGTTTTTCCCCTATTTCGAAGATGGACATACAATTATAGAGGTAATAGAAATAAAACTCCTAATTACATATTTAATCTTACTTTATCCAAAAAAAAAAATCGCCAAATAGTTCCACAGCCAGAAAAAATAAAAATATGAAAATACAGATAAATAAAAACATTCTTACTTTAGTGAATAATGAATGTCGACAAAAATATTACCATTTTTATAATAATTTGTGTTCAATGCTCATGAAATGTATTTAAATTAATGTTAAGAAACTTTACAATTTTTGCATATATTTGTAACTATGGTGTATCTACTCCTATATTGCTTGCACAGCTTCCAATATTACTTTATGAATTTATTATTAAAATTCATATTTCGTCAAAGAAAATTCTTTATTGCTTTTACCTTGCCAACTAAAGATTTTATTAACAGAATTCTCAAAGTTTTAAAACATGAGTTAAAATTCTACTTTATAAGTTCAGTTATTTCACTTCACTTGCATATACATACTTAAATCAATTTAGTAGCCTTTCACTTATACACTGTTTCAGAACAAAGCTGTTCTCTGCAGAGCAAAAATTCACAAAGTTTGGTTTTATTTCGGGTTATGATACTAAAGTTTTAATTTTATATACACGCTATCTTGAAAAGTTATTGAAAAGAACTTTTTTATGTAACAGTAATTTATCTTTACTTATTTGTTTCAAACTGTAAAAACCTAAAATTATTGCATTCGATATATTCAATGTCAATTACCGGCATAAGGTGACTTTTCTTTTGCGCCTTATGTAAAGGACATAATGATGTAAGTCTAACTGCTCAAAGCAAAGGGAGCTTTTGGTGACTACTATGCAAATTAGTGGCAGCATAGTGTACTTTCTGGTAGTATGTAGTGAAATACGTACACGTAGTATAGAGCGCTAGCATAAAGTCTACCTAAATTTGCAGAATTTGTTATAAATATTGACACTTCGCGTAAACAAGATTATTAAACTAGTATAATAGGTATATTATTGGGTCAGTACAAGTAAGAGGATTATGTTGACTAATCGTCAATAAAAATGCGTTATTGTTGTCTAAGCAAAAGCAAAACAAACTTCCATCGTTTGCCGAATAATGAATTGAAGAGAAAGTTATGGTTAAACATATTCAAATTAAAGAATGATTATAATTTTGTCCAATAAGTAATTATTATATATCGCACTTTTCATAAGCTCCATGTAATACAAGTTTGTACTTGTAACTTTAATGTCAATCGAGTTGTCAGATTAATTTTATCATTGAAGATAAACTGGTTGTCTAGTATATGATACTTGAAATGCTGATCTTCATGACTCGTTATATAGTATATGTATTTATAATATTTTAAAAAAATCTTTAGTAAAAGTTCAATGTAAACTTGCCTTATATTGAAGAATCTACGATATTTGTTTCTTTTAATAATTGTATTAAATTATGCACTACACTTTACTAACAAATCGTAGTTTGCGCTTTGCGTGGAAGCCGCTTTTCCAACGTTATGTAGTACCTATGCGGGAATTGTAGGAGAAAAGTGCTAGCAAAACAGAGACTGGGATACACTTATAGTAACTATCGGTAATCGGTAGAGGCGATCAATCGTATGACGGAGGTTTTTTTGTTAGTATCTTAATATTTTGTTGTGTAGATCATACCATGTGCATATTCCCTTGGCTAGATAGTACCTATTAAAATAAATATTTAAGTATTCACAGTGCGGGTATGTTACATAATCGATATAAAGAACAACCCAATGTAACAGAATTGATTATTTTGATTGATTTTCTATTTGAAGTCCATTTGTATAATTTTAGTTAAAATAGTTTTAATGGTATTTAGGGAAATAAGAAAATAATAACAATAAACACTTTAAAGCTTCGAACAGTAAATTTTAACTCAAAAAAATGGTGCACAAATGAATTTAAACTCTCTGGTAAAAAATTATTTGAACTCTACCAATCGCAAAAAACAAATAATCAACTTAAAAAACGTACATGCAGGATGCAGGCTAGGATGATATACAAAGACAATTTTTAGAATAACTCACGCGTACACTCCCATAATACAAGATAATATGATTTACTTCAAGTTCCTATGATCAAGCATAAACTACTTAACTCCGCATTCATAGCTGTAGGTATAAATATTTTTAACAAACTACCATTAATTATAAAGTCAAAATAATAAAAACTATTAAAAAAGTTTCTTCTGGAAAACAATTGTTATACACTCAATGAATATTTTTACATTTAATAAATTTATTTAATCTACTATCGAATTTACATTTAAGTTTCCACTTTTATTATTATAATTATTATTATTTCTATATAATTTTATGACTTGTTCCATATATGAAACGCATCATGTAGTTACCTTCGCAATGACGAATAGTACAACAAATCTACATTTTCGACATTCTGTTAAAAATTTTTTAGAAATACAAATTTAAATTAAAAAATCTGATGTGGCCAGCATATTACGTTCCGTCAAGTCTATGTATTTTAAACAAATTCCATAGAGATGGTTCCTTGGAAAAGATTCTATATTTCCAGTAAAATTATAACACAAACTTCTTTAGCTTTTTCCATTCGTTAGAGTTCTTCCACTCATTTCAGTTTTTCGCGTCATCCTCATTCAAGTCTTCCGTAATACAATTCTTCTATTTTCTCTTTGGTCTTCCTTTGTTTCTCTTGTATCTTTATATAAACCTCTATCACTCGAGCCATTTCCTTATACCTTATACTCTCATTCATTATCCTATCTTTCCGCGTGTTATGAACATACCATGTAAATTGCATTTGGAACTGAAGTATATCAATTAGAATTATTTGAATATATCTGCAGTAACCATGGTTATGTGGTTATAGCATATCTGGCTTACGGAAGATAAAAATAGTGTATATTGATAAAATGTTGTTTGATGAACTTGTTAAGTGTTTTTATTTTGTTTAAAATCTTTCACATTATAAACAGCAATTTATTTAAATTGTTATATAAAATAAGACAAACTATTTTCTGTTTTCTCTTCCAGTTTTGTTCATAACCCAATTCTAGAATTTATTTTCTCCCTTATAAATTCTCACCCTACCCTTTACCTTAGTTATCAGCGGTTCACAGTCAACTGACCGGCCATAGATGAGTGATGCGCATCGGTAAAACAGGTAGCCGAACGGGTCCGGTGAAACCAGGTGTGAACATTGCGCTGACTGACCGCTCAACGCCCGCCATTCGAAGCTCATCGCTGTCGCTGCCGTAAAAATAACCCGAACGTGTAGCTTTCAAATCAAGCGGAATTCACTCGTAAACATAGATACTGCAGCTTTAACTAATATAAATGGTATATTATTTGCTGAATCACTAGCTTTTAACGAAATATTAGATAATTTATGTTGCTATATAGAACGAAATACAGAATTGCGATCCCAGGCACGTAAGGGAATGATAACTTTGTAAAATTGTTCTTTGTTTTATAAATTCAAAAATTGAATATTTAACAAAGGATCGCGTGGCTGTGGGTGTTAGGTAACCTTCTGTAATTCGAATGGCCACGGGTTCAATTCCAATCGATGTCAACCTCGAAATTTGATTTGAAAAGTGAGCATTGTAGTGCTCTCAGCACGACAGCTTTGAGAGCCCGTGAGATAAAGCTCCAACAATATAGACATGTTGTCTTTATCGAAATCTGTTCATAGATGCAGATTCGCACGCCCAGATACGGATAATAAGTCTCGACGATATATTTATTTATAAATGTATGTTTGAGTGTCTGATCACGAATCTAGAAACGCGCGGTGGCTCCCCGACCGACGTCAAAATTATTTCGTATTTTAAATGGCACAAAAGTTACCCCTGTAATTTATTCCCCACTCCAGTAATGAGTGCCTGTGTGGTGACACCTGGCATACACCCGCACGGTACGAATTCATCATCATTGCCGATATTTGTGTATAAAGCAGATTGATACACCCAGCGGCGGATATTTTGCCGTAATGATATATTTACATTTATATTTGAGGAACTGTTGGCAGTAACAACTACGATCCAAATATTGTAAATATATGTTAATACAACGACATCTACTCTCAAGGATGCCAAATAGTTTGGTAGAACTATTGTACAAAAAAGTATCTCTTCTATCATATAGTCAGTCTTGTATAAAATACTAGAAAAAACGTATTTCAAATACAAAATACTAAATATTCGTATTCAACTTATTCGCGTGTTTTTATGTATATTAAAAAGAAACTACAACATTAATATAGCAAACTGTTTATTTTACAAAATATTAGAGAATTGTTCCATTTTATTAATAGTAACAGACCACACACGACGGAGGGTTGTGTTACAAATACTTGTGTATTTTAAATACAAAAATGTATTTCAAATAAAAACGTTTAAATATTAAAAATTAGTCTTTCATATATATAATATTATTTTAATGTATTAAAATATAAAATACTTTTGAAAAGTATTTGAACTAAAAATACAAAGTACATTTATTTTTAAGTATTTAAAATACTTAATCTAAATCTAAATGGAATACTTATTCCAAATACTATACAATACTGTGTATAGTCACAAGTTATTACACTGTAAAATTAGAGTTGCCACAAAAACGGCACATAAAAATTACTAATTAATATCTAATTCTTCATGAATATTTTTTTATGTTAATTAACATACAGTATAGGTAAATAATTTCTAATATTTAAATATGATCTTGAGTTATATTAAGTTACATACATCTTGAACAGTAAAGAAGCTAGAAATCATCCAAAATTCAAAAAATCTGATGTGGCGAGCACATAACCTTCCGTCAATCCTGTGTATTAGCTTTAGCTTTTCTCATTTGTTAGGAGTCGCTATGTTTTATTTTCTTCTTCCACTTATTTCTGTTATGCGTGTCGTTCTCATTTAGTTCCTTTTCTCTCAATTCCTCCGCAATACAGTCCTTCCATCTTATCTTTGGTCTTTCTGTATTCCGTTTACCTTCTCTTACTAAGCTATTCGTTCTTTCAATATATTCTTCATCTCTCGTCATGACATGTTCAACCCAATGTAATCGTCTTTTTTGTATCTATCTAGAAACTTCTATCACTCGAGCCATTTCTATTATTCTTTCATTCATTATTCTATCTTTCCATGTCTTCCCTAATATCAATCTCAACATCTTCATCTCTGCCACATTCAGTATCATTTCATTGACACTTACATCTGTCAGTTAGAATATTGTTAATATAGTAGCTGTTTCCATGGTTATAGCATAGCTGGCTAATTTATATGATTTAATTTCTTTATAATTCGTTAACTCTATATCCATTGAATATGAAATATAAAATGTAATCAATTCGTATAGATAAGAATATTCTTTAATATTTATAATAACATTAAATGATAAAAAATAATAATTAACGGCGTTTTTTCAAGAAAAACTGTTAAAATCTTCAAATGAGGGTATTTCCGGTTGACCATTTATAATCAAAAACTAATTAAGTCTGCATATAGATGCAAAGAAGAGGAATACGTTAAAATTGTATTTTTGGAATTCTAGTATTGGAGATATTACGTCTGAAATTATAGTCACACACACACGAACACACACACTTACACACGCAAACACACACATACAAAAATCTTCGTAAAAATCGTAAAATCGTATTGTAAGGACCTTAAAACGTGCGTATTCATTGAAAACTCACCACCAATTTTTTTGACCAAAGGCAATACATTCCGTACCGGAGATGATGGAAAGTAAAAATGCAGTAAGTTTTTCGCAAAATCTCATTTGAATCTGAAAATAGTTTTTATTTCATACTGTCCGCTATTTACTAATTTAGGTTACTAATTTGAGTCCGGGAAATGATACATTACAGTACCCGAGCCGGGAAGTGTTGCTTGGAAACATCCCTAATGGTTTATTTTTAAATTTTATCAAAAAAAGAACGTTTCAAATATACGCTGCCGGTTGTCGCTCGAACGTTATGACCTCTTCGGCAATTTACAGTGCTCTTGTCTGTTTGGCAGGGAGTGTTTGGGAACGTGGGGAAAAAGTTTTAATTTCTGAGTGTCATGCCGAAAGAGTACGTTTAAAAGCAGCGAGTTGCAAATATCTATGCTTGATGTAGGGTTTGTATTTATATGCTGCAATTTGTTTTAGGTTATATTATTTTGAAGGTTAATAAAGTAAAATGGAAGGCATTAAAATCAATTTATTTAATATAATATAACATTAAACTTATGCATGATTAATATTAATAGTAATTGTACAGTTAGCATTTTCACTAATATTAAGAGTTGGCATGCCCCCTTCTGTAGTTACTGTTGTAGTAGAAACTTCCTGATGTTGTTGGAGAACTTGTACAAAATTTTCTCCACCTTGAATCATTCTAGCAACTTTTATCTTTCCTTCCATGGATTCTTCTACATATTTTTCCTTCGCAGAAGAACTCTTCCAACCACCATGACGTTTTAGGACGTTGATATCAGCTCCAGCATTAGCCAGAAGAGTTGCCGATGTTCGACGGAAACAATGCTCGGTATATTTTTCAGGATGCTCCAACCTTAGATATTCTGCAATTTTTTTATTTTTTTTTGGTATTCTTCCAATGGTATGAATGCCAACTCTTTGAGAAATACACTTGCCTTGTCTATAAGCTATAAACAGTGCTTTTTCAGCTAAATTTGTGGGGCGCAAATTACGATAACTTCTATACAGATCCAAAAAGTTTATTCCATCGCAGTTGATAACGGTAAACACGCGTTTGCCATAAGTTTTTGTTTTGCCGATAGTGACAACCAGTCAATGTTTTGGAACTCATTTAATAAAAAATTAAGTACTATCTTACCTTTACTAAAAGGTAATCCTTGGTGGGTGCGTCTGCCATAAATTTATTAATTTCTTCCCGAAGAATAACTTTCGATTTATTTGGCTTATAACCCACGGACTCTTTTTAGATAAGTTATTAATTTGGAAAATTTTGAGATGTTCACGTTTTCGTTGGCCAACAACATGGATTTAACCATCGAATATTTGGCCCATAATGTAGAGCTATCATACTTTTTGGACTAAAAATTATTTTTGTTAGTTACAGAGATTTTTAGCAAAAGAAAATATATTCTTACCACTTCCGAAAAGTAAGCCAGCATGATGTTTTCATTTACATTATTTGCGACATTGTATATTTTTCTCCAATTGCAAAATAATTCAAATCAGTTTCCGTATAGCCTCAGCACTTTTTTTCAAAATATTGTTCGGAAAGTTTGAGTTATTACTAGAAGGAGCGTTCATTTTTGATGACAAGCAAACAAACAAAATCAACAAAAAAAATGAAACAGACACAGGTAACTAAGATAAATTCTAATGTGATGTGATCTAACTAACATACTGACATAAATTTAAAAATATTTAAATCACGTAGACAGTATGAAATAAAATGTTGTACGTCATATGGCCATGAAGTGGTATTACGGTACTTTTTTCGAAATTCCTGACTCGGTTCCTTCGTCGCCTCGTCCGTAAACTTCCCATACGTACCGTAATACTTCACTTCCTGGCCTTATAACGTAAATAACTATTCTTGGATAAATAATTAAATATTCACAGATTGCGGTACTGACGATGTATCTGTACATCAGTATACAATAAACACATGCATTAAATTACTTTTATGTATAATAAATAACCTGAAACCTATATACAAGTATTTTTCAAGATAATATAATATATTGTTCAGTTTCAACCGTAAGTAATTTTAAATAAATTGCAAATAGAACCAGGAAAGAATCTCCGGGCGCGCATGTAACATTTAAGTATTTTTCCTGCGTGTAGTGATGGGTAAATTAATTTAATGCAAGAACATTTAAGCAGAATATTTATAAAGAACAAGTTTATTTGAAATGTGTAACGATAATTGATCATTAAGCCAAAATACAATAAAATTATACGTCAGAATCAGATTCCAGTAAATATAGTAATAGAAGTGGTATATGACTGCGTCTCTAAAGACTACCTTATATCTTTGTATTTCTCTCTCAAAGCATCAATTACAAGAAGCAATTAATTACCCCTTCCACAACTTTACCACAACAATGCCAATGCGGTTGTATTTCACAACCATATCATCTCCCATTATGACAAGCAAGGTTATTTGGGCTGGATCCTTCTGTGTCAAGAGTTCCATAGCGATGCGAGCCTGCGTTTGCGTTTGAAGTGGTCGGAAAGCTGCTTACTCACGAGGACAACATTTTGCTAATTATGTATTGGATCGATCTAAGCCGATTTGTTTTGAATCAGAGAAAATACCACAAAAGGGTTTTTGTGATGTACGGATGTTTATAGAATGATTATTGGCTGTCGAAAAATATTTATTATATATGTATACCGATTCGTTATTTCATTCATCCAAAGTAAATAATTCACTTGTAACTTTTAACACTCCGTCATGTATCACATTTGACCTTTCAAGTTCACGATCTATTTTTGTAAATTGTCGTATAAGGCATGAGTAGGTATAAAGAATCAAATGATTGTACATGTTTTAATCAATTACCTAAAACTTTATTGAAACTATTTATTTATTGCAATCCATACAGCATAAAAATTGCCGTCTATTTACATAAGCATTAACGTCAAAAATAGAAGGCGTAAAAAAACAAATAATAATTAAGATAGTAACATAATAATGTTCTTGTTTGAGGTATATACCTAAAACTTAATGAAAATTATACTAATATAAAACGCGAGGATTTATTTAATAACGGGTTATTTTCTTAACATAATAGATTAGATTAATTTATTACATCCTTTTACAAAAAGTAAACAACAATTGTTCAGTTATGGAATAATCATCAATAAACTCATAAATTACAATTAAAATGAGAGTAAATTGTATAATTTCTTACATAATTTTATAATAATATTTTTCTTGGTTTGGATATTTTGACTGAGTTTGCGGTTCTAGTCACGCCGTACTCCGAGGAACTTCGTATTTTATGATTAAGTAAGTAATTTTGCATGTGAAAAACAAAACCTAAAATTTCGTTCATAGCTGAGGCGGTGTAATAGAATATGTTATTAATGTTTTGTAATATTGAATTTGAAAAAAAAAATTATGATTGGATTTGTTTCATTATAGTGCAACTTATCTATATGTATCACTAAAAAAATAGAATTTCTTGTCTGTAAATAAATCGGGAATTCAACAAAGAAATGCTAGCCTTTCGAGTTTGTGTAAAAGTGTAGTTTTTGTCATCGTCAAGTAAGTACATATATATATATATATATATATATATATATTATTACTATTATTAATTACTTTATTATTATTGCACAAATTTATAAATTAATAATTGTTGTAATATTTTATGATGTAATATAAATAGATTTTCAAGTGTCTTCCGTAGTACAATGGTTAACATAGCTACTTTTGGAATATTCAATTTTATTGATTTGGGTTCGATTCTCCAGCAGGACATTTTTTTTATTTTTTACAAAAAAATTATTGAACTTTTAAAAACGTGTCTTTTATTTCCTATCACAATTATTAAGAAATAATAATAACTTTATAATAAATAACGGGAAAATAATTAACAAAAATTTATTACAACAATCAAAAGAGTAATATAATAAGAATGCATTTTCTTTTTTTTATAAATACAGTAAAAATGCAACATGCACATGTTCATTATACCTATCTACCTCAGTTATTTTTTATTAATAAGAAAAGAAAATATAATGCATTTTTATTATATCACTATTTTCATTGTTGTAATCAATTTTTGTTAATTATTTTCTCTTTATTTATTACAAAGGTATTATTATTTATAAGTGCTAGGAAATAAGTAATAGGAAATAGAAGATAGATTTTTAAAAGTTTAATATATTTGCAAAAATAAATAAAAAATTGTCTTGCTGAAGAATCGAACCCAAATCTATAATATTTAATATTCTCAAGGCAGCTACGCTAACCACGGAAAATATTTGAAAATTTTAATCATTAAACATTAAATATTGAAATAATTTATTTATAATTTTTATAATATGAACAATAATAATAAAGTAATTAATAATAAATAACATGAAGTAATGTACTATTATCATGTCCAATATCATAGCATAATTTTCTGCCGGACACTTTTATTTATAAAAAACTGTTTTCCCATGTTAAACGCCTATGTCAAGGATTTATTGGGACATCCGGTGTATATATATATATATGAGTATATGTCGTACTGTCGAAAACCGTACCGTCGAAAAGCCATACCGTCGAATAGCCACACTGTCGAAATGTCATAGTGTCGACACTTATCCCCTCCACAATGTCCGTAGCGTCGAAACCTTAAATGTCCACACTGTCGAAATGTCATAGTGTCGACACTTACCCCCTCCACAATGTTCATAGTGTCGACACTACTTGAATGTCCACAGCGTCGACATTGGAATGTTCGTAGCGTCGACACGTACCCCCTCCACATTGTTGGTAGTGTAGACCAGATGAATGTTTACAGTACGAATGAGCCGGCCACAAGCAGTACAATGTTCTAAACAAGTTTCACGTTGTTTTCTTGTATTACATATTAACATCTAAATTATGAATTAAAAATTTTGAATGCGCAAATACTATTAAATATTACATATTTTACTTGTAAATAAAATGAAGCAAAACAATAAAATATTAAATCCACATACTTAAATAGAATGGGGGTCCTACACTATTTTTATAAGAAACTTCATCTGAACCTAAAATTGTGACAGTTGTGTATTCAAGAATAAGGAATATTTTTATTATTATAAATTTTAAAGTACAATAGAAGGTATAAAAATAATACAGTTATTTATATAAATAACCAAAATTTGCATTAAATATGTTTCCTTATCCCAAAAAATCATTGTTCCTCAGTAAACCAGTAGAGCCGTATCCGGTAGGGTACCTATATACTCAGGGTATGGCCATGACGTGGCTCGCGTTTCGTCAACCATTTGCGGTCCACTGTCATATCCATTATTGTTGCGCAAATTATTATGTATTTTCGTGGTTATTTGTTTTATTTTAATGCAAAACACATTTAAATATACTTCTAATGTTTATTTAAAGTGTAAGTAATACTTTTATTGTATTTATTTATGTATTTTCTTGAGATACTGACTACGATGACTGGCAATATGGAAAACATAAAAATTACTAATATTAAGCACAAACATTTAAATTTTTAAAAGGTAAGTTTAGATTATATACTTATTATGTAAATAATAACTACAGTTATTAAATTAGATGTGATAATAACAACCTATATCCTATGCTCTACATAACCTCCATATCTATGTCGTAATAATAATTGTGTATCTCTTAAATAAATTAATTTTTATTACCTTTATAGATTTGTAGTGTGATTATTTAATATTCCTGTATAATATAAAATCACATTTCCTACAAATAAATAGGGAAAAGAATACTCAGTATGTTTGACATTGGCCCTCTTATGGCGGCGATCATGCCCCATGGCCATACCCTGTATATAAAGGTACCCTAGTATCCGTTAGGGTACCTTTATATACATGTACACTTATATATTTAATTTGATCTATTCTTTCAAGAAAAAATTAATTAGAAAATGTGGGATTATCCCATTAGGAATTTGAACGCCAAGCTGAGCACTGTAAAATTATACTTTAGTAGCAATAATTACATTCCTTATAATATTACTAGAAATACGCATTCGCTACTTTAAAATATTTATATATTTAAAATAAACTTACGATTCCCATGTTTTAACATTTAGTCAAATATTTTATAAAATTTTCTAAATCTAATACCAATAGATATCAAAGTTAGTAAAAATAATTAAAAATACAGAACGATATCTTACACAAATTTGATATCAGTATATTGCAATAAAAGTTTAATTAATTTGAATAATTCATTCGATTTTTGCAATCAACACTGAACAAGAGGCAATATCGTTTTTAGCGTAATCTGTATACTTATTGTATTTAAATTTCTTATTATTGTAACTAACATTATTACAAATGTATGTTGTATAATTTTAATATTTGGCTGTAACAAATAAATGTAATTTTTTTATTTACTGAACAGTTTTTATATTTTGAATATTAAATTTTCGCACTAATGGCGCCAAACTCTGTCTTGAGTAGCTCTCGTACTGAGTCAAAGATGGTGCCATATCCGGAGAAGATTGAATTATTGTGCGGACTAATTCTTTATAGGAGAATGGACTATTTCAAATGTATTTCTGATATGTACCTACAAAGACATTTCATTTATGATATGTACACAGAATTTTAATTTTTAATATGTGCAGGGAGTATTTATTTATGATAACAAGGTAGTTTAAATTTTTGTTAACATCTTACAGAAAATTCAAATGTAATGTGCTCTCAAGGAATAATTTTTGATAGGACAATGAATATATTAAAAATGTGTATGTGGTATAAAAAATTATTGTTCCATGCTGTTATCGCTAAATGATTTTATGATGGCAAAAATATATATTTCTGATGTCATAAATTTAATTCATGATATCAACTTGGACTTTTTATTTTATGTATCTTGATATCATAAAATAATTTGTTGCTATCATAGAATATTAAAAAACTTATTACGACTTAACGAAAAACCATACTACAGATCGTTTTTAGCTCAGATGAAGTTTCTTATAAAAATAGTGTAGGACCCCCCATTCTATTTAAGTATGTGGATTTAATATTTTATTGTTTTGCTTCATTTTATTTACAAGTAAAATATGTAATATTTAATAGTATTTGCGCATTCAAAATTTTTAATTCATAATTTAGATGTTAATATGTAATACAAGAAAACAACGTGAAACTTGTTTAGAACATTGTACTGCTTGTGGCCGGCTCATTCGTACTGTAAACATTCATCTGGTCTACACTACCAACAATGTGGAGAGGGTACGTGTCGACGCTACGAACATTCCAATGTCGACGCTGTGGACATTTAAGTAGTGTCGACACTATGAACATTGTGGAGGGGGTAAGTGTCGACACTATGACATTTCGACAGTGTGGACATTTAAGGTTTCGACGCTACGGACATTGTGGAGGGGGTAAGTGTCGATACTATGACATTTCGACAGTGTGGCTATTCGACGGTATGGCTTTTCGACGGTACGGTTTTCGACAGTGTGGACTGTTCCCATATATATATATATATATACATATATATATATATATATATATATATATATATATATATATATATATATATATATATATATATATATATATATAGTTATAGCCTGTGTTACGAGTTTAATGTCTTTTCGTTGTACAAAGATCCGTAAAATTTGAAACGATATCTGTAATGTATTGATTGTTCATTTTTTGGTTGATCCAGACATTGCTAAAACTGTTCTATTTGTTGGTTTTATACTAGGTTCTAGTAATTGATTATAGGTAAACATATGACGTTCGATAGTCGTGAATTATCCATCCTAATATTTTATTCCACTCCTGCACTGCTATATAATTCAGCGTTCTCTATTCTATTCATATGGTTGGGTGTATTTTGCGAACATCACAGAAGTAAATGTAAGGTAACTTAATTGACACTTTTATAGAGGGTCGGTTTTGTTGACGCCCCATACCTCTACAGCGTAAAGTGCTGCAACTTTTATTATCGAATTTAAAAGTGTTATTTTTTCTGCCTAACGTGCTGATATTTCCCAATTAATATTTCTGACATTTGTGCAGATTTCTTTACACTCCTGTTCGTAGCTTCAACACATTTCCCATTGATGAAAATGTAATAACTAGATGATTGATTTTAGTAACGATTTCTATTGGATTGTTATAATATGTAAAGGCCTATTTTGTAATAATTAACATAGAATCAGTAAGTTTTTTTTTACCTCTCGCCAATAGAAGTATTGGATTCATACTAAAAGTCGCATATCCAGATTTTAGTGAATAAGCACGTTTTAAGGTCCGCAGAATCCGATTTTAACATGTTGTATGTGTGTTTGTTTGTGTGTGTGTGTGTGTGTGTGTGTGTGTGTGTGTGTGTGCGTGGATGTTGAAAGGACAATTTCTCAAAAACTATAAGACACAAGACTTGTTTAGCTACGTATTTCTAAATCTGACATTAATACACTGTCTAGTTGATGTATGCTTCCACTAGCTGTTTTAGTGAACGTATAAATTATTGCGTTGCCCACGCAACATGTCCACCCAATAATCTAGGCGTATAAATTTTATAAAAAAAAAAAACAGAAACAATACCTAACGCACATAACTCGGATTTAGGTAGACAGTGACAAAAGAAGGTGTATACACTAACTAGTCAATGAATACATTAACTAGATAAAGTATGCACTATATAAAATAATGTATACTTTCACTAAAACAGCTAGTGGAAGCATACATCAACTAGACACTGTATGCACTAACTAAGTTGATACTTTAACTGTACTGTAACATATACATACAATACCTACTGGACGGTAGTGTAAGCTCGGTTTTAAAACTGACATTACCGTAGATTTTTTCTGGAAGTGGAAAGTACATATAATATTTCTTATTGTATCATTAATTATTTAAAATTATAGGTATATTACATATACCCTTTAGATATACCGCCTGTGTTGTATTTTACATTTAAATAACAACTAGTTTGTATATAAACTCTATTTATTAATATTTATTAATGTTACAATACATATTTTATGATCTGTTAAAACTGTAGACAAAAGACAACAACATATCATGACTTGATTTTAAGTTGATCTCCTGACATCCCTCTTTTTCTTCTTAAAAACCATGAATTTCGTCGAAGCTGTCTACCATCTTCCAACTGAATTATATATGATCTAGGTTCCGGTAATTTTTGAATTATTTTAGCGGGGAGCCATTCATTTTCATTTTTGTAAAATATATATTCATTAGTGTTAATACTTTTTCATCCTTCTTCCCTCTGTCGGCATAAAAAAATTCCTTTTCCCTTTTTATGTTTAATTTTTGTTTTATATCCAGCATTATTTTTGGTATAAGAAGCTTGTTGGATGTTGGAAGAAGTGTTTTGGTTCTTCGACCCATTAATCTTTGGACTGGAGATCCTAAATTATCTCACGGCGTATTCTTGTGGTGTAGTAATGCTAAATTTACATCGAAACCATCGTCGAGGCATTTCTTTATAAGATTTTTAGCCTCTTGTACATAACATTCTGCTAATCCATTGGATCTAAGGAATTTTGGACTAGAACATCGGTGAGCGAATTGCCATTTGTGTGTGAAAGATTTGTATTCTTCGGATACATATTGTTTTCTATTATCGGTCATCAAAATATCGGGAATATCATAAGTTGCAAACCATTTTTTTTAAATAAATATTACCTTTCGGCTTGTTAATGTAGTTAATTTTTCAAAATCGAAATATCCGGAATAACTATCACTAATGACAATATAGTGGGTTCCTTTAATTTCGAAAATATCTGAAGCTACTATCGACCATGGGCGTGTAGGAACTTCTTGTTTTAATATTGGCTCCATTTGTTTGTTACTTTGATATTTATTGCAAGTTGTACAACTTTTTACGTAATTTGTAATTTCTGTCGTCATATTAGGCCAAAATACCTAGTCTCTAGTTAAGTTCAGGGATCCTTGAACTCCTTTGTGACTTAGATGACGTACTTTATTGTATTATCTTTCAAAACTGGAGGAATTAGTATGCGATTATTTTTAAATATTAAATCTTCATTGAAAGACAGCTGTTTCTTGTAGGTCCAATATTTATGTAAAATGTAAAGCACTTCTGTTCTATTTTCGGGCCATCCTACCAAAATTTGTTTTTGAGTGCTTGTAATTCAGTGCCAGTGTTTACTAAGTTCTTTATTGTTTTATTTTTTCTTGAGACATGGAGATTACAACATAGATAGATAACTGATTTTTGTTATCTTCAGCTTCTGATTCAGTATAAAAATCTCTACTTAAAGTGTCGGCTATATATAATTCGGTACCTTTCTTGTATTTTACTGTTAAATTATATGATATTACTTCTATAATCATTCTTTGTAATCTGGCTGGGGCTTCATGTAAATTCCTTTTGATTATTGTCTCTAATGGTTTGTGATCAGTTTCAAGTTCCACCTTCGAATTTCCCCATATGTATTCACGGAATTTGCTACAGGCTGTTGTTATAGCTAGCATTTCTTTTTCTCGCTGGCTGTATCTCTGTTGCGTTTCTGTAAGTGATTTAGCACTGTATGCGATAGGTCGTCCTTGCTGCATTAGACCTGCACCTATTGCTTTGCTGTTTCCATCTACCGAAAGGGTTGCCTCTTCTTTAGGATTGTAGTATGCTAAAAGTGCAAGATTTTTTAACTTTTCTTTTAATTCTTCAAACGCTGTCCTTTGAGAAGAATCCCATATCCACTCTGTTTCTTTTTTGAGTAATACTCTCAGAGAAGCTGTAATATCGGAAAGATTTGAAATGAATTTTGAAAGGTATGTCACCATACCTAAAAATCTTTGCAGCTCGGTTACATTTGTAGGTGTTTTAATTTGAGATATTACTTTTACTTTTCCTGGATCTGGGAGTAATCCTTCACCTGTTAATAAGTGACCTAAAAAATTTATTTGAGTTTTTTCGAGCTTACATTTTTCTGCGTCTAGTTTAGTCCAGCGTTTTGTAGTCTTTTGTGTACTACATTTGTATTTTTTTGCAATTCATTTCGATTAACAGCATAAATATGTCATTAATAGAGCATTCTACTTCTTTCATGTCTTTCATGCTACACATTACCTGTTGAAATATTTCAGGAGCAGAAGCTAATCCAAATGGTAGTCGCATGCATTTATAACGACCCCAAGGTGCTGCAAATGTTAAATATCTGGATGTTCTTTCTGTTATAGGAATCTGCACAAATCCTTTTTTGCAGTCCAATAACGTAAACCATTTAGTTCCATTTATTTTTGCTGCGATTTCTTCGAGAGTGTTTAATGGATGTCTTCTTTTCAAGTTCTTGTTAATATCAGATGGGTTTATATACAATCTAAATTTGTCCTTTTGCTTAACCACTACCAGTGGAGACACTGCTGATGTTGATTCGTTTATTAGTTCTATGATGCCCATCTTGGTCATATTATCCAACTCTTTCTTCACCTCGTCTCGGATTGAATAGGCTATTCTTCGGGGTGGATGTATGGCTAATTTAGGATTTTCTATTAATTCTATATCATATGTAAATCTTTTGAGACATCCTAGCCTTTCAAATAACTCGTTTGATACAACATCTACTCGTTTTATTAGTCCTAATTTAACACAAGTCTCTATACCTAATACTGGTTGTACGTTTTTTGAACAATTAGAAGTTTATTTTTTTCTTTACTCTTTTACTCTAATTTCTGTGATGCATTCACCTGTAACTTTTATATGGTGATTTGAAAACGAGACTAAATTTTTTATTTTGGATTTATTTATTTTTAGTTGAGCTAAATTGGCAATTTTTTGTGTAATTACGTTACACTGTACTCCAGAATCTAATTTAAATTTTACTTCTACGTCTTTAGGAAATATGAATGTTTCATACCAACTTTCCAACGAAGATTCGTCTCCCTCTAACGTCTGTATATGAAGCATTTCATTGACTTCGTTTCCTTCACAAACAGAATTGATTTCTTTAGTCTTACATCGTATAGCAAAATGTCCTACTTTCTGATACTTCTTACATTTTTTCCGTAAGCTGGGCAATTTTTTTCCATGTTTTGTTCCGCATCTTCCGCAATTAAATTTTTCTTCTTTATTTCGGACTGGTCTTGCTTCTTTTTCATTTTTAATGCGTTTACCTCTTGACTATCTTGATTATCCTTCATATTTTGCATCTGCTTCTTCGTTTGTTCGTTTGACCTGCATATATTTATTGTTCTGACCACGTTTTCCAAACACTAGACATGTCCATATCATTATTTATTTGTAAGTATTTAGGTGATCTCAATGCTGAAACGATGTATTCATTATTTGCCATCTTTTCTATATTTTTCAACTCGGTTTCGGCACCATGTGTAGTATTTTACATTTAAATAACAACTAGTTTGTATTTAAACTCTATTTATTAATATTTATTAATGTTGCAATACATATTTTATGATCTGTCAAAACTGTAGACAATGAAGAATCTCGAATATTTAGAAGAGTACCACAAATAAACTTCCTTATACAATGAATTTAAAATTATAAAAATATCTGTTTATAAAGAATTAGATTTTTTGTGTTGTAACAAAGGAATTGGCGAGAGGTATTGGGTTGGACACAACAGATTTGTTTTTATAAATGGGATCTTTCCGTTTATGGCAATTTGCGGTCTTGATTACTTGGACATTTGTTATACTTTTATGCATGGTCTTACACTATGTTTGGTCTATCATACTTATTTGCAGCGATTATGACATCCATTGGTGTATTGAGCCAGAACGATTCTGAATGCAGTTCCAAAATTTTTTGTGACTTCCAGAACGCTATTACTGAACCGTTTTTTTAAATATTTTGAATAAAGTATACATTTTATTGCGAATTAATTAAATTAAAAGAAAATAATGTAGTTTTTCTAAAATTCGTAGACAAATATTTTAGTTTTTTGGTAAAATTAAAATTTAAGAAGACTATTTTAAAAATAATGCTTTATTCAACAAAATTTGAAAGTTTGTGTTCTGGAACATTTATGTTGAAGGTAAACATTGCACTACTTTTTGACACTACTGTTAATACCATGTCGTTCCAAACTAGCTCTGACTAATAGATGTAAAATTTTGTTACAAAAAGTTCATGTAGGCTCAAATTTACTCCAAAACGGGATGCTGCTAAAAATAAAACACTTAAAAAGCTTACCTGCCAGTGTTTGTAGATGATAGCTTTTTATGTGTTTAGTTACAAAATGGTGGCGATTTAAGTACTATAGCTCGTACCCAATAGAAATGACCTGCGCGAAATAGTATATTACGTACCATGAACTGTAGTTGACAGTTTATAGGTCGCGAATGTTTAGGAAATATTAATCCTAGGGTGTCGATATATAAAACTACATTCTCTACCTAAAAATTCGCTGACAATTCGTGGAACGTAATATACTATTACTCGCAGATCATTTCATGATTTTGTAAGGCATTACGCACTAGGTATATTTTAAATTCCTTTTTGATATAACATTTTCAAAAAAATATATAAATAATTATCATAATAGAAGTTATCTGTCAATTTTTTGCATTAATTCAAAAAAGTGGCGGGTTATTGGTGGCGAATAAACGCAGTAATGAGAAAAAAAGTTTAAAACTCTAGAAATGCACGCTTGCATCTTGCTTCGAATAAAATTTTGACACCAAACAAACAATGTGGTAACCAATCATCAGAAAAACACACTAAACTCATTTTACTTAAAATCATGAACATTTTTTTAATAAAAGAAAAAACAATTTTCGCAGTCTTACATAAAGCTTTGTATGCAATTCGTACATAATTAGGCTTTATTAACTCGCCCTATTTATTGGTCCTGTTCGCTGCTCTCACTCTGCCGTAAACTATAGGACTCGTCAATAAAGACCTACATTATATACTTGTTACATAAATAGCTATAGCTCGCCAAATATTTCATATAGCGAGTGTGTTAAATTTTTTAAAATGTTTTAATTTAAAAACATATATTTGAATATTAATGCATATTACAGGACTACACACATATATTTGTTATTGATGGAATGAATAATTTAAAATGTTAATGTAGAGCTATTAGCAATATTTCAAAAATATTTCAATTATAAATAAATTTGAATAATTTTGGTTAATACTATGTAAAGTTTTAATATATTGAGTGTGATATATCACATTTAAATTTTATTTACATTACCAAAATTCTCGAACATTTTCAAATATTTACACGTTTTAATTAATTTTAAACAATTTTGATATATTTTTACACAATCGATAAATTTACATAAATACGTAAATTAAAATGAATAATAATGTGTGTTTTATTTGAACAAATTTTTATTTTTCAATGTAAACATTGCAGTTGTTTTGTAAAACATATATTGCTTTTGCTCAAGGTATTATTAAAATAAAAATATTTACAATAGTTATATGAACATATGATTTAAATTACACAATTTAGACTTTCCTGGTTATAATTGGTCGAGGAAGTGGAAGTTTTATTGTGATTTCCTTTGATCCAGATCAAAGTTTGATTCTGGAAATTGTAACCGGAGTTAATGCAAGGGAAACTCTTGGAAGGAAATAGAACTAATGGAACTTGAAACTCGCAACTATACACTATACTAGTAAGGTTTTGTTGGAACTAAACTATTATTTGATGAAATGTAAGAGATTGGGTAGACAATAGTAATGTTTATTAGAATAAAAATAAATTGATTAGTAATTTCAGACTGTAGCGTGGTACAGAAAATTATTATAATAAAATAATATGAACAAGATATTAAGGCTATTTATTAAGATTATATTTTAAATATAAGAAGTTAAGCATTATTCAAGTGCTCCTGAACTATGAAATAAAAAATGGAGTTAATTGTTTTGACCTAAGAAGCAGCTCGCATTTGACATAAATATAAGTATGGTTTTAATTTATAATATATGTAATAAATTAGTATTTTTGTACTTACTTAAAATCTTTATAATTGTTTAAATATAGGTTGTAACAGAAATAAGTACATTAAATTTCACAATTTCAAGAAAAAAAATCTGATGTGGCCAGCACAATACCTTCCGTCAATCCTGTGTATTATGTACAAATTCAAAATAATGTTACTGCACGCGCCCATACATAAATTGTCTTGCAAAAGATCCTATATTTCCAGTAAAGTTATTTCATTAACAAACTATGCAAATTGCACTTGACACTGACATTTTCTTCTTCTTCTTTAGTTTTTCCCATTCGTTAGGGGGTCGCCATTTTTTATTTTCTTCTGCCACTCATTTTTGTTTTGCGTGTCATTCCTCATTCAGTTCCTTTTCCCTCAAGTCTTCTACAATACAGTCTTTTCATCTTATATATGGTCTTCCTATGTTTCTTCCACCTTCTATTAATATATTCATCTCTCCTCATGACATGTTCAAACCAATGTAATCGTCTCTCATATATCTAGAAACTTCTAACACTAGAGTTACTTCCCTTATTCTTTCATTGATTTACATTTTATTGATACTGACATCTGTCAATTTGAATTACCTGAAAATATTAGCAGTTTCCATGGTTAAGTTAGCATAGCTGGCTGAATTATGAAATTTATGTGAAATTTATTATTTGTATTCTTCTTTAACTCTATATCTGTTGAATAACAAATATAAAATGCAATCAATCGTATAGATAATAATATATTCTTTAAGTTATAATAACATTTTTATTTTCTTCTGCCACTCATTTTTGTTTTGCGTGTCATTCCTCATTCAGTTCCTTTTCCCTCAAGTCTTCTACAATACAGTCTTTTCATCTTATATATGGTCTTCCTATGTTTCTTCCACCTTCTATTAATATATTCATCTCTCCTCATGACATGTTCAAACCAATGTAATCGTCTCTCATATATCTAGAAACTTCTAACACTAGAGTTACTTCCCTTATTCTTTCATTGATTTACATTTTATTGATACTGACATCTGTCAATTTGAATTACCTGAAAATATTAGCAGTTTCCATGGTTAAGTTAGCATAGCTGGCTGAATTATGAAATTTATGTGAAATTTATTATTTGTATTCTTCTTTAACTCTATATCTGTTGAATAACAAATATAAAATGCAATCAATCGTATAGATAATAATATATTCTTTAAGTTATAATAACATTTAACTGATTTTTTCAAGAAAAACTGTTAAAATCTTCAAATGAGGGTACTTCCGGCCGACCAATTATAACCAAAATCTAAACAGGTCTGCATATGGTTGTAAGGAAGAGGAATACGCAAGAATTGTAATTTTTGGAATTCTAGTATTGGAGATATCGTCCACGAAAAAGCGGTCACATACACACACACATACACACACACACACACGCACATACGAACACACACACACACATACAGACATCATCGTAAAAATAGTAAAATCGTATTGTAAAGACCCTAAAACGTGCTTATTCAATGAAAACTCACCACCGAATTTTTTGACCAAAGACAATACCTTCCTTACCTAGAGGTGACGGAAGGTAAAAAGACATATTATTGCTCTAGACGAGTTTTGTCACTGGTTAAATATAATGTAGGTACTGATTTCTATAACACTGGGTACATACAGGCTGTTTTTCAAAAACGGGACCCCTAGATTATTTTCTTTAATATAGGAAATAAAAGACTATAATTCATATAAAAGTTGTAGTAGATCAAGGGGGACATCCACTTATTGAAGAAAAAATTGTTTTAAGCCCTAGATCTCAAACTATGACAGAATTATATTTTTACCTTCCGTCACCTCTAGGTAAGGAAGGTATTGTCTTTGGTCAAAAAATTCGGTGGTGAGTTAAGAGTGGTATTGGATTCATGCTAAAAATCGTATATCCAGATTTCAATGAATAAGCACGTTTTAGGGTCTTTACAATAAGATTTTACTATTTTTACGATGATGTCTGTATGTGTGTGAGTGTGTGTGTGTTCGTGTGTGCGTGTGTGTGTGTATGTATGTGTGTGTGGACGCCGTTTCGTGCACGATATCTCCAATACTAGAATTCCAAAAATTACAATTCTTGCGTATTCCTCTTCCTTACAACCATATGCAGACCTGTTTAGATTTTGGTTATAATTGGTCAACCGGAAGTACCCTCATTTGAAGATTTTAACAGTTTTTCTTGAAAAAATCAGTTAAATGTTATTATAACTTAAAGAATATATTATTGTCTATACGATTTGATTGCATTTTATATTTGATATTCAACAGATATAGCGTTAAAGAAGAATAACGATAATAAATTTTATATAAATTTCATAATTCAGCCAGCTATGCTAACTTAACCATGGAAACTGCTAATATATTCAGGTAATTCAAATTGACAGATGTCAGTATCAATAAAATGAAAATCAATGAAAGAATAAGGGAAGTAACTCTAGTGTTAGAAGTTTCTAGATATAAGAGAGACGATTACATATTGGTTTGAACATGTCATGAGGAGAGATGAATATATTAATAGAAGGTGGAAGAAACATAGGAAGACCAAATATAAGATGAAAAGACTGTATTGTAGAAGACTTGAGAGAAAAGGAACTGAATGAGGACGACACGCAAAACAAAAATGAGTGGAAGAAGAAAATAAAAAATAGCGACCCCTAACGAATGGGAAAAACTAAAGAAGAAGAAGAAGATGTCAGTGTCAAGTGCAATTTGCATAGTTTGTTAATGAAATAACTTAACTGGAAATATAGGATCTTTTACAAGAAAATTTATATATGGGGCGCGTGCCGTAACATGACTTTGACCCGTGTCAAAATGACAGCAATTAATTATGTCCATAACTGACAAGTGTTATAATTTTTCAATCAAAATTTCATAATTTTCTTATTTCATGTGGTTTGTTTGTTATCAGGAGTATGGAATTCAGTTGCCGAGAAAGGGAATCACATAATACCAAAAATTTATAATCTTTTGCAAGAAAATTTATGTATGGAATTTGTACATAATACACAGGATTGACGGAAGGTATTGTGCTGGCCACATCAGATTTTTTTAAATGGGATGGTATATATTTTTTTGCCCATTGGATAGAGTATTTTTTATGAATTCAACCATGTAATTATTTTATATTTTAACATGACAAAAATATTGAGAAAATTTCAATTGTTTAAATAAATTTTATTTTTATAGTAGGCCATGTACGAACTTAAAATGAAACAAATATTAGTTAATAACTTTCTAAATAGCAACAATAGGAATTATGGATTAAATATATCAAATTGGGAAATTGCAGCTTTTGTTTTTCATATAAAGCTTACTGAAAAATAACTACAAACATAAAATTTATTTATATATCAATTGAATTTTTCTCAATATTTCTGTTATGTAAGGATATAAAATGATTACATGGTTGAATTCAGAAAAAAATACTCTATCGAATGGGCCAAAAAAATATTTACCATCCCATTTAAAAAAATATAATTATTCTATGTTATAGTGAGAACTATTAAATGTAATTATTTAAATGTCCCCCTTGATCTACTACAACTTTTATGATTTTCTTCTATTTTCATTAATATAGAAAATAAACGAGGTTTCCTGTATCCGAGAACAGCATGTATATGTATACATTTATAATATACTAACAAATATATTAAATTTGATCATATGAGAGATATGAACAATCTGTCTGTCGTTCTTGTTACTGCATAAAAATCTCAACTCTGCTCATATGAAACTCATCTCACTTTGAGCTAAGGCAAATGACAAAAAGAACGCAACAAATGGTTAAAGAAATTACTAGGAACTCCATTGAAACACTTTAAAGATTAAAGAAACTGACGTTTCGGGCTATTCTACACAAAAAAAAATTGGTGCAGTAATACAGAGACATATTTTAAATTTATAAATAAAATATTTTTTCAAAAATTAATAAAAGAATAAATAAATAAGATACAACAAATAATTAAATTAAAAAAGAATATTAGATAAAAATATGGACAAGAAATAGAATAACGATGAACAATATTTACAGCATTTAATAAGAATTTAATTAATAAATAAAATGTGCTAGTTAAAATAGTCGAATTGAACCATTTTCAAATAACTATATAATACGAGTATATTTCGAATGAAAAATGCTGTAGATTACAGGGCATATGAAATTTGGAACGGTACACTTGCTCGATGTGTAGCAGAACATCTTAGATATAATTAACGACTAGGGTTGCCAAATGTCCTTATATCAGGCTTCTGAGTCCCGCCAAGCGTGCCGACGGCAATATCTTCCAATTTTTTACGTGTACTAATTTTTAATTCGTATATTGGGTACAAATAATCACAATTACGAGTATATTTTTGAAACTTAAATATTTTGTATCCCATTATTGTTTGTTTCTAAATTACATTATGCAAACCCTATAATATGTAGAGTATCTATACCTACATTTTAAAAACTTTGAAGGAGTATAAATTTATTAGATTCAACAAGTTTATATTGCTTATTTTGGTTCATTATATTCGATAATTTCTCTTAAATAGTTTAACAAATTGTAAGTTATAAAATTCAGTTGGTTTAAATAGCTTAATCTTAATTAATTAAATTTTTATTTCAAGATAATTCGATACTGCTGAGAGAAACGGTCATAAATCGATTTTTTATATTACGTTTGGATTATATTTGATAACTAAAACGTACAACTAGACCCTCTCAACCGTATTTACGGATACCTATAAATTTCCAAAATAGACTTATAGCCTTAATCTCATAAAATTACATACGCTGGAACTTCAAATTTAAAGTATAATTATTGAAAAAAATCGACTTATGAACTTTTGTCCCGACAGTAGCAAATTGTAAGCACTTAAAGGCTGATATATATATGAGAATAAGTGTGAAGATTAATTTTTATAACAATTAGTTCATGTTATTTTTCTTTTATATTTGATGGTAATGCGGTATGTGACCCTGATAATAATTAGAGAAAATGTTATTAATATAAAAATACGGGCATATTATTTTAATTTCATAACTAGAGGAATTTAAGAAAAAAATGGTCACATACCCCATTGTAATACTTATTAAGGATAATAGTTGTAATAATAATAATAAAAATAATAGGCATAATAATAAACAATGTTAATTGTTACACTGTCTCATACGCACAGAGTGTATAATCTATTTTTAGTGGCCTGATTTTTTTTGCCTGTCCCGAAATTTTTTACATACAATCCGGAAAAACTGATTTTCAAAGTTGACAACCCTAGTAACTGGTGCATACAAATTAAAGAATTCTTATAACTACAAAATTAAATCTGTTTTTTATGAAATACACGTTTGTGTAATTAAAATTAAGTACCTAAGGTATGTATGAAAAGTTTAATTTCACAGAAAATTTTTCTATATTGCTTATATGTTGGTATACCGAGCGTAGTTTTCAGACTAATAAATAAGTATGCGATCTACATTGAAATACCCATAAATAAACAAGCTTTTTCCCGAAGTACACATTAATTTTATTTATCTAAACAAATAAACTAGACTATACAACACAACGAAATTTAAATTTTGTAGGACTTATTTATTCGTTAATTAAAACGAGGTCCGCAAAATGGAAAGTTTGCTGTTTGACTGCTACTAGTATGCATATTTTTTTACCTCTCGCTAAGAGTGGTATTGGATTCATGCTAAAAATCATATATCCAGATTTCAATGAATAAGCACGTTTTAAGGTCCCTACAATCCAATTTTAACGTTTTTACGATGATGTCTGTGTGTGTGCGGATGTATGTGTGTGTGTGTGTGTGTGTGTGTGTGTGTGTGTGTGTGTGTGTGTGTGTGTGTGTGGATGTATGTGTGTGTATGTGTGTGTGATGTTGGAAGGACGATTACTCAAAAACTATAAGACTTAATATTTGTTTCATTACGTTTCCCAATCGAACATTAATGGGAAGAACTGAAAAGGTTTTGGTAACAACTGGAAATAGCAGATACTTGCAAAAAAATTTTCTAAATTTTATTTTTTGAAATTTTTTCTGCGCAATATTAAAGAAAATTAAATTCTCAATCTAACACATTTAAAAAATTCATTATATCTCGCATAGGTTTGGAAATAAAGTATATAATATAGAAAAATCTGTTGTAATAAATCTCGTTGCCAAAAAAAGAATTGAGATATTTAAATGTTTTTAATTGACAGATAAATGCAAAATGTCAAAAATCAGATTTGGGAGGTACGAGCACATTTAATATATATTATTAATTAAATATGTATTTAAAATTATAGGAATGTTAATATTACATATATCCTTAAGAAATACCGCTAATACCCTCAATGAATTTGAAGAATTTTGAATATATTAGAAGAGTAGGCTAAAATTCCTCATAGAACGAAAGAAGAGATACAATTTCAATCATTTGTGAGTACAAGAAATGTTAAATTCGTTACTTATAGGGTGCGAGCAGTCATGTGACCTTGTTGGCCTTGGCAAGATATGGGGATCCGTGTCAGAATGACGGCTAGTATCAATTAATATAGATGTCACAATTGTCATATGTCATAATTTTTCATTCACAATTTCAAAATATTCTGATGTTTATTTATCATCAATAGTATGGAATATACTTGTCAAGGATTTGGAAAATCACAATGTTTTGAATGAAAACTTATGATACTTGACACCTATGTACATTATTACTAGCTGACATTTTGACACGGACCCCCATATTTGCTTGCCAAGGCAAAGTCACGTAACTGCTCGCGCCCTATGCAACATAAAATGAAAATGGCGAGAGGTATTGTGCTGGCCACAACAGATTTTTACTTCCTTGTACGTAAGTAAAGGAAGTATTGTAATCGCGAAAAATTTCGGTTTTCAGATTTCAGCGGAAATATCCATTTTGATGATCCTGAATCCATTTTGACTAATTTCGTCGTGACGTACGTACATACGTCCGTACGTACGTATCTCGCATAACTCAAAAACGGTAAGCCGTAGAAAGTTGAAATTTTGTATTTAGGACTCCTATAACATCTAGTTGTGCACCTCCCTTTCTGGTTATTACACAATTTTCAGAAGTGGCACTTTACTTGAAGCCTATAATAGATTTTAATGAAAAACTGTTTTAAAATATAATCCAAAACTTTTCAAATTTGGTATAAAAGACTTTTATGTCAATCGAAATAACATAATAGATTTTGGTTAAAATAGGCTAACCGGAAGTGATACATTACTTGAAGTTATTAACAGTTTTTCTTGAATAAAATGATTTTATTTTGATTTTAGAAATAAATGCTTCAAATAAAAGTTTTAGAGAATTAATTTCTGCCTCTAGCACATTAAGTATTATTAAATTAGCCCTTTGTATAAGCGAGATATGTAAATTAAAAATTATTTTTTTGTAATAAAGCTTGCTATGGATTAGGACAAAAAAATAAAATGTTCATGTCAAAATACGTGCAATTTTGTGATTCGTACAAAAACAAATATTATATTTTTATTGTGAAATTAGTCATATTCTTTGTTGTAATCAAATATTTCTTTGTTGTAATCAAAACTCTCTTTAAAAACTCCCTTTATGGTCGCTATATATCTTACTGTTTTGAAGTTAAATTAATATTTTGTAATTTATTTATTAAAAAATTTTGTATAGTTTAATAATCGTACAAGGAAGTCGTGTGGTGTCCACATCAGATTTTTTATTAATGTTTTACGGTTGTTTTGCTGTCATATACAGCAGATAACATCCATGTCTGAGCAGATTGTGATTCTGTGACTTTTGGACTGCGAAGCGATTCAGTTGCCCGAACCCTATTCTGGTCAATAAAGCTTATTATTATTATTATTATTATTATTATTATTATTATTATTATTATTATTATTATTATTATTATTATTATTATTATTATTATTATTATTATTATTATTATTATTATTATTATTATTATTATTATTATTATTATTATTATTATTATTATTATTATTATATTATTATTATATTATTATTATTACTATTATTATTGTTGTTATTATTACTATTATAATTATTAATATTGTAAAGATATGTAGAGATACAAAGAAATAGAAAACAGAGAAATTTGTTTCTTTTCTTGCTCATTGTGTACGAATATGTAAATAAGCCCAATAGCCTAATAATATTTTTTTTTAATTTACGGGCTACAGATTATTTTCCTAACGATCGTATACCGACACATGTTATTTTTTCTGCGTTCTTATTATTTCTTCAAATTCTGTAAGAAATTACATTAAATTTGGTATCTGTTTGATAAAAAAAAAACACCCCATAATTCCAGGTTTTAAACATAATCCGATATAATTCATTTTCCCTTTATAACACGTAAATATCACATATAAAAGTGTTTCCATATTTAAACTTAGATTTAGTTTTATAAAGGCTTGTTTGTCAAATCATATGTAATCGCACCACAATTAAACTTATATAGAGCCAAGCTCTTAACATTCTACTAAATTTTACAACTAAGAGTTACTTACTAAAATGGTTAGTGATAATGGTTCTCATAAGTTCAATACTAGCTTATTTTAACTAGTAGTAAAGTATATGTGGCAATCCTGTACTGTTAATGGAAACGTTGAACGAGAGGGATAGATATAAAAGGGATAGATATAAACATGTTAGCATGAAACGAAAGATCTGTTAATACTGGTTAGTGTGCTACTAGATTAGAGTTGACATAACCTGTAAAATAACCACAGATTTGACAGGAACTGTCAAATCTGTTGTGAGAACAGTGAAATAGTGAAGTGTTGTACTTATTGAATATGAAAAATAAGATTATTAAAATAAATGACAAATAAACGGGTGCGTTGGGAAAATTGAACACAAGGCGAAAAATATTTTTATTAAATTTAATTGAAAAAGAAATTAGAAATAATAGTGAACAAAAGTCAAAATGGTAAGATTTTAAAAGAACCTTTAAAAGTTTTTTAATTGTAACAAAGAAATGCTTGATAAAGGGAATGTGATTTCAACAAAGAAAATTACCAATCGCAAAAAATTGATTATAATAATTGGTCTTGTATGTGTTTATTCTAATTACAACAGAAATTTTTGATTACGATAAGGAATTTTGATTGCAATAATATATATATATATATATATATATATATATATATATATATATATATATATATATCAGTAATTACACAACAATAAATTGAGTATATCGTTGTTGGATTTAGGCGGAATTAAGCAGCAGTGGCTACGTAGAGTAATACAAACTTGTAGTTCTGCATATATACTGACACCGTTTCTAGATATTGGTTTTATATCATTTCTGATTACATCAATTATTTTTCTTATAGTCTTTTGAAGATCTGTATATTTTTATACTCTACCCATCTTTACATCTTTTTAAATAATTTTTAATTATCACGACAGTCTTCTGATTGACAGGTAATAGTACTTAAAATTGTCTTTCGTTGCTACTAATTATCAATACTAAATTTCTCTTTAATTAGGTACTACTAAGTTATACTTGTACTAATTTTAGTTTATGAGCGCAAATAATATAATAGTGAGTAGTTGCAATCATTAGTAGTGCTACTAATATTTAGTAAAAGGTTATGAGCATGGCTCAAAAATATTATCCGCAGTATGTTTAACAAAATAATCGCAATTAATAAAACAGCACTAAGTTATGCTATTAAAAAAATGTTCAACATTATTTTTTTGAAATTTGTTTTAGTTAAATAAAATAAAATAAATATATCATCACGGCATATTACCCACTGCTGCTTTGTACAAAATATACATTTGTTTGCTACTTAATTATTATTACTTACCTATTATTCATTTATTTATCTGTTTATTTATAATTTATTTTCACATAGCCACCTAGAATATGTGAATAAAAATATGGTGGTTTATATTTTAGTGAAATAATTATAGGTTGCTATTTAAAAAATAAAAGTTGATAGTTGTATCTTGTAAACTTTATAAAAAAATATTTACATCTGCCATCAAATAGTATATTTAAAATACTAAAGCCATTTTTTTTTGTATTACTTATGTGTGTATAAAAAGCAATCAGTAAGCCACACTGCCTATATAAGTTAAATGATTTAGCACTAATTTTTTATTAAAAATATTTATAAAAAAAAACAACTCTACTAGGAACAAAAAAAAACAAGGACTTTTTGTCCCCATAGTATACTTCAAACATAGGTATAGATTTTTACCATGATTGCATGTTATGAAAGAAGAATAAAAAAGTATAAACTGATTGTTAAAACTAAAAATGATAAATTGTTTACTCCATCCTAATTATAAATGTGCTATATTTAACCAAGCTCCAAAATCAAATTAAGTGGACTACCAAAACTAATATTCGGTCAGGTACCATATTTCAGGCCCAAATTATACATAGACGGTACCGGGTGGTCTATTTCTCAATTTAAGATTTAATTACCAAGTATTTAATTTTGATATCAAAAAAGTTAATGACAATCAACATTTTGTTCAGTAAAGTACACATACTTTGACTATTTCTCGCATGTAAATTTTCTAATTTATCTTAACATAAACTAAACTATATCAATACACATGACTAAAATTCGGTGTACTGCACTCATTTTTTAAATAAGTATAAAAAGCTCAGTTATTATTGTTGGTATTCATTTGTCATTTCACCTTATAAAAACATAAATTTTGTAGGGTAAAAAAACAATTTTTCGTTCCTTTATTATTTTTGGTCAAGTAATCTGTGGGTAATCAATACTTAACATTGTCAGAAATATTTGACCCCAAAATTATATTAGTGCCCCTTTAAAATAATTCCTCTCATAAATGAACATGATTACGATAAAAAATAAATTTCAAGCGAAGCTTTAATCATTGAAATGATAAATATGAAATAGAAATTAGTTAGAATTGGATGACCTAAATTATGACAAAGTAGTAGTAGTTTATACTACAAATAAACTAAAACTAGTCTACATCGTGCAGTTTCGAACCTGTGTGTGAAAGATTAATCTATGCATCTTTGCCTGATTGCGTCTCCCATCTATATGACCCTTGCACTTTGACTAGAAATTGGGCTCTCTACACTAGCACTACAAATGTAATTAATGCCATTGCCATTTCCAATCCGTGATACCAGCACGCTGCAGTCGAGTTAAGCTAAAATTTGACACAGGAGTTAATTAACTTTGATATTTGTTGTTATCTGGATGTAGAGAACTTGCACTTGCTCGTTTTATAATTATGTGGGTTTGTGCATTACGGCTAATGGATATGTTAGATGTAACAACTTGAGGTTATCCTATACATTAAAGACAAATATGCTTTTGACATTTATATGAATATTATCTTCATGGTATTATATTATAAATTAAACGGTATTCAATCGCAACAAATCCAGTTTATAAAAACAATTTAACTAGGGAGAGGTCGTTTGATTACTCAATATTTGGGCCGCACATGTCTTGCAACTAAAAATCGATATTACTATAAATCTATATGTGACAAAGAAAATAAAAATTCTTAATGACGATGTAGGTACCACACACTATTTGCGCCCATTGGTAAGGCGATATGAATTACAATGAATGACGACAAGATTTGACATCTCTGAATATGAACGTCCATTCAGTTTACAACGAAACGATGGATAAAATGTTACATGAATAAACGCAGAACAAATCGTTGGCCCCTAGTATTTTTGTACAATGTGGATGACATTAGTAGATTGAGCGTATACATAATTCATATGGAGTACAATCCATGGTTTTCGTTTACATCATCTGATCGACGACAAATATTTCTAAAGGATATTGCAATTGAGTTATGCTTCCCTGTTATACAAACTAGAAACACTATTCTTAAAGTTGTGCGAAACCATTTTACAAGTAGCTCTAGATAAATAATTATTGTAGAATCTAGAATACTGGGATGGCAAATAATAGAAACAATCGGAGGTATTCTGGTAGTTGGAAAATGCTATATTTAGCGAAAATTAAATCATAGACAGAGAAAATCACAAAATACATACAAGGATTAGATAAGAAACATTGTTCATTGTAAACAATGTATTTCATGAATTCAACAATTAATCGGCAAGAAAGCTCGAAATCTGTCATTAAAATTTATTCTACATAAACTATGTACTGGTTTGGCTCAGTATATGTGTCACAATAAGCAGGAGGCTCACAAATGTGTATGTTATACTAAAGGGTGTGAACTGAGAATACGTGAAGTACAAACAATACTTATGTTTTTTGTAAATTTTATGTTTGATGGGGGATAAATATCTTTGACATGTCAGCGGAATTCAGCCGTGTTGTGAAATCCGAATACATTCCAGGCTGAGTAATCTAAGAGCTACTAACAAAAATTTGCTTTCTGAATGAGAATACCGGACAGCAGAAGTACATAAAACAACATGTCATTGCACCAGAGAATAGTTATGCAATTCCCGAATTTTCACCAATAATATTTTATAATAATAATAATAATAATATTTTATTCCTTGTGATCATTACATGATATGGAAATAGTCATAATTAATTAATCATTCATATATTCTTCTGTTGAATAAAAACATTTATTAATAAGGTAAATTTTCATTTTTTTTGTATTCTTTTATTTGTGGAATTGCTTTGATGGCTTTAGGTAACTTATTGTGAAAAATTGCTCTCATGTAATAAATGTTTTTTTCAAACATAGTTGATCTATGGTGTTGCAATAGTAATTCATTTTTATTGCGTGTGTTGTATGTGTGATAGTCGGAGTGTGTACTGAAATTGTTGAATTTTTCTTTACAAAAATTAAAACATTGTATATATAGACACTTGGAAAAGTTAATATTTTTTGCTCAACAAAAGCGTTTCTGCAACTGTCCATGATAGAAGAGACATATAACGCAGCGCTCTTTCCTGTGTTATAAACACTCTAGAATCGTCTGTGGCTGAACCCCAATAGATAATACCGTAATTAATTAAATTATATGAATATATTAGTAGTTTCCATGTTTAGCATAGCTGGCTGATTTATAAAATTTAATTTCTTTAAAATTCTTTAACATGTTCAAGCCAATGTAATCGTCTTTCTTGTATCTTTCTAGAAACTTGTAACACTAAAGATATTTTCTTACCGTGTCTTCCCCAACATATACTTCAACATCCTCATCTCTGCCATATTAATTTACTTTTTATTGATACTGACATCTGTCAATTTGAATTATATAAATATATTAGTAGTTTCCATGTTTAGCATAGCTGGCTGAATTATAAAATTTAATTTCTTTAAAATTCTTTAACTCTGTATCTATTGAATATGAAGTATAAAATGTAATCAAATCGCATAGAGAATAATATATTCTTTAAGTTATAATAACGTTAAAAATGTCAATAAAATTTAACTGTTAAATCTTCAAATGAGGCTACTTCCGATTCACCAATTATAAACAAAATCTAATCAATTGTTCTTCTGGTTATAAACTTGAGGAATACGGAAAAATTATAATTTTTGGAACCGTGGTATTGAAGTTATGATGACTTTTCTCACACACACACAGATACATACACACATGCATACATACAGACATCATCGTAAAAATGGTAAAAACGTATTATAGGGACCCTAAAACATGCTTATTCACTAAAAACTCATCATTAAATTTTTTGACCAAAGACAATACCTTCCTTACCTAAAAGTGACGGAAGGTAAAAACTAATAAACACACGATATATAAGATAAAAAATGGGGGAAATAAAATGTACTTGTCTTATTCATACTTCTATAATTTATTTATTTATATTATAATTCATTATAATTTAAATAAATAAAATATACAACTGTATGAATAAGACAATTTAATTCCCCCCTTTTCAACTACCGTTTCATACTTGGGTGTTCTATTTCCTATAACATATAATAAGAAATATGAAAACTATAATAATGTCATGCGAAATTTCTTACACATTCTTCACAAATACACTTTATATGTTCCAAACATTAGAATTTGTGACAAGTTTGGCATATGCATTTTGTTTTTCTATTTATCTTACTATTACAATAGAACATCGTCCAAAAGTTTGCATGTTAGGTGTATTTTCTTTTTCCATATTACAATATCCATATTCATATTATCTTCCTCAATTTCCACCTCAGAAACAGTAACAAAGTTATCAAATAAATTTTGGAGATATTCTTCATCGTAACTCATGATTTTGATTATACAGGGTGTTAATAAAAAAACTTTACACACTTTAGCAGGTGATAGTAGAGATGAAAACAAGAAAAAAATTCTAATACACTTAGGTCCAATACTCATTGGTTTTTAGAAAATTTATGTATGGAATTTGTACATAATACACAGGATTGACGGAAGGTATTGTGCTGGCCACATCAGATTTAACAACTAAGGACTCTAGGTGTTTACAATCAAGTGCGTGAGTCTTTTCGACGACGGCTGCAACTTTGTCTACAATTGATCGTAAACACCTAGAGTCCTTAGTTGTTAAATATGATGTGGCCAGCACAATACCTTCCGTCAATCCTGTGTATTATGTACGAATTCCATACACAAATTTTCTAAAAACCAGTGAGTATTGGACCTAAGTGTATTAGAATTTTTTTCTTGTTTTCATCTCTACTATCACCTGCTAAAGTGTGTAAAGTTTTTTTATTAACACCCTGTATATATATATATATATATATATATATATATATATATATATATATATATATATATATATATATATATATATATATATATATTTACTCGAACGACGTCATAAATCTGGGATCACTAAAATACTGTGTTTTGAACTAATGATGTATGAATTTCAATCTGTCAAATGTAAAATGGACGTTTGAGTGAGTTTGAATTTGTGGGGTACATAAAAAGTATTCAAAACACTGTGTTTAATATAAACTGGTTCCTTGGCTGCACTTTATTGTTATTTTCTAACAAGTAAACTCTGTATTTTTATATTTATTTATACGTACAAACGTTTTATTTTTCTCAAATAATGGAGCATTCAGAGTTATTATGTTTTAAATTAATATAGAATTATTTACAAACGTTTATCAGTGTTCCGTGTTCTCGAGGTTTACCCCCTCTACTACGAAATAATTCGAAACTGTTTCAAACCAGCCCAGCGGATCGGTTTGAAAACATACGAAACTGTTTCAACCAATTTCGTCTCTGACGTCACCGTTGCGTCGCCAAAATATAATGGTTTGAAACACTACGAAATAGTTTCAAACCAATGCATCGCCAAAAAACACCTAAAATTAGTTAGGTCTGTGGTACCGCATATTAACTGTGGCATCTTACTACATATGAATTTTTGTCGGTTAAAAGATCACAGTCAAAAATATTCAAGGATATTCAAATTTTCTTGGTTGTTATGAAAAAGTTTATTCGCGAATTGTACTTCGTTCATAAAAATCCGCTTTGCGGAACACCAATATACATAGGTTAATATTTATTCAAAATCGTTTTTAACATCTGTTTTTCACTGTTGATATACCATATTTTTTCCAAATAAGAAAGAAAAGAGCATCCTGCGTGAATAGTATATTAACAATAACTGGAAGTATTTACTCTAAATTATTAGGGCTGATTAATCTGTGACTAAAATAGCAAATTCACAATTTTCGTTCAAATAATGTATTTTTAAATGGGAATATTTTATTTGTTCAATATTTTATTTTAAATGAAACGTATTATATTCAGTATTTTTCATAGATGTTCAGAAAAATAAATGTTCAGTAGAATAATAATTCTGTTTGTAAGTTGAAGATAATGATAAACTATGATTAAAACAAACAGGTTGGACTTGGATTGTATATGTATGTCATAAACAAAACTTAAAAATTACAAAGTTTCGATTGTAAAATATCAACAGTCGTCATCAGGTTATAAAAATAATCAAATATAAAATAAATAATAAATATATAAATAATATACATGGGCTCTCAAATAATTTTGTTCGTTGACAGGTAGTTTGACATCTTCTATTTGACTTAACTTATATTTTTTTTCCAAAAGTTACTCATCTCCCCGCCGCTTGGTTTACTGAAGTTATATGAATTTGAAGAAATGTAGACAGTTTCTTTAGGTTTTCCAAATCTGCAAACACGTCAATAATAAAACAGATTTCAATAATTTTGCACTAACTTCAACTTCAATCCTTGAATTACTTTCTGACAGATGACACCTGTATCGGTCTAATATAACAATTTGAATTTTTTACAATATTTAAGTAATATCACTATGTTTACTCAGTCAATACCTGTCCTTGACGATTCCATCGTGGTAAAAATAATTGTTTTAATGTTTAACTTTGTTTAAAATTATTGTTTTGTCAACTTTTTTTAAATTTATAATTATTTAATGGTAAGATCTATATTATTTGTTATATTTTTATTATTAAAAAACAACACATTGTAGCTGCTGAAGATGGTGCTGGACCAACACTGAAACGTCCAAACAAAAAAATTTAATTATAATTTTTACCTCTCGCTAAGAGAGGTATTGCATTCATGCTAAAAATCGCATATCCAGATTTTATTGAATAAGCACGTTTTAAGGTCCTTACAATCCGATTTTAACATTTTTACGATGATGTCTGTGTGTGTGTGTGTGTGTGTGTGTGGATGTGTGTGTGTGTGTGTGTGTGTGTGTGGGATGTTGGAAGGACGGTTACTCAAAAACTATAAGACTTAAAATTTGTTTAACAACGTATTTCCCAATCGGACATTCCCGGGAAGATCTGAAAAGGTTTTGGTAACAATTGGACAACCGGAAGTAGAAGATTCTTGAAAAAAAATCTTCTAAATATTATTTTTTGAAAATTTTTCTTGATAATATTAAAGAAAAATAAATTCTCTTTCTGATACATAAGGTTTTGGTAACAATTGGACAACCGGAAGTAGAAGATTCTTGAAAAAAAATCTTCTAAATATTATTTTTTGAAATTTTTTCTTGATAATATTAAAGAAAAATAAATTCTCTTTCTGATACATTTAAATATTTTTATACATATTTTATAGATTTAGAGATAAAAGGAATATAATATATAAAATAATGTTGTAATTAATTTTACAACCGAAAGGATGCCATGAAAAATAGTTGATAATTTAAATTATTTGTAACTGACAGATAAATGTCAGTGTCAGAAATAATGAGTAATGAATTAAAAATGTACTTGGAGAATCCCTTAGTTCTTGATCTGTGACTATTATGGAGATGACAAGTCTAGGTTGAAGGACTTAAATTTGTTTCAAACATTATGGGACAATGTACACCAGTACTGTAGACTAGAGTAACTTTGAATTGCGAAAAAGCTATCAAATTCTTCTCAAGTAAGTTGTAAATATTGACAAAATTACACATCGATATAAGAATAATCGGAGTGCAATCTATCCGTCACTTTATTAAAAGGAATTAGTGTTATTTAGATATAACAAGTATGAAAAAATAAAATGTAAAAGAAGATATGTAAGAATAGATGCACAATCCAGATATATACATTTTAGACCGCCCAAAATTAATGTTTTTACTAGAAGAATATGAAGAGAAAGTAAACAAAGTTGTTCGAATTGAAAATTGCTGTTACCAGCCTAATATTTATATATGGTAAACTCTACTTTGTAATTTATTGTAACATAATTTATGGTAAATATCTTTATGTTGAGACATGCTATTATTGAATAATAAAGAAGTTTATACGTCATAGATTTATATGAATATATTATTTGTATTTATAAAAATATTCTTTGCTTTATGCATACAGCCAGGTAAAATATACGGCGAGAGGTTATGTGCTGGCCACATCAGATTTTTTTTAAAACTGATCTTATTTGCCACACACCTTTACCTATGAATTTCCGTTGGATTACTACTACACAAAACATATTGACTTTAATGTTTTAAATTTTAAAGAATATATTATTCTTTATATGGTTGGATTGCATTTTATACTGCATATTCAATAGATATAGAGTTAACGAATTATGCATATTAAATTTTATAAATCAGCCAGCTATGCTTACCATGAAAACTGCTAATGTGTTCAGATAATTCAAATTGATAGATGTCAGTATCAATGAAAAGAAAATGACTGTGGCAGACATATACGTTGGTAAAGACATGGAAAGATAGGGTAAGGTGTTAAAGGATAAGGAAAATGGCTCGAGTGATAGAAATTTCTAGAAAGATAATAAGAGAGACGATTCCATTGGTTTGAACGTGTTATGAGGAAAGATGAAGAATATATTGGAAGAAGAATGAATAGCTTAGTAGTAGAAGGTAGAAGAAGCAGAGGAAAACCAAAGATAAGTTGGAAGGACTGTGTTGCGGAAGATTTGAGAGAAAGGGAACTGAATGAGGACGACACGCAAAAAAGAAATAAGTGGAAGAAGAAAATAATGTAATAATTAATGATTTATGTTCCTTTTAAAAACTGTATTTTATTTAAACCCAACATTTCGTCAGTATACACTGTTGCCTTCAGAAAAAAATCATAAATGAATAGTAACACAACAATATGTAACAATACTTTTTCGTCTTCGTCATTTTCTTTTCCTTTTCCATTTCTTTTCACTTTCTTCATTTATTTCCCTTCATCTCTGAAAATGTTGGTTGTATTCGATATCACCATAACTTTTTTATTCATTCATTGTTTATCATGATGTCAAACGAGTTCAAAAACCACCAACTTAAATTTACATGACATATAACGTTCGCTTCACGTCTGCACACAAGGTTTAACGTCAAGGTTGTATTCATGTCACTATTTCTGCTATTTAGGCTACCTGAAGCATTGGTAAGTCTTAAGGGTGCATTACCCCAAACATTTATTCATTTTTATATTTTTTTTTTCTACTTAAATCATTTTTGAAGTGCTTAATTAAACAGCAGTTGCATTCTGCATGCTGGATTTTCTGCCTTTTTTAAAAGTTACTATTGAAAATAATAGACGTGTGTGATCCGCTTAAGCGTTTTTTTTTAAGTAACTCACAGGAAAATTCCTGGATTTAAATTTCTTCACAAGTTTTGACACCCTAAGCCGACCTCCAACTGAGGTAAATGATTATTATTACAGATTTAACGTTAATAATATTTTAGTTTCTTTTATTGCATTTTTAATTCAGTATAAAGTACAGTAAAATTTAATATAACACTAGTAGCCATTTTGAATTTGGGTAGACGACCATGTGCTGAAGATCTTCTTCCTTTTAGGCTTTTTCCTTTTTTTCGTTTTTGCCTTATCGTTTTTTTTTTTTTTTTTTTCGTTTGGTACGACTATTTCGAGGCATCACCATCATAATCGACCCCATTGTCATCATCTTCGTCCGTCGACATGTCATCTGTTCCTGTAGATCCTGTCATCGTGTTGGAGAGAAGTTTATTACCACAGGAAAGAGACATCCGCCATCTTGGCGCTCTCCCACGAATGTAACAGCACCAAAATCATATTTATTTTTCCTTACATCTTTTATTATTTTATTGTTATCTTACCTTTGTTTCGTTGGTGTTCACCCTCTGTGAACCAGATTTTTTCATGTATATGTATTACGAACTATATTTGAATAACTTGAGAAGTGTAGGCTGGCTTCCGCGAGGCGATTTTGTGAATTATTGTGTTGTATTTATATCTCGTCCACTGAAAGTACTCGTATTGCGAGCCTATGAGTGTATTCACCTTCGCTCCTTGCACTTCGACGTGATCAACTGCGGTCCACAATTTGTTTCGGCCCTCTGCCGACAACTCGTACCATTTCGGCGACGTACCGCCCTTAAGGCAAATGTACCATCGGCATTTAGCCCATACCCGCGTGAGACCGGCACCATACTTCGCCGCTACGCCATCTGTTCTATCATAATTATTGGGCAATATAGTATACACATTTATTTTAATTTTTTGCGTTTTCTTGTATTTCCGTTCCTGAAGGCTTGTCTCTCAGCCGTTTGTAGGGCTATTGAGTGACTGGCGCCCTTCTCTTCCCACACTTATTTCAGCGACGTCGAACCACCCCATCTTCATTGTAGCTGGCCGGAGTCCAAACCTTGCTCGGGAACGTACCCTGGGCCACAGTTTGGTTGTTATATAAGGTCAGGGTGGCCTTTTGGTATTATACCGATTATAAATAGCAACAAGTAGCCAAGATAACATATTATAACATATTTAATATAGGAAGCCATGCTCGACTAAATTCTAAATCGTCACAATGAAATTTTTTTTTTTTTAATAACTTCTTGTTTGTTATTTATATAAAAAAATATTTTTATTGGCAAACGTTTTACTTTTTAAAATTATAGTAACGAATTATTGAAATTTTCAATACATTTTAAAAACTATCGTTTTTTTAAGGGCATATAGTATTGACCAAAAAAAAGTTTAATCAACATAAGGCAGTAAAAAATGAGTTTTTATTTATAGGGTTTGCCTTTGCTATCTCGAAAACTAAAAACGTTACGACTTCGATTAAATGAGACTTTTTGTATACTTCTCAGAGGTCATCTTAGATATTGCTTTTTTAATTAAAGAAAAGTTAAGTGTTGTAGGGACTTTAGCCAATATTTCATTTTTAAATAACTTCGTGACTATTAGAAAATGAGAAATATGTTTCATATAAAATTTTATTGTATTTTTATAATGTATTTCCTGACATAAAAATTTGTTCGATCACTATATTTGTCAGTTTTTCTTCGATTTTTTTGTTTTTCTCCGACCTATGTTGATTAAACTTCTGTCACTCATTTTTTTTAACGTTTTAACACCCTGTATAAATAAATATATCATTTCCAAATTTGTGAATCAATCACCAATTTGCTTTTAGTAGTTTTCAGTTATGACGACGACGACTTTCCTACCTGTAGGCGTTTACCTCACGGATAAAGTTGTAATAGACTAATAGAGAGGGCACCATGTGGTAAAGTTTTGTTCTATTTAATATTGTAAATAATTATTAAGTTTGAAGTTGATGGAATTAAGGTACGAAATGTCACGCTACTACTACACTTGTGGTCCACACACAGAAAATAATAATAAATTTCAATAGAAGGAAAATTGAATATCATAAAAAGTACTTTTATACACCGTATTAAAGGAATTATCTTATTAAAAGTTGGTTCTGTTTAATTCCTTTCATGGCCATATATTAAATTTGAACGCTTTAACTACTACCATTAGCTAGATATTACAATGGCTTAATAATAAAACACACCATGAATATCATTAAATTTATTCTGCGGAATTAACTGTTTTACGAGCTATTTACAGCCAAAAATCAAACACGAGCTGTGAGCCAGTGATATCGCTGGTCAACACAGGCCTTGTTGAAGTGAATTATAATGCCCGTTAATTTTTTATGAACTTTGAACAAGTAGGAAGTTGTGTTGATAACATCACTATAAATGAATTTTGGAAAGGATGGATGGACGATGCGTAATGAGTGGATATTACGATAATTTTATACGTGTTCGTAAAAACTGGTTTTTAACCTTTTTGCAGATAGTGATGATACAAGCGAAAAGTTCATTATTTTAATGAATTTGCACTCGAAAAATTTTCATATTGAATTTATTTCCACTAGTTTCCCGAACTATTCAAAATGTTTTGCATTATTTTTTCGCAGCTCACTTATGACCAGATTATACCTTTTGCACAACCTGAGTTCTCTTGTATTCAACAATATCAAAAAATTCGAGAAAATAAGAATTGGAAACTACACTATATCTGCTTTAAGTATGCAGTGTATCGCGGTATAGAAACAGCATTTCACGGTTTGTGATTGCCAATATTATTAAGTATTGCAACTTTTTTTCTGTTTTTGTGAACAATAAATGAGGCTAGCTAAATTAAATTTAAGCGAAATTTAGAATTTTAATGTAAATTAAATGTAAATAACTAATAATATAACGTGAAAAGTTAATATAATTACAAAAAATACATCACCTGGCAACTTGTTAACTGTCAATATTTTATTATTTATGAAATTTCGTATGTTTGATCAAAATGGTCCTCACATGGATGATATTGAAGATGTTTCACCTCCAAATGATGTGTATTGTCTTTGGTCAAAAAATTCAAAGGTGAGTTTATTAATGAATAAGCACGTTTTGGTGTCGTTGGAATACTATTTTTACAATGGATGTGTGTTTGTTCGCGTGTGTAACGCTTGTTTCGACCGCGATAACTCCAATACTATTCCAAAAAAAATTTCGTATTCCTCTTTATTGCATTATTACAATTGATCAACTGGACGTACTTTAATTTGAAGCTCTTAACAGTTTTTCTTAAAAAACGCAGCTAAATATCATTTTTGACACATCTGTATGGAATTAATATAAAATATGTACATAGAAATGGCGGAAGGCTTTGTGCTGGTCACAACCGATTTTTTAACATGTCTTTTGAAATTAATAAATTAAGGTTAAAATTAAATTTTCCATTATTTTACTTTTCTCAAATATTTTATTATTATTGATCTACAAACTTTTACATCGTTGGTAAGAGAAAAAACTGGCATATTTTATTTTAATAAAATAATTATAAGTTCCTATTCAAAAAATAAAAGTTGATAGTCATATCGTGTAAACCTGACTTTTTAAAAAATACTCATCACTGATTCACTGTTATTATTTTCTATCCTTTATAACAAAAAATTACGAAGGGTTCGTGTTTCCAGACGCACCGTATATATTTCGTAGTTATGAACATAAATTGCAATACATTAATTATATATCTTGGTGCTAAAAAGGCCAATATCTAAAATTAGCGATATTGAATTATATACATCAATTAATTGTAGGAAAAAATCCATAATATGTAATTACTAAACTAAATTTAATATTATTAATTAATTAGTAAACTGATTATTATAAATTATTTTATGTATACAATTTTCAATGCACAATTTTCAAAAATTGAAAAACTCTACGTTTTATCAGAAATTGTAAAATTGGACATTGGGCCTTTTTGCACCAAGGTACGAAATTTTACATCAAAAAGCAAATAAATCAACGTTAAGATTTAGTTACATTACATTTACAAACATATATTGTCTTCTATTAACCATTGTTCGGCTTCTGGTGTAAGCAAGAAGCAAGTGCATTTCTTCTAAAGAATCTTTGAATTTTGTTGTAGGACATTCTTGAATTAAGTGGTAAATTTATTGTCCCCTAATATCACAATAGATTATGGTGCTCTGGTACCTCGTGATGGATATTATTAGTATAAAGTTTATTTCCGCCTTCTGGAGGTAAGGTAAATGTAACAATTCCTTATTTTAAATACACTTTTAGTTTGGACGTTTCGAGAACTGATCAGTTACCCTCTTCAACATACATATTACATGAATTTACAATCCATATAATAGAATAAGTAACAAGTCTTATAAGCAGTCAAATTGTAAGAAAGTAAAGCAATTTACCAAGGCATATAATAGTATATTATGTTATTAGGAGTAGAAAGCGGTCTTTTTGTGTTGAACCCAGCTATTGCGGCCGAGGCGCTAGCCGAGGCCAGGCAAGCTGGGTAAAACACAA